>JAVIAB010000125.1:25897072-26497072 GCA_032433765.1 Megaustenia siamemsis
AGAGGGAGAACTAGAACTTTGTCAGTAGAGAGAGAACTAGAACTTTGTCAGAAGAGAGGAGAACTAGAACTTTGTCAGTAGAGAGAGAAACTAGAACTTTGTCAGTAGAGAGAGAACTAGAACTTTGTCAGTAGAGAGAGAACTAGAACTTTGTTCTGAAGTGAGAGAACTAGAACTTTGTCAGAAGTGAGAACTATAATTTTTTTCTGAAGTGAGGGAACTAGAACTTTGTTAGAAGTTCGTTCGTTCGTTCGCTTTCGTCAGCTTTGACCTCTGACGAAGTCCCACCCACTCAATTTTTGTGGGACTGAATTTTGCGTGTAAAGTGTTATCCCATTACAGGATGCCCCTCGCCATGCAGGCAGATTTACTCCGACTTCAGAGGTACTAATTTTTAGGGAATTAGTAAAACCCAGGTGTCCTCGCCAGGGTACGAACCCCGCTGTTGCCGTGGTAAGCCAACCGCCTATCGATTGCGCTAACCGGACACCCACTCTTTGTTAGAAGTGAGAACTAGAACTTCTTCTGTTGTCATGTTCAAGGTCTCCTTGATGTCTTGAAACCACATTCTTTTCGGTCTTTCCCTGATGCGTCGTCCAGGAACCATGTCTTCCATTATTGTTCTTTTCAGCCCGCTCTGTCTTTTGACATAGCTACAGTATTTTTAATATTCTCTGCAGTGTGGTGTTTACATAAATATACATAGGAAATACTGTTGTTGTGAATATATGTTAAATATTTTATATTAATCAATTGATGATTAATTGTGTCGTAATTGATAGAAGACATTTGAAAGATTCGATGAATTAGAAACGAAGTTTCACTGACAAACAAAACAATGGAAAAGATACACAATACTGCTGGTTGTCTCAATTTTTGTAATTTAAAATGAACAAACGTTATAAGTGACTGCGTTTGTACAAGAATAATTACTGATTTTGTAGCATTCAATGACAGAATGGATTTCCATTTTAGTAATGTTTCTAGTACAGAACTCGCTTCACAGAACGGGGCACAATATGGTGAGTAAGGATGGCATCGTTGTTTTGTTTGTATTCGGTCTCGGTGTTATTTTTGTTGTTGTTGAATGTAAAGTTAATAAATATGGAGATAAAGCATTAAGGATTTAATCGGGGATGATGATGTCACATCCATTGTTTGAAGTGCGCCCTGTATTAAATACAGAGAGAGAGAGAGAGAGAGAGAGAGAGAGAGAGAGTGAGTGAGTGAGTGAGTGAGTGGGTGTGTGGGTGAGTGAGTGAGTGAGTGTGTGAGTGAGTGAGTGAGGAGTGAGTGAGTGAGTGAGTGAGTGAGTGAGTGAGTGAGTGAGTGAGTGAGTGAGTGAGTGTGAGTAAAGTGCTTAAGTCATCTCATAGAAATAAAACACAAGCAGTTACCACGACGTGTCTACAACAAACCTCAGCGCTAGAGTAAAGCAACGAGTACACAATATCACAAAAGAACAGAGAAATGAACTAACGACTGAAGGGGTGATACTTTAACTCAGGAAAACAAAATAATTGCAGCTAGCGACACCATTTCACGTGCAGCTAGCGACACCATTTCACGTGCAGCTAGCGACACCATTTCACGTGCAGCTAGCGACACCATTTCACGTGCACTAGCGACACCATTCACGTGCAGCTAGCGACACCATTTCACGTGCAGCTAGAGACACATTTCACGTCATTTATGAGAGATAAGTATATTCATTGTCTTAACAGATTTGCGCATCAACGGCCTATGAAAACAACTGCTAAAAATCCACACTTTCTCACAAAACTGTAACCATTTCTCTTTGAGGCCACTCTGAGATCATCTCTGGTTAAACTCTCTAAATTTCCAAATCTAGTCTGAGTTCAGTCTGATGAATATCAAAAGTGAAAAACTAAGAGAAAATTATGACTAATTAATAATACTTGAAGAGAGAACAGGAAACAAATGTTCGCCACGCGAGTGGGGAAAAAAAAAACATATTTGGGCACAGGGAGGGTAAAGTCCTAGCTTAAGTACATCAATTATTTTCGGAAGAGTAACATCCCTTGAGTAACATTGCGTTTTGTTCGATGGTTCTCTAATCTGTCATTATTATAGAGAAAAAGAGAAACAACGCGAGAGTAAAGAAAGTTATAACCCTAATCCTGAACCTGGAACTCAAACCCTAAAATAGTTTTTTTGAATTTGTAAACCACACTAGTTTTGTTGCGACGCCAAATAAGGGATATCACTCGTTTCTATTAAATAATTTATGTACTTAAACTAGGAAATTGCCACAGAAAGATCAAAACTAGTGATAAGTCTGTTAGAGAGAGAGAGAGAGAGAGAGAGAGAGAGACAGACAGATAGAGAGAGAGAGAGAAAGACAGACAGACAGATGGGGAGACAAAGAGAGAGAGAGAGAGTAAATATTCTCTATCCTGACCCGATTTCTCAAGCCCACCTCAAGTGATTTTATTCTTATTTGACTTAACCGTGAACTTTTGTAAATGTCAACTCCTTTAACTTCGAGAACGTCATCAGCGAGCATCAGAAGATCAGGTCTCAGATGAAGATCTCAGATCCAGGAAGCAGTTCTGGTAAAACAAAGACTGGGAAGAAAAACAAGATCATGCAGAAAGATCATGTTGATGTTATTCGCGATCAAAAGAATGGAAATTTGATATCAACCCGAATGGAAAATATTCTTTAATCTGACAGGACTATTTCATAAGAGATTCAAGTCTGTATACAGACAATGTGTGCCGTGTAGGAATGTCAAGAAAACCAAGTCAAAAGAGACAATCCATCAGTGGCGTATACTGGTTTTGGGGTCTGGGCTACCTAAAACATAATAAATAAAACATACATTATGTTCAGTAGACTAACATAAAGTAAATTTTCTAATAACATCACTACATTTGTTACATTATTTACTTATTTATATATTAATTATCCGTCTTTTTGGGACGAAAATGTCTTGATGACTTTGTAATTGAAAGTACTGTTGGGTTGGTTTCTAAGTTTCTGAGGAAATGATTTTTCAATGGACATTAATGCCAAACCAGATAAGCGTTCTTGTGTCCGAGTTGAGCGACAATAAGATTTGATTCTCTTGAGAGCAGAAAAGTTCTTTCTACAGATGCTGATGCTCATAACGTAGTTATAAATAGCTAAGGAAGTTCCGGTAATCAGACATAGTTTCACTTTTACTTGTAACGTTTCTAATTGGTTAGAGCTAAAAATAAACCATGAAACCGCATTCCTCTAGCGGTAGCTCCCGCTATATCTATCTATATTTCGTTCGCCCGAAGTATTGTCTATATCTGCAATGTCGTTTCCTGTATAAATGTTACTGTCTTTTGTAATTCTAGACTCCCGCTATATTATTTTGACTCCAATGTTTGAATGTCAAGGTCGTTAATAATAGGTCCGGATAGAGGAAAAATGTACCGCTAGCTACTAAAGGTTTCAGTGTATAGTAGTTTCTGTTTCATTCACAAACGTTATAGTGGGCAGAGGAAAACATTGCTTTAATAAATGCAAATCAAAGCAAATAAATCATACTAGCCTACGAAATGTGTAATAGAATATTTAAAAATTGGTAATATAATTATACAAAAATAAAATAAATTATCATTTCCTTTTGTAATTCGTTAATATGTTCAAGACTACGGCGGTAGCTGCGGCAACATAGAGAATACGCCACTGCAATCCATAACAAGTGTGAAGACGGGTGCACGTTGCCGCTTTGTGCAAAAGGCCGTACATTACAGTCCGTTAATAAATGACATACGAAAATATAAAAATATATATTCAATTTCTACTATTTTTTTAGCGAAAATGTAACTGGTCTTTTTGTATAAAACTTTTTGTTTTGTTCTAACCATCACATTTTATTCTAGATCAATCACTATGTTACTGTCAATCACTGCGTTATTGTCAATCACTGTGTTACTGTCAATCACTGCGTTATTGTCAATCACTGTGTTACTGTCAATCGCTGTGTTACTGTCAATCACTGTGCCCGTCACTGTGTTACTGTCAATCACTGTGTTACTGTCAATCACTGTGTTATTGTCAATCACTATGTTAATGTCAATCACTATGTTACTGTCAATCACTGTTTTACTGTCAGTCACTGTGTTACTGTCAATCACTATGTTACTGTCAATCACTGTTTTACTGTCAGTCACTGTTATTGTCAATCACTATGTTACTGTCACTCACTGTGTTACTGTCAATCACTATGTTACTGTTAATCACTGTGTTATTGTCAATCACTATGTTACTGTCAATCACTATGTTACTGTCAATCACTATGTTACTGCAATCACTGTGTTACTGTCAATCACTATGTTACTGTCAATCACTAAGTTACTGTCAATCACTGTGTTACTGTCAATCACTATGTTACTGTCAATCACTGTGTTACTGTCAATCACTATGTTACTGTCAATCACTATGTTACTGTCAATCACTGTGTTACTGTCAATCACTATGTTACTGTCAATCACTGTGTTACTGTCAATCACTATGTTACTGTCAGTCACTGTGTTAATGTCAATCACTATGTTACTGTCAATCACTATGTTATTGTCAATCACTATGTTACTGTCAGTCACTGTGTTACTGTCAATCACTATGTTACTGCCAGTCACTGTTTTGGTTGGTTGGTTGAGTTCGCCTGATGACTAAAGTATTCTAGAGTATCATGGTAGACTAGAATATTCCTCTTCATCATCCGCCCTTACAAAGACATAGTGGACGTGTCTGCGTTGTGTTGTGGTTTGCAGTATAACTGTTATATTTGCGCCTTTTGGCCCAATACATCCGACTTCAGCACAACATTTTTGAGTACCGGGTTGTCTTCCCTCTTCGATCCCTGAACGCTTGGCCAGGCTAGACAGGTTAGTCTGTTACAGGAGGCACCGTGGAGAGGTGGAGCAGGATCTGGATGGTTTTGGTTCACCAATCCTGGCGCAAGCCATCAGCTGTGGGTCGCTGACAACTTCCAGTTCTGGTGCTGGTAGGCGCGCCTTCGCCTCCAGTCACTATGTTACTGTCAGTCACTGTTATGCCAATCACTGTTTTTATGTCAATCACTGTTACTGTTCACTGTCAGTCACTGTGTTACTGTCAATCACTGTTTTACTGTCAATCACTGTGTTACTGTCAATCACTATGTTACTGTCAATCACTGTTTTACTGTCTGTCACTGTGTTACTGTCAACATATACCATTACCTGAAGCCCCTTCCTCCAATCATGCTCGAACCCACCCACAACTGTTGTCTCATAGCACACACGTCAGGTCTTTCTTCTTGCCCTGGACTCCTGGATGACCAAGGCTGTAGATCCACATAATGTCCGAATGACCCAAGGATCCCAATGATCAATCCACCCGCCAAGAAGCTATCAGTTCTGTATTCTTAAATAAAATGCCCAATTGGGGTACATGTTTTAACAGATTAATTTTTTTTCATCAAAACCTGAACAAAGTCAGCAAATCAAAAGCTTGTTTGTGCAGAAACAAAAACAAATTAATGAAAGCAATCTCGTTGCTTGTATATGGCCTCTGGCGTCTAGACAGACGGTTGATAGCAAAGAGTCATGATAAGTCAGTAGTTTGGTCAAATATAAGTTTCTTAGCCTGGATGCTGCTTTGCTGAACAGCTTCTCTCCTGGCTGAATCTGCCAATATTGGACAGAAATCCGCAGAACGAACAAGATGTATTCGGGGTGCCTGGCCTCGTCTCCTTTCTCCTGTGTCTTTTGTCTTCTGAATTTGATATCTACACTGACTCGAAAGTTGCTGTACAATTTTTTAAATATTTTTGTTGTTGTCCATGTGCTACGATAGTAGTGGGAGGTGGACACAATGGTCTCGCTTTTTTAGTTGACCAAAGAGTAGGAGGAAGGAGGAAAGATTTCCTCCTTCAAGTACAAGAGTTATATAGTAGGATACCACCACTTTCCCATGGTGGAAGGTGGTGGTGGTGGTGGAGCTTCTGTCATGATATATATGTATATATGAATAGGGCTTGTATAGGGCATGAAGAGGGTTGGTGGTTGAGGGGGATTATTACTGAGTCATGTATTGGACATCAGTTTTTCCCGCCAAAGTGACTTCCAATAGGAGCTAGTGTGTGTGTGTGTTGTCCGGCTATAGACCACGCCCACTCCGGAAGTGAAACTACCATATTAGGGAGTAGTGATACGTTAGTTATTTCATAGTTATGGTGAGTATATATACATATAATAGTAATAAGTTAATAGTTATTATATCCACGTGGACGTAAATGGGCCTCGTATTTAAGATAGGGACCATAAGTAGGTATATATACATACATATATTGGCAAATCTTGCTGGCGGTATTAACGAACAGTCATTTTCTCCTACCGTGGCAGCTCAATATCTCCCACCGTTGCCGCTCTCGCGTGAGTTTATTGATTATTGTCTCCAGCGAGCGCGGAACGGCAACAAGTGTAAACTAATGAGCGATCTGTCTCGGTACGCGGTTAGCAGACAATAAGACATAGGTTAATAACAATACTTATGGTCTCGATACGCGTATAGTGTTATCAAATAAGGCTCGTAAGTTATAAAATAACGACATACATCTACCTCGCGACAGTCGTAGGTATGGATCCAACCTGGAATCATCCGTTTACGGCGCTAGTCGCAGGACCGACGGGATGCGGAAAAAGTGTGTTTGTTAGGCGCTTTATCGATCACGTGTCAGAAATGATCAGACCCGCTCCGGAGGAAATAATCTACTGTTACGGCGAGTGGCAATCGATGTACGATACGATGAAGGGTGTTCAGTTTAACGAAGGGCTACCCGACATGGACCAATGGCGAGGAGATAGGACACGTCTGTTGGTCATAGACGATCTGATGAACGAAACCGACGATAGGGTCACGAAACTATTTACCAAGGGAAGTCATCATAGAAATATAAGCGTCGTGTATATAGTACAGAATCTCTTTAACAAAAACAAGGAACAGCGGACGATAAGTCTCAACAGTCATTACATAGTTATGTTTAAAAACCCGAGAGACGGGTCTCAGATTACGAATCTGGCCAAACAAATGTACCGGGGCGCGTGTCGTACGTGCAAGAAAGTTTTAAAGACGCGACATCGGCTCCACACGGGTATTTATTAATTGACCTTCGGCAAGAGACGCCGGATCATCTAAGGCTGCGCACAAATATTTTTCCTAAAGAACAGCAGGTAGTCTACATCCCAAAGTAAGGAACATGGGCGAATCGGTCAAAAGACACGGAGAGATGTTGCGTTTTCTGTGCTCGGCTAAACCACCAGTTGTAAAGGCCGCGATGAAAACAGCGTCGCCTGATCTCATAAGAACCCTGTGCGAATGCTGCCACAACGTGTTAAAAGGTAACGTTCGGCTCACGCCGGCTCAGAAGAGACGGTTGCAGCGCCATAAACACGACCTGAGGATTCTCGCACGAAAAAAAGACGACCGTGAAAAAGAGAAAACAGATTCTACAAAAGGGTGGTTTTATCGGCGCTCTGATTAAACCAGTTCTGGGTATCCTGAGCGGTATTCTGGGCATGTGAACGATGGCCAAGAAAATGATTTTGATAGATCCTCGACTGGTAGAGTCTGTAAATCACCACAAATCGCGTATACGCCACCCGAGTCACTAAAAGACACCCTAGGAGATCTGGATACGCAAATGCAACGAGTCCTGGAAAGAGAGGACATGTCACCACGCGACAAAGCCAGACTGTATCAGCAGACATTGCAACGGTATCTGCAACGTCTCGATCAGTACAGACACAAACCTCTAGGCGTAGTGGACATTAAACAGGCACCCCCATCCCCCGACGCGATTACAACACCACCAACCGCGGTACTTAAAGACGAAGTCGACGAAAAAATTCCTCAGTCAGCGCCAAGCGCGCCTAGGGCGAAAACGAAAGCGGTCACTCACAAAGAAGTTGTGGGCAAGTACAGGCTCAGGAAAAGAAGAAAAAGTAAAATTCCAAAACCAAACTGGGAGTCATGGCCAAACGAGTAGATAAGATTTTAAGAAGCCGTTACTACGATCCGAATCGACCGGGTGCCTACGGGGGTGTGGGTGGTTTACAGCGTAGTACAAAACTAAGCTCTGCAAAAATTAAAGAATGGCTGAGTCTACAGGATGCTTATACGCTACACAAACCCGTTGTTAGAAAATTTAAGAGACGACCCATCATCGTGGGCGGTATGAATCAGCAGTTCCAGGCTGATCTGATCGATCTGAGACAATTAAGAAGATACAACGACGCGTTCTCGTATCTCGTTACGTGTATCGACGTTTTTGCGAAGTATGCTTGGGCAGTTCCGATACGGTCGAAAACCGCAAAAAATCTAGTGGAGGCCGTGAGCGAAATATTTGCCGAGCGCAAACCGATACATCTTCAAACGGACAAAGGATCCGAATTCGTCAACAAAACTTTCCTAAAGTTTCTCAAGGAAAATGGAGTCCATTTCTTCACTACGGAGAACGAGGATATAAAGGCAGCGATCGTAGAACGATTTAACCGAACGTTAAAGAGAAAATGTGGAAATTTTTTACGAAAACGAACAAATTGAGATATGTGGATGCGTTACCCGCCTTACTCAGAAACTACAATAATTCGTATCACAGGAGCATTAAAATGGCGCCGGTCCACGTAAATTCGGCCAATCAAGAACAAGTCTGGAACACGTTGTATAATAAACTATCGGGGAGAGACAATAGGCAGTCAGTGGCGATCAATAACCGTTATAAAGAAGGTGATCGAGTTAGGATAGCTCAAGCCAGAGCTAATTTCAAAAAGGGGTATACACCATCGTGGACGGAAGAACTGTTTACAATCAGTCGTGTAAACAAAAACACTAACCCGGTAACCTACGTTGTGAAAGATGATTCTGGTGAAGAGTTGAAAGGGTCGTTTTTATACAGAAGAGCTTCAGAAAGTCGGCGAAAAACGGGTGTATCGAATAGAAAACATCTTAGAAGAGAGGAAAGTGATGGAAAAAAACAGTACTTAGTCAAATGGTACGCTTACAGCTCGGCATTTAACAATTGGATTTTCAGCGATCAAGTATCGAGATACAGAGACTGACGAAATGGAGGGGGATGAACACGTGCAAACTTTTCTGAGCGCAGTAGTTGAACGAGAAGAAACGAAGAACGACGAAGGGACCAGTCACGATAGCAGAACCTCACTCTGGCCTGTTTTCGGTAAACTGCTCCCGCGAATGGAAATCGTTTTTCTCTGCCAAATGATCGTTATATATGCCGTAATCGGCGTGGCTTTATTTAATCTGACGGGTGGAAACGGTGAGGGTCAGGACGGAAAGATTTGGATCGCGCTCCTGAGCAGTTGTCTGGGTTACATGCTTCCAAATCCCAAGCTAGAGACGAGACGGTGAATCAAGGAAGATGAGTTTTTACATTACAGCCCCTAGCAACGCGTCGATGCAAATTTATCCTGAAAATAGGCCTGGAAACTTTTTCGTCAAACTCCCTCAAACTATCGAACTGAACGCAAACTACGAAGTCGGTTTGGCCGAGATACAATTTCCAAACACTCATTTCAACGTCCTACCCGGCGATATCTGGATCCGTTACGAAACCTCCTATAACACAGCAGTAACAATGGAACTGGCGCCGGGTTATACAAGACAGCGGATAACTTTATCGATGCTTTAAATAAAGTGATTTTGGAAAAATCACCACCCATCAAAATGAGATTTTTTAATAAAAAACACGAAAATAAGGCCATACTTAAACTCTTTGACCAAGGACACTCGGTTACCATAAGCGAGGAATTGAAAAGTATCTTAAGCCTCCAATCGAATCGCGTGACAGACGCTAACGTGGCCCTGCACGGCGAGAAAGAAATAAATTTGGAAACGCAAACCAGAAACGTGTACGTCTATTGCGATCTAGTGTCACCCAGAGTGGTGGGGGATGTTCTGGTACCCTTACTGAGGGCAGTTCCTGTTTTGGAGAAAACCACCACATCCATATTTTGCATCTACGACAAACCGCACTATGTCCCCCTGAGCAAATTCTCCTTCGACAGGTTAGAAATTCTTTTAACTAACGACAGGGGAGTTGCGATCCCATTTACATCCGGAACGTCGGTACTGACGTTACATTTCAGAGCGCGGAAGCACTTCGATCTGGTATAATGGTGAGACACACGCCGCTTCATCGAAATGCTAAGTTATACGAAGAGTGTTGCTTTAATCAAGCCGGCCACGGCCTCCCGGTATTTGTCGGAGGTAGAAGTCAGCGAGGGCGCGGTATCGGAAGTTTTTCGGAGGCATCGGAAGAGCAATTTTACCGTGGCTAAAAACAGGAGGTAAGGCATTACTCAGAGAAGGTGTCGGCACGGGACTACAAGTCGCGCAAGACGCATTGGCGGGAAGAAACATTGGAGAGTCGTTTAAAGAAAGAGCTAAGGAATCCGGTCAGCGTTTAATTCAGGGAGCCATCAGTCATCTGGCTGGGGGCGATACAGGCCAACAAACCGGAAGCGGTAGAAGAAGGAAAAGACGAGCAGCTCCACCTGGATACCGGCAAGAAGAATAAAAACGACGAAACGACGCGATCACTCTCATTCCGCGTCCAAGAAGTCTAAGAGGACAAACTATTCGGACATATTCGGTTAAGCGATATGGCGTTAGTGCATCCAAGTCTTGCGAGTGTTTCCATTCTGGACTAGATTTGTTTAGCGTTCCACCGACTCAGACATCTCTTGATTCTGCCCAGTTTGTAGAAGTTTCCCCCTTGGCGTCTCTGGCATCGGGGGCCCCTATAGAATTTTCCATCAGCGGAAATTCGGACGAATACATCGATTTTTCCAACACGTATCTGCATATGAGAGCAAAAATTACGCTGTCCAACGGTGACAATATACCAAATGATGTTGATGTTGCGCCTGTGAACTATTTTCTGCACAGTCTAATCTCGCAAGTCGACGTATCTCTCAACGATACTTTGATTTCAGCTTCTGAAAACACCTACCCTTTTCGAGCATACCTAGAAGCCACTCTCAACCATAGCAAGGAATCTAAGAAAAGTTATCTCACGAGCGCGCTCTACTACACCGATACTCCCAAACACGCGGATGACACCCAAGGTGACTCCAATACGGGTCTTAAAACTCGTCGAAATCTGGCCCGAGGTAGCCATGAGCTGGATATGGTAGGGCGACTTCACTCTGATATTTTTGCTCAGGAGCGTTACATGCTAAACAGGTTGACGTGAAAATTAAGTTGACCCCCTCAAAGGACGTATTTAACATCATAGCTCACGACAAAACTATCGGTTATAAAAGTGTCATCACCTACGCCGCCCTATTGGTGAGGAAAGCCTCAGTTAATCCGGCCATTTCGCTGGCTCACGAAAAGGCTCTCTTACGAGGCAATGCGCGATACCCCATGAAGAGAGTTATGATTAAAACATTTGCCATTCCTAAAGGCATGTTATCTCATTACCAAGACAACCTTTTTCTGACTCAAACACCAACGCGACTAGTCCTCGGCTTACTGGACTCGGCTGCATTTAATGGAAGTTACGACACCAACCCCTTCAATTTTAAAAACTTTGGCCTTACTTACTTAAACGTCACGGTCGCCGGTCATAATATTTGGGGTAAACCTCTATCTACCGAATTTGACCGCGGTCAGTACGCTCGCGCCTACTTCAAGTCCATGCTGGCGTTGGGTCTTGTGGGAACAGACGCTGGTAACGGAATAGATTATAACGACTTCAAGAACGCCTACACTCTTTTTGCATTCGATCTCAGCCCTAGTCTTTTGAACGCCGAACAATTTGAGCTGGCAAAATCAGGGCCCGTCGCCATCGAGCTCAAATTTGCGACGATCACGCCTAATCCTATACAGGTCCTAGTTTACGCAGAACTGGATTCCGTGCTGGAGATCTCTAAAACGAGACAGATTCTTACAGATTACACAGCGTAAACACTTCGACAATGAATACGAGAGATATTCTCAAAGTACTTATGTCTGACATTTTTGTGAGACGGTGTTCCATTGTTAGCGTAGTGGCTCGCAATCGGTTACCTCGCTATATCGATCCAACTAAAACAGCAGCCTTCGTTATCAATACCGACCCTAGTTGGAGACCGGGCTCTCACTGGGTCGCCCTCTACTACAACGCTATGGGGCAGTTTGAGTATTTCGACAGTTTCGGGTTTTCTCCGAGACATACCGAGATCATCGATTTTATCGAGCGGAATTCGAACAGACCTCTCATCTACAACTCGCGTCAGTTACAAGATCTTGTTAGTAACGCGTGTGGACTGTACTCTGTGTATTTTCTACTGATTAAAACACGAGGAGGATCAATGCAAAGGGTCTTAATGCCGTTTACCTCATCCACCAGACAACACATAAACGATCGAATCGTGTATCGACTACTAGCACCGAAGCTTATGGCGCAAAATTTAAAATTTCTAGTGCAATGACGTCAGTGGCTAAAAATATCGCAGACAAGTCTGGACACGAATTTTAGTGTTTAAAAATCCGGACTAAACCGGATCTATAATCTGACCTATGCTATAAAAGTCGCGGGTGAGAAAGCGCCAGTCACACATCGCTCAGTGCTGAGATACAGAAGATGCTGACAAACGTCGAGGCTGCACCAATTGTCGATGTACCCACTAGCTGGGTCTACGTTACAGCAGATCGTGAAATGGTCAAACCATTGGCTACAGGGCTGAAAGTAGCGTCTGTGTCTTCATACAGAGGGTCGACTATGATCCATATTCGAAAATTTTTCGGGACATCGAATTTAAAATATCCCACCAAGTATGGGATCACGTTGAATCGTTCAGAATTTGAACACCTCGTGTCTATGCAGGACGAGTTATTGGCCGAGTATGAGCGTCTCGAAGCCATTGCAACAACACTCGAGACTCATACAGTGAACGAACCCGACATCAGACTAGATCACACACTTCCAGTATCCACGTCGCCGAGTATCGAGCCATATTCCATAAATACTGGCTTTTACATGGCGCCTTTCTACGATACTGACAACTTCGAAAGTAGTCAGCCAGTACCAGCACTATCTCCGGGTCATCTTAGTAGAAACGAACAGCTCGTGGCTATGCAGGACGAGTTATTGGCCGAGTGTGCTCGTCTCGAGGCTAATACAACAACACTACAGCCTCTTCCCTCGAACGCGCCGTCAACCACGGCAGATCATAGACTTCCAGTATCTACATCACCATGCAACGAACCTTATTCGATAAATAATGGTTCTTACAGGACTCCCGTGTACGATACTGACAACGTTGAAAAGATTCAACCAATAACAACGATTGCCCCGGGTCATCTTAGAAGAAGAAAGAGGCTGAGGCTGAACATTTAGATGTTGTGTTTTTATGTCGTGTCTAGATGTACTGCATACGCAGTATCGGTGTTGTGCTGTATCAATAAAATATATATAAATTACAAACATGCCTCGTGTTATTTGTCATTTATGTGTACGTATATAATGGATTGTATAGGTGTGAAAGTCATAGATGTTGTAACTCGTTTTTTTTCTGTTTTACACACAGGTATACTGGTAGTACACCAAGGACACTGAGAGTATCCATATTATTCTTACGAGACAGTACCACGTGACATGTATATACAATAGAAAAAAACTGCATACTTTTTTTTAATGATATATTTTAATACAATATAAACGTGACAACGACACAAACATATGTTCATTATCACTGGACATAAAACTATCACAGAAGTATCATTGTATATAAATACTCTAGATACCTAACGGAAAAGTCGTCACATTGTCGTTGTGCACACGGCGTTTGATGTAGAAATAAGAGAGAGAATTTCTGTGCTGTGTATATGTATAGACACTCGATTTATATCGTTTAAACCAACATTTTTCCCTCCCTGCGCCTGTTGTGTCTTGAGAACCTTCATAAATATATCTTTGTCTAGTTTATTGTGATGTTTGCTAAGCCCCTTAGTACTAGTTTTTGAGTAATCTCCAAAACAGTGGTATGTTTTACTACATAACGACACCATCCCATCCCCTTCGTACTCTAACTTAAATAAACCCGGGGTACGTTTATGGTACAATTTTGTTTTTTCCGCAGTCTCGACAATCTACCTTAAATTTACCTTTACTCCTAACAAACTCCTCCCGATGAACGCTACAGGTCTCTGAGGGGAACCACTGATCGTACTCGTTATAAAAAGTTTCGAGTAAAGGCGGTCTAACGGCGGCAGCTAAACTAGGTTTACTTAACGCCAAATACAGACTGTCAGTGTCCATTTCACACAACTGAAAGTATGATCTCTCTACGAACCGGTCTAAAAAATCGTAATAAAATTGCAACATCCGTAGCTTGGCGTATTGATATACAAAGTAGCCGATTTGTAGCGGAAGGTCCCACCTCGTCGTCTTTTTAAACATTTCCACCTCGAATATATTCCCTACTCCTAAATCTGTCATATGTTTAAATAGGGGGTCGTTAACGAGCTTGGAAGCGGACTCACCCTCGCAGTACGCGACGTTCGAGTGTTTCGCTTTATCGGTGAGAGTTTTTCCGTACGCCGAATTCCCTAACAACTTCATGGTCTCCCCCGTAATGGACTGCGTCTCATCTACATCCCCTTTTCGTCTGGCGTCGGATACGGTGTCCCCAAATTGTTTGAAACAACTAACAGGGTGGTATTCGATCACCTGGTAGATGTTGGTTACCTCTAGACCGTGATCCAAATACCATTTTAATAAGGGGGTGGCCAAAAGAATTTTCTTCCCGATATAACTACCTATCAGGGTACGTCTAGGGGTCGTCAATAATTTATTTTTCACGGCGTATTCCTTCATAAGCTCTCCTATATCGTCTCTACACACGTCTACGTTTTTAAATATGGGTGTCATTTCGCTAAAATATTCCTTGAGAGAGTCGGGGACATGAATATCGCATTCTACCAGACCAAACAGCGTTTCGTCTTTAACAGCTTTCAAGATCTGCGCGACGGTTAGTGGTAATTTTTCCCGGGCATACGATGGTTTTGCTCTAGGGAGGGCTTGTTTAAGAAACGGAATAATTGTGCTGTCGGTTTTCTTTAGCTCTTGCCACTCACATTCCCACATCTCAACCACGTCAACTCCAACGTCATTGGTTAAATATTCGCGAATTTCCCGGGTCTTGTCGTATAGCTCGGACAAGGGTTTTTTGTTTATAGGGTTAACACCTTTGTGTTTTTCAGTGAGGTGACAGATATGGCCGTGCGTCAGACAACCATGATACTGCCAGACTTTATTATTAGCGGATAGGTTACTCTTTTGACAGAAGCCATCCACTCTAATCCTACGAGGTCCCAGTGGTACCTCACCCCCGTTGTATTGAGTTCGCAACTCAATGTTGTGTTTGTGAGCTACCCACGTTAACCACTCTCTACTCTGCTGATCGTAATAATTAACTTTACGTTGTCTAAACCCGTCCTCAACTTTTCGTATAATTGGAAAGTCAGTGGGCATTTTCTGCATCAATGCCCAGAGATACAGAGCGTTTGCGTCGTAGCCTTAAGACTCTCTACTACGTTTTCAGGATTACCTCTGATTCGAGTCTCGTCCTTCTCGTGGTGGCGATGAAAGATTATGCTCGGGCCACCCACTATATTATCTCTAAGCGTTTTATGAAGCTCTGCCTCGCGTTTACCGCATAACGAAAAGACTACGTTTTTAGGTATGGTGTTGAAGAGGTATCTTAACGTCACACCCGGGACTGAAATGGCGTCCTTAAACATATCTACACCTAAGCCCGCGTAAAATTCGATCTGTTTCTCTAATGCGAGTAGGAAGGGCCCGACATCCTTGTTGTTATACCAAACAAGAAGATCTCTGAGAGTGGACATGTTATTGTCCGCCCATATCTTGTTACAATACTCGTACTCTTCGTTTGAAATATTACAGTTTTTAAGCGTCGAAAAGAAGGCCTCATGAGGGGGGAGAGAGGTTTCGTCTAACTTTTTTAGATCGGTAATATACTCGTAACAAAATACGCCTTTGGTCTCTTTAATCTTGTACGCCGCCAAGTATTTACTATAAGAGAACCCCGGGGCGAGATAATTTATAATATCTAAGAACTTTAGTCGACTGGTGGAGATGCACATAAAATTATTATTGCGCTTAACGATAAACTTGAAGGGCGAGGTCACCCCTTTTTTAGCTTTGTTTTGTTTCGGCTTCTCTTCTTCTTCTTCTTCTTCTTCTTTTTCATCTTCATCATCTTCTTCTTCATCGTCATCATTTTTCAATTCTTCTTCAACGTCATCTTCTTCATATTTTTTCTTCATCATCTTCTTCGTTCGCTTTTTCTACTTTGTTCGCCGCAGCTACGAAATGTCTTATTAAATATGGTTTGATAACGTTTAAGTCATACTTTCCAGAGTTGAACCCTATAACGGGGAGCTCTTTCAAGTATGATTCGAGTTTCCCTATGAGGTCACTACAGTCACCCCTGTCTCTTAAACTGTCAAAAACCTGTTTGAAACTGCCGCGTAAGATTATATATGCCCGTTTCGCTAATGTCTCTAGATAATCTATCATTTTACTCACTACTTTTTGAGAATCACCTTCGCTCACAAAACATACCGGTTTCTCATAACCAGGAATATTACTGGCTACGGCACAAGACATTGGAATATGCCTGGCTACATATTCGGTCACACTACTAGTGTTTCCATCTGTCGTCGGTACATTACTAAAGTAACATTCATAATCGTACGTCGCTCTGTAGGGATACACGTAATTATTAGGAACTTCTATACCCCTATTAGCTATCGTTTCGAGTATACCCTCTTTGTTCCTATAAACTCCTCCGATATACTTGTCTTTTCGCTTATCCCCGGTACATGTCTTCTCGTGTCTTAACAAAAATCTATGATCCCTCCACAATTTTCCACATTTAGGACAAGAAAAAGCCCGGGCCGCCTTATCTATGTCCGCTATATACATAAAATGTTCTTCGTAAAATAGAACTCGTAAGGTGTCGCTAAAAGTCGTACTACCTCTTAGCATTGGGGACAGGGCTTGGTCTTTGTCAAAAGCGAAGACGTCCACGTTAATACCGAAACACTTTTCTAGAGAGGGAATCTGCGCTAGCGTTACACCGGGAACTTGTCGTCTATATCTAGCCCCTGATGGTCTTGCCACTGTTTCAGGAGATCGCTGGTGGGTCTGTGTAAATTACCGAGATTAGCACCCCTAAATAACGCTACGCATCTAAAGAAACAGAGATTATCAGTATAGGCTGATTCCCTTGTGTTAGATTGTAATGTATGAATGAATTTATTGTTTGTAATGTGTTGTGGCAGGTCGGTGGTTAGACACCCGATAGGATATTCTACGAAATGATAGAGATAGAACGAAGTGCTGGGAAGGGTTTCGACGCTATATTTAGTGCTCGGTCTATTATGATTTGCGTGGTTTAAGGGGTCGCTATCTTGTAGTTGTGTGAGGAACCTATCAAAATCTGCTCTGTTATTGATAACCATCGGAGTTGACAGAATTAAACTATTATTGAAACTACTATGGAAAAACCGAAGGTCATTGTTTTCTTTATTCCTCAGGATGAAATTGTGAGAATAATTTATTTTAAATCTACGTGTTTGGTTATTAAAGATGGGATTTAGGATGTTTGCCCAGTTTGGCAGTAGCTTTGAATTTGGATTATGGAAGACCGTGTGCACTGACAGATGCCTATTATTATTACTATGTGACCTTATTGCAGACCAGTTGTCGAAATAGACCTGTCTAACATCTGCTGGTAAACTAGCTAAACTTTCTAATTCTAGATCCGTTCGCGCCTTCTTGCTGTGTTGACTCTCTATCGATTGTTATTATTCCGCTTCCTCTTAATTGTTGGATCAGCTCTGGACTTTGAACAGGTCGTCGGTATCGAAGGTGATGAGGTGGCGGAGGTGGTTGATGCTGATGAGGTGGAGGTGGTTGATGCTGCTGATGCGGAGGTGGTTGACACTGCTGTTGTGGATGCTGAGCTTGTACTTGTTGATATCACTAGTTGGTGTTTGTTTTTAATATGTGTTCTTAGATTGTCCTGTCTGTTAAATTCGCATACACATATAGGACACTGATATGTCTGTTTATTGTGAACAGTGTCTATATGCCGATCTAGATTGTCTTGTCTTTGAAGATTTTCCCGCAGTCTTTACACGAGTATTTAGTATTAATGCGTACAGATGATATGTGTTCTGTACTGTCTCTAGACTGGTCACCCCCACGAGTGTTATCTACTCGGGGTTTCTTTATAGAGTGTTCTTCATCCCAGGTCTCTGCCACATTGTTGTCTGTTGCAGAGAATACTGTCGGGGCTCTTGATGTAGCCGGTGCTGGTGCCGATGAGATAGTTGCACATGCTGCGTGTTTCTTCGCCACATGTTTGGTAAGATTTGTGGATCTTGTAAAGATGCAGCCGCATATAGGACACGGATATCTCTGTTGGCCGTGCGCACTATCTACGTGTCTGGCTAGAGCATCCCGACGTGTGAAGCTTTTCCCACACGTTTCACACACGTGGCGTGGTCTGCTTACAAGTTCGTTACGTGAGGCCATCTGTCAACGAGATAAAACCACTCATTTAGTGTGCGTACCAAAAATACATTGAAATAGTATACATATATAACATGCGCTCGCACACGCACGCGCGCGCACACATACACACATACACGCGCACACAAACGCATACACGAACGCACACATACTATATGTTACTAGACAGTTATTAGTTATCGACCTCTTCGTTAGCACACCTAACCTCACCGGCTCTCATGTCTTACACCATCCTCGTACAACTCATCCGTCGCTCCTACTATCATAAACGCTATAGCCAGATATGCCTCATTCCTCCGCTTTCGCTAGTATATTATAACTGTCTCTCAGCGTCTACCACCGCTATATCAGACCGTTTCAAATCTTTCTTTCTTTCTTTTCTTTTCTTTCTTTCTCTCTTTCTTTCTCTCTCTCTCTCTCTCTCTCTCTCTCGCTCTCCCTTATCAATAGTTTAATCTTTCCACTCAAAACACATAACGAACATAATTCTCATTAAATAAAACATGCATCCATTAACACTTACTTTTAAAAATTATATTTAATAATATGGTTATGTTATAAAGCCCATCTTCCTGATCGTATTATAACTCCATCTAACCGTCAGCCAATGCTGTATCAGTATGCTTCGATTATTTCTTTCTTTCTTTCTTTCTCTCTACCTTTCTTTCTTTTTTCTTTCTATCTCTCTCTCTCTCTCTCTCTCGCTCTAGCTCTCCCTTATCAGTACTTTAATCTTTACACTCAAAAACACATTATCAACATCTACGTACTTATTACTTAACTAAAACACGCATCCATTAACAGTTAGTTTTAAATATTATATTTTGTCGGTGAGCGGGTATCTAGGTGTTTACTAACGCTTTTATCGACATATTTGAGTCTCTATCCCTATCATGTTCATATCGCTATCGTAACCATACCACTTTTACAATATGTGTTTGTACTAACGCGACTGAAACTATAAGATTCATGGAACTTAATACATCGCTCAGTTTGTGTGACTCACGCGTAATGTATAGCCGAACATGTCCAGACCTGTTTCACATTATTGATTTCACGTACCACGCGCGCTTCTGAATTTATCTTATATGGATTCGAAAATGACTAGTTCTGATTGTAAAATGTGTGTGGCTACAATTTCGAACGAAATTGTGGTATTAGCTGTTGACATTATCCACACTTACGATAACACTAAAAAGAAGCTTTCCCCGCTTTATAAGTCAATGGCTAAACTAGTCTATACGGTATCAGAGAGATATGACTCGTTATTCGCTGGTATAACTTTGGGAGTCGTTGATAAGGATATTTACGCCTCGTTTGTAACCATTGTGGTTTATATGGTTTCAGATGGAATTTTTAACTGTGGGCGCCTCGTGGTTATTTATACGCTGGCTTATCGACTAATTAAGAACCATGTCAAAGACTTTTACGATTCCGATACAGATATATCTTCTCTGGAAAAGAGCTTCGCTTTCTTTGCCGGGATGTTTATCGGTGGATTATTCGGAGACTGGTTTGTAAAAAACGGAGGTTGGAAAAAGTTCCAAGACTTCTCTAACGAAACGGATACGACGATGTGGACTCTATTTCGTAACAGCTTTGCTCTGTGACCGTTAAGAGATTTACCGAACACGTTCCTATATGTTACGTAATTCGTTTCCATTAATAAAACTATGATAATAAACACGCATTGTTATGTATTTTAAGCAAAATTTCAACTTACCTGTATTCTTATACTGTTGGTTTTTAAAGGCTGGTTCTCCTAGCTTCTCCGACGGTGTTTCAGTATAACACCTGTGGTTATCTGCTGTTAGATTTACAGCTCTGGTAGGATATTATCGGTGAGGCTCTGGTGGTAGATTTACAGATATGGAAGCGTTCTGGCAGTGTTATCACTGTGGGTACCGCGTGACTGACTGACCGACCGACGCTAGTCGAATGAATATATTAAACCGTGTACGCGCCTTTTTTTACATGACCTGTTGCGTTTCGCGCTCGCTGGAGACAATAATCAATAAACTCACGCGAGAGCGGCAACGGTGGGAGATATTGAGCTGCCACGGTAGGAGAAAATGACTGTTCGTTAATACCGCCAGCAAGATTTGCCAATATATGTATGTATATATACCTACTTATGGTCCCTATCTTAAATACGAGGCCCATTTACGTCCACGTGGATATAATAACTATTAACTTATTACTATTATATGTATATATACTCACCATAACTATGAAATAACTAACGTATCACTACTCCCTAATATGGTAGTTTCACTTCCGGAGTGGGCGTGGTCTATAGCCGGACAACACACACACACACACTAGCTCCTATTGGAAGTCACTTTGGCGGGAAAAACTGATGTCCAATACATGACTCAGTAATAATCCCCCTCAACCACCAACCCTCTTCATGCCCTATACAAGCCCTATTCATATATACATATATATCATGACAGAAGCTCCACCACCACCACCACCTTCCACCATGGGAAAGTGGTGGTATCCTACTATATAACTCTTGTACTTGAAGGAGGAAATCTTTCCTCCTTCCTCCTACTCTTTGTTCAACTAAAAAAGCGAGACCATTGTGTCCACCTCCACTACTACTTACGATCTGTCGTCATATGTTCTCAGGTTTCTTTCACTGATAGAGAAATCCCTCAAGGTTGCCCTGCAAACATCCTTTGAGTTATTTGCGGGTCATCATCATTACACTCCGAACATGTCCATAGGTGCTCAGATTCCCTCCTCAGTTATTGAGTTATTTGCGGGTCATCATCATTACACTCCGAACATGTCCATAGGTGCTCAGATCCCCTCCTCAGTTATTGAGTTATTTGCGGGTCATCATCATTACACTCCGAACATGTCCATTGGTGCTCAGATCCCCTCCTCAGTTATTGAGTTATTTGCGGGTCATCATCATTACACTCCGAACATGTCCATAGGTGCTCAGATCCCCTCCTCAGTTATTGAGTTATTTGCGGGTCATCATCATTACACTCCGAACATGTCCATAGGTGCTCAGATCCCCTCCTCAGTTATTGAGTTATTTGCGGGTCATCATCATTGCACTCCGAACATGTCCATAGGTGCTCAGATCCCCTCCTCAGTTATTGAGTTATTTGCGGGTCATCATCATTACACTCCGAACATGTCCATAGGTGCTCAGATCCCCTCCTCAGTTATTGAGTTATTTGCGGGTCATCATCATTACACTCCGAACACGTCCATAGGTGCTCAGATCCCCTCCTCAGTTATTGAGTTATTTGCGGGTCATCATCATTACACTCCGAACATGTCCATAGGTGCTCAGATCCCCTCCTCAGTTATTGAGTTATTTGCGGGTCATCATGATTAAACTCCGAACATGTCCATAGGTGCTCAGATCCCCTCCTCAGTTATTGAGTTATTTGCGGGTCATCATCATTACACTCCGAACATGTCCATAGGTGCTCAGATCCCCTCCTCAGTTATTGAGTTATTTGCGGGTCATCATCATTACACTCCGAACATGTCCATAGGTGCTCAGATCCCCTCCTCAGTTATTGAGTTATTTGCGGGTCATCATGATTACACTCCGAACATGTCCATAGGTGCTCAGATCCCCTCCTCAGTTATTGAGTTATTTGCGGGTCATCATCATTACACTCCGAACATGTCCATAGGTGCTCAGATCCCCTCCTCAGTTATTGAGTTATTTGCGGTCATCATCATTGCACTCCGAACATGTCCATAGGTGCTCAGATCCCCTCCTCAGTTATTGAGTTATTTGCGGGTCATCATCATTACACTCCGAACATGTCCATAGGTGCTCAGATCCCCTCCTCAGTTATTGAGTTATTTGCGGGTCATCATCATTACACTCAGAACATGTCCATAGGTGCTCAGATCCCCTCCTCAGTTATTGAGTTATTTGCGGGTCATCATGATTACACTCCGAACATGTCCATAGGTGCTCAGATCCCCTCCTCAGTTATTGAGTTATTTGCGGGTCATCATCATTACACTCCGAACATGTCCATAGGTGCTCAGATCCCCTCCTCAGTTATTGAGTTATTTGCGGGTCATCATGATTACACTCCGAACATGTCCATAGGTGCTCAGATCCCCTCCTCAGTTATTGAGTTATTTGCGGGTCATCATGATTACACTCCGAACATGTCCATAGGTGCTCAGATCCCTCCTCAGTTATTGAGTTATTTGCGGGTCCTCATCATTACACTCCGAACATGTCCATAGGTGCTCAGATCCCCTCCTCAGTTATTGAGTTATTTGCGGGTCATCATCATTACACTCCGAACATGTCCATAGGTGCTCAGATCCCCTCCTCAGTTATTGAGTTATTTGCGGGTCATCATCATTACACTCCGAACATGTCCATAAGTGCTCAGATCCCCTCCTCATCAAGTCTCGCAGTGTCCAGCGACTGGCGACTCCAGTTCTATGTTGGTTGATACGTCTTCTTACACGGCCACTAAGTTTCTCATTCTGGCTGTGCCCATCTCTTTCATCCAAAGGAATGACGTGGATTTGTGGTGGTAGAAGTTTTGTGCTCTTCCAACATCTCGGAGGGCATTGATGATGTTCGCCCGATCCATTGGTTGACTGTCTTCAACGACAGCGCAGCTAACCAACATGTCCGCTCTTTCATTTCCCCGTACTCCCGAATGTCCAAGGACATAGATAGGTGACCTCACGTATTTTTTACTTCTGCAATGACTCTAACCATTGCGTGCGTACAGAGCCCGCCTCCACTTTTTTTTATCATACTCATCGACAATATCCTTATATCTTAGCATTGGTCTGTTCTTTGGTCTCTTTCCGTCATTAAGTTCGCCATACAATATTTGTTTAGGAATACGAAAGTTTGCCATTCTTCTTACATGACCCAGCCACCTTAGTCTACGACTCCTAAGTGTTGCCATGATGGATGGGAGTTTGGCTCGTCATAAGACATTAGATTTGTTAACTTTGCCCAGACATTTGATGTTCATAATCTTTCGAAGACAACGCACATAAAAGCAGTTTATCCTTTTCTCCTGTACTGCATAGGTATCCAAGTTTCTGATTCGTATAGAAGTGTACTAAGCACACGACTTTGGTAAATTTGAATTTTAGTTCATTTGAGTATTAATTTGATGTTGGCCCATGCTCTGTCTCTATGTTTACCAAATATGGAAGTTGCCTTTCAGATTTGGGAATTTATTTCTTCTTCAAGGGAGACAGTGGTTGTGACGATAGAGCAGAGATAGGTGAACTGTTTCACAGATTAAATGGGTGAGTTAATTAACGCTATTGCTGTCGAACTGGCTACAACTTTTTGAAGCACCACATTCTTCTGTTATGTTGCGTGTAGCAGTTGATGAAATAATGTTAACGTTTTCCTGACACTTGTCAAAACTGTCAGAACTGAAAAGACACATATTTTATTATACGAAGCGTGGGTTTTTGTACATTTTTCAATTCGTTTTGTCCATTATCTAGTGGTCATAAAATTGGTTGCATGGTTACCACTTCCTGCCCTACATTTTTTTTTCATCTTATTCACTGACTGTTTAATGTTTACATTTTATTGTTTATGATTTATTGTGTGTTTGTGTGTATGATTGTACGTACGTGCGTACGTGTGTGTGTGTTTTAATTAGCACTTTGTGTTCTTTGTCCACGTTTTCGTGAGTTTCAACTTTGACCCTGCAGTTTTGTTTGTTATTTCTTTCTTCACTTCTTCTTGTACCCGTTCAGATGTTGATGGAGATAAAACGTCCTGGTTCTCGCCCTTTTGTCAGCTTCAATCATTGATGTTGTAGCTTTTCTTTGATGTTGTCTGCCCATCTTAATATGGGTCTGCCTCTTGCACTTCTCCTTTCTCCTCTGCTAAAATATGCTTTTCATGGGAAAGAATCACACGACATTCTTTCTAGATGGGATCACACGACATTCTTTCTAGATGGAATCACACGACATTCTTTCTAGATGGGATCACACGACATTCTTTCTAGATGGGCAAACCAGTTTATTTGTTGTTTCCATATGTTGCTTAGGATTGACGCAATGATACACTTTCTCTTATAACAGTGTCGCCCAACCCGCGGGACAAATGTGGCCCGCAAGACTCATTTTGTAGACCTGCGACTCTCTTCTATGGTTTCAACTGAAAGGAGATAACCCGATAATATGATTTGTAAATTGTGTGTATTTGGTAGGTATATCCATCTTTTCTGCACAGTTCCCGCTAGAGGGCAGCACATAACAGATTGTATACGTGTATCGGTGTATCAAATGCTTTATAAAATGTAATAAATTATAATTCTTTCGACCAGAGATTCGAAATGCTTTTACAAAGTCCTCGTTAGGAAAATAGTTGATTAGATCTGTCCAGTAACGACATTTTCGTGGGGGATATGATGGCCCGCACTCACTTGAAGCATAGGGGGTAAATGCACCAAGATCCACCAACGTGCACCAACGTGCGTAGAGATGCGAAGCTGCTGTAAAGCTGATGATGCTAATGACAATTTTAAAGAGAGAAAAAAGTGGTATAGTAGCAGCTTTACGTAGGTGAGAAACAAAACAAAAGTTAAGCGACGTTAAGGCCAAGTAGGCCTTCAGCCGGAATCATAAACAACAACACGAACTTGGCCGAAACGTTTTTCGACTTTTCTTTTGTTTCTCACCGACGTAAAGCTGTTACCACATCACTTTTTTTCTATTTTTTTTTTTCAATTGCCACTTGGAGCAAGGTCTATTTGGCCCTCGGGTAACAAACGTTTGGACTGCACTGTCTTACATCATTTCTGATTTTATTTTGTTTGGTACTTTGGTTATTTCTTTGTTTATTCATGAGAACATGGACTTTATTCGTTGTCTCCCAGATAGTAGCAAAGCTGTCATATTAAAATATATTTTTTTAAACCCGGCATACCTGATTTCGAAACGGTAGATTTTTAGAACCGAGTTTTCCTTCCTCCTTCACTATCTACTCACTTATCCAGACTGTGAGGACAGTTTTGTGACTATTACATGTAGACGAACTGAAGTTTTGTTAAACTCTGGGGTATTGACTCCGATGTCAGCAATCGATGTAGGTCACTAACTTCTATCAGCTTTACAAATTGGAGTCTTTTTGTTTTGCTTTACACAAAGCGGGTGTCATTACCGTCGCTACCACTTTAAGCCTTTTATAACATTTTGATAAGTGGACCAATTATTTCACTGAAAATCAAAGGAAGTTCTCTAGCTATACATCCAGGGTCAGCTGAAACTTTTATTGGTAAAGCTAATATCAAGGAATGGTAAAGCTAATGTCAATGAATGGTAAAGCTAATATCAAGGTGTGCTAAAGCTAAGGAGTAGTAAAACTAATGTCAATGGATGGTAAAGCTAATGTCAATGAATGGTAAAGCTAATGTCAAGGTGTGCTAAGAAAGAGAGAGAGAGAGAGAGAGGGGGAAAGAGAGAGAGAGAGAGAGGGGGGGGGGGGGGAAAGAGAGAGAGAGAGAGGAGGGATGGAGACATCTGTTTTGTATTTAAATATTTTAATATATTTTCCATGTTTATCTTAAATATTTGAAAGAAGAATGCTTAATTGTAAAGATATATGGAAGAAATATAGGAATATATTAAAACTCGTTGTAAATTGGTATTTAAATAAAATAGGAAAGTAAAGACAACGGGTGGGACCACTAGTCACCAAATACTTGCTTGCTTGCGTTCGCCCGATGATTAAAGTATTCTAGAGTATTCTAGTAGACTACAGAATTACTCTTCATCATCCGGCCTTAAAAGGACGTTATGTAGGTGTGTCTGCGTTGTGTTGTGGTTTACAGTGTAGCTGTGATATTTGCGCCTTTCGGCCCAACACATCCGACTTCAGCACGACCAAATACAATGATTTATTAATGTAAAGTTGTAAACACTCAACGGACCAGCAATGGTATGTCGCGATATTATTATGTGGATATGATATTACAACTGACAATGCTGAATTAATAAACTGATTCAGTCACTTGGGTGAATCCTTCCTGGCAGAAGTGTCCGAGTTCGATCCGCAGCAGCGGCGGATTTTTTTCGGACCCATAAGGCTCCATAGAACCCAGCCTCTAAAATTGGGTACCAGGAATTTTTCTTGGAAGTAAAGGCGGCCCGGCGTGATACCGACCACATCACCAAAAAAGTGTGACGTGGTTATAGAAAAATATGGGCACTAACACCATATTCCTCATATCCTAGCGTGGATGGAATCTTTACTTTTTACTCCACAAGGAGGATACGAATTTGTTGCTGGTAAACTGAGCTGTCGAATGGGATCTTTGTGCTGTTGAGTGGAATCTCTGTGCTGTTGAGTGGAATCTTTGTGCTGTTGAGTGGAATCTTTGTGCTGTTGAGTGGAATCTCTGTGCTGTTGAGTGGAATCTCTGTGCTTTTGAGTGAAATCTCTGTGCTGTCGAGTGCAATCTCTGCATTGTTGAGTTGAATCTCTGTGCTGTTGAGTGGAATCTCTGTGCTGTCGGGTGGAATCTCTGTGCTTTTGAGTGAAATCTCTGTGCTGTCGAGTGGAATCTCTGTGCTTTTGAATGATATCTCTGTACTGTCGAGTGGAATCTCTGTACTGTTGAGTGGAATCTCTGTGCTGTCGAGTGAGATCTTTCTTCTGCGACTGTTTATAATCTATCCATAGTCATGAATCACAGCAGTGATGGTAACCGCTAATGTAGAAGACCTAGAACAACACTACAACTAAAAGATTACGTAAACACAAAATGGTATGGGGCAGCTAAACTTAATAGAAAAACAAGACAAACTGCAACGTTTTGGCAAAACCTTTCATTAAGTATAACAAACAAATTGTACACATTTACTGATTAAACCAAATCACCAAAGATTAGCAAGCCTCACTCAGCTTCTCCAGCAGGTACGATGACATCTAGAATACCCTTGCAACAAGTCGAGACAAGTGGAGTCTAATTGCTCTCAGCTCATAGTCACTGGACACGGCGCTGTGACATTCATAAACAGAAGATAGAACCTGTTGACCATAGTTTGACCTCCCTGTGTTTGAAGTCTTTATATGTGGCTCTTCCACCACCCCCCCCCAATCCCCTGCACAACCCCCCCCCCCAAAAAAAAAAAAAAATTGTCATCATTTCTGTCTTTTTTCGGCCTACGCCCAATGACTACCAAAAGGATTGAATATTCCTCTTCATTAACCGGGCTTAAAAGGACGTTAAATGGGCTTAGTTGCGCTGTGTTGAGTTAACAGCTAGGCTGTGAAATTTGCGCCTCTCGGCCCAAACACATCCGACCAGAATTTTTTTAACGACAGGTTGACTTCCCTTTTCGATCCCTACTCGCTTTGCCAGAGTGAAAAGTCTTGTTTCCTGGGGCACCTCTGGGAGGAGGAGCAGGGTCTTGATCCGCTCTGTTGTTCCCCGATACAGACGCATGTAGTTAGGACTGCACTCATCTCTGTTGTTAACCGATCCAGGCGCATGTAGTCAGGACAGCACTCATCTCTGTTGTTAACCGATCCAGGCGCATGTAGTCAGGACTGCACTCATCTCTGTTGTTAACCGATCCAGGCGCATGTAGTCAGGACTGCACTCATCTCTGTTGTTAACCGATCCATGTGCATGTAGACATCTGCACTCATCTCTGTTGTTAACCGATCCAGACGCATGTAGTTAGGACTGTACTCATCTCTGTTGTTAACCGATCCAGGCGCTTATAGTCAGGACTGCACTCATCTCTGTTGTTAACCGATCCAGACGCATGTAGTCAGGACTGCACTCATCTCTGTTGTTAACCGATCCAGTCGCTTATAGTCAGGACTGCACTCATCTCTGTTGTTAACCGATCCAGGCGCATATAGTCAGGACTGCACTCATCTCTGTTGTTAACCGATACAGGCGTTTATAGTCAGGACTGCACTCATCTCTGTTGTTAACCGATCCAGACGCATGTAGTTAGGACTGCACTCATCTCTGTTGTTAACCGATCCAGACGCATATAGTCAGGACTGCACTCATCTCTGTTGTTAACGGATCCAGACGCATATAGTCAGGACTGCACTCATCTCTGTTGTTAACCGATCCAGGCGCATATAGTCAGGACTGCACTCATCTCTGTTGTTAACCGATCAAGGCGCATATAGTCAGGACTGCACTCATCTCTGTTGTTAACCGATCCAGGCGCATATAGTCAGGACTGCACTCATCTCTGTTGTTAACCGATCCAGGCGCATGTAGTCAAGACTGCACTCATCTCTGTTGTTAACCGATCCAGACGCATGTAGTCAGGACTGCACTCATCTCTGTTGTTAACCGATCCAGGCGCATATAGTCAGGATTGCACTCATCTCTGTTGTTAACCGATCCAGGCGCATATAGTCAGGACTGCACTCATCTCTGTTGTTAACGGATCCAGGCGCATATAGTCAGGACTGCACTCATCTCTGTTGTTAACCGATCCAGACGCATGTAGTCAGGACTGCACTCATCTCTGTTACTAAATGGACATCGTGGTTCTCTCTGTTACCATTTGAAATAATTTGAAAACCGCGACCTTTAGAAAAATGATTATTCACGGAAATATGTGACATATTTAAGAACTGTAAACAATTTACGGTTAAGATATACTCTGTAGGACTAATATTAAGTCAACAAACTGGTTTTGGCCACTTTATAGAAGAGATTAACTGGGCGTTTATGTTTTCGCATATGGAAATGAGTTATTTGACTGACATGTCACCCGGTCCAACTGATACTGTAATGTTGCCTAGCAACAGCACGGATTGGCTATCGACAGGCGTGAAGGTCACTGATACGTTGCCAGATACCAGTAAAAGCTGTTGTAATATTTTATTTCTATTTTGTTGGCTTCGTTCTCCAAATAGAAGGTAGCACTGGTTATCTCGGAAAAAAATGACATGAGCCAGATTGCATGGTATCTCCCAAAGCTTAATAGATCTGGTGCCAACTTGCGACAGCATAGACGTTCAGTGTTCAAATGTTGCAGTTGTGAGGTTTCATGTCTGACACTGTTCTATTTATCTTTCTATTGTCTTCTCGAGCCGAAGAACTTCTACACTCTTGAACCTGACGATTTATATATATATATATATATAACTTAACTGAGAACAACAGAAATTGAATCTAGTGGTCACTGACCAAGCAATTTTATGATTTAGACTTTGCTAATGATACAGGTCTCCTATCACACAACCATCAACAGATGCAAGATCAAATGAGCCTACTTGATGAGAGATCCCAATAGATGGGATAGAAAATAAATAGAGATAAGACCAACATTATGAGAATTAATGCAGTTGGCAATAACCAATACAAATAGGAGAAATACCTCTACTAGACGTACAATCTTACAGATATCTGAGCAGTAATATAGACAAAGATGGAGGAACAGAAAATTATACAAAATAAGGATATCAAAATCAAGAGCTGCATTTGTTGCGTTTGGAAATATATGGAAGTACACAGAAATTAGGTTAAATACTAAAATAAAATTCAAATGTTATGTCAGTCTTATTATATGGCTGTAAACATGGAGAACAATTAAAATGGTAATCATGAAGATACATACTTTCATTAATGGATGCTTACGCAGAATAAAAGGATGGAAATGGCAGGACAAAATCATTAACATAGAATTATGGAAATGTACCAGTCAAATACCAGTGGATAAAGAGATACAGCGAAGACGATGGCGCTGGATAGGACACACACTACGGAAGCCAACTGAGAGTATTACACAACATGCCCTTTTTTTAAATCCCCAAGGAAAAGGACAAGAAGGAAGACCAATGAATTCTTGGTGAAGACAGAACTAGAGATGAAGATGATGGGGAAGACATAGACGATCTTAAAAGAATGGCAGGAAAGAGAAAGGTGTGTTTGTTGAAGACAGGGAGCTGAAAGGTAGTAGAAGAAGAAGATATGTGTGTGTATGTGTTTGTAACATATGTATGTGTGTACATAAACTATATCAGCGCATAATCTAAAACCATTTTCGAATGTATATTTACACAGTTCCGGGTTTTTCCTGTGTTGTATTTATACAATGCGCAACACTAACCGTTCATGAGAGATATATCACTGTTATTAATCTCGCCTCACTGTTCACATCATGGATGGTCAACGCGTGCACATTATAGCTATCAACATAGACGGTAAGTTAAATAACCCATCTCTGTTACGCTTTCGGCTTTCGATCTTTGGCGACGCTTTTTATGTGCAAATCTTGCTGTACTCTTCTCCTTCTTCGACGTTCATCCGTTAAATGGGCGTGGATACGTCGCGTCGTTAGTTCACGACAAGCCTCAATTTCCTTCCATTTCGACCCGATAACTGTCATCGATATGGATATGTTCAGTTTTTAAAAAAAAATTGTTTAACGGCCAAAGGCTGTTTAACGTGCACAGAATACACACTGAATCTCCCAGCTCTACCTCATTATTTGAGTGTACTAAACCCCGGATCCCATTACACAGAGATTCGGTGAAGGATAAAGCGCCATGAAGAAACCATATAATTGAAGATTAACCTCCCACCGCCTGTTTAGGAATCCTAACCCGGGACCTTCTTATTGTGTAGACAAAATAATATTAAACGTATATTATAAAAGTAAAGTAAAGTACCCCCGTCACGCCAAGTGACGTATACGGAATATGGTGTTAGTGACCATATATTTTACAGACCTTCAGCACATGATTTTTCGGGTAATGTGGTCGGTATTACGCCCGTGCCGCTTTACTTCCCAGAAAAAAAAAATCAGGTACCCATTAAAGGCTAGGTGAACGCGGAAGCCGTCGGTTGGATCGAACCCTACTTCTTGTCCTTTGTAGTCCAGTTCACTAACCAGTGAACTATCTCGGCTCCCAAATGATATTATAACGGAGGGAAACTTCCGAGGCGATAGATCAGAGACTGGTTGCAAGGGAAGAGGTATGTTTACAACACTGGAAAAAAATAACAAATAATCAACAACAGGAAAAAAAAACACAGGAACAATAAACACAGGAACAATAAACACAGGAACAATAAACAGCCCGAAGCAGGAACGAACCCGTACTCCTAAACACTGCGCCTTGCCACAAGAAACAAACGCTAGAGTACACGGCCAAATAAGGTATCTAAAAAGACAGCTATCATTGGCGATGTCTTTCACGCACGTGTACTCATGAGTAAGAGTATCATCAACATATCTTTGGTTATTCATTATCTTTCCATTAATATTTAGGCCTGGCATCTCTGTGATGTTTTTAAATATTTGCTCAGTGTTTAGATTGAACAATCTTGGTGATAACATCCATCCCTACATCTACAACAGTCTTAGGACTGTCTTACCTATCCTACTCCTCTTTTTATATCACGGGTGTAGGGTTTTCTTTGTTATATTTTATTATTGCTGTTTGCTCCCAGTATAAATTACATATTAGTCGTATGTCCATATTATCTAGATGTATATCTTTTAGGCATTCTATAAGTTGTTTATGGTGTATATTCTATCAAAAGCTTTGGTGTAGTCTATGAGGCTGGCATATATTGGTTTGTTTACTTCTGTGTATTCCCTCCATAATAATATTCATCTGTTATTATTTGTCTCCAGCATAAACCACTGGAAACTACTAGTCGTGCTATTTCGTCATAAATGTTTGTCTGCAACGTAATTATTCAGCCCTACCCTACCCGGGAGATACTTGTCTTAATAGGAAAATACAGATATACAATTTATTCCCAAGTTGTGTTCCTAACCCTATGCTATAGTCATGAGTACACTTGCCTGAAAAACATCGCCAATGATAGCTAATTTTTTTAGATAGCTTAGTTGGCCATGTGCTCTAGCGTTTGTTTCTCGTGACAAGGCGCTGTGTGGAGTGCGTGTCCGATCCTGCTTCGGGCTGTTTATTCTTGTTAGTTTTTTTCTGTTTGTTGATTATTTTGTTATTTTTCTGTTCGATTGTTGTAAACAATATACTTCTTCTTCCTTTCAACTCCATGTACAACATAGATCTTCAAGAAACACCCTCCAAGCCGTTTTGTTTCTTGCCATTCTTTTAAAATCATGTCTTTTAAGATTATTTCTTTCCCAACATCTTTAGCTCTACTTCCATCTGCCATCTTGTAAACATGCTTCTTCCCCTGAAAAAATTCACCTTCTTGTAAACATGCTTCTTCCCCTGAAATAATTCACCTTCTTGTAAACATGCTTCTTCCCCTGAAATAATTCACCTTCTTGTAAACATGTTTCTTCCCCTGAAATAATTCACCTTCTTGTAATCATGCTTCTTCCCCTGAAATAATTCACCTTCTTGTAATCATACTTCTTCCCCTGAAATAATTCACCTTCTTGTAATCATGCTTCTTCCCCTGAAATAATTCACCTTCTTGTAAACATGCTTCTTCCCCTGAAATAATTAACCTTCTTGTAAACATGCTTCTTCCCCTGAAATAATTCACCTTCTTGTAAACATGCTTCTTCCCCTGAAATAATTCACCTTCTTGTAATCATGCTTCTTCCCCTGAAATAATTCACCTTCTTGTAATCATACTTCTTCCCTGAAATAATTCACCTTCTTGTAATCATCCTTCTTCCCCTGAAATAATTCACCTTCTTGTAATCATGCTTCTTCCCTGAAATAATTCACCTTCTTGTAAACATGCTTCTTCCCCTGAAATAATTCACCTTCTTGTAAACATGCTTCTTCCCCTGAAATAATTCACCTTCTTGTAATCATGCTTCTTCCCCTGAAATAATTCACCTTCTTGTAATCATGCTTCTTCCCCTGAAATAATTCATCATCACCTTCTTCCTCTTAGCGTAACTGTTAAGTGGACGTGTATACAACGTGTAGCTAATTTACGGCAAAGCCGCGATACTTGCGCTTTTCGGGACGACACATCTATCTTCAGCATGTGTAGATTTGCTTAGCAGTTTCTGTCAGGGCAGTGGTCATGTTTGGTCGCCTACTCCTATCAACTTTTAACTGCCAATAGTTCTTTAACGTGCGCTAGTGCACACGGAGCCTCCTGTTTATGGTCGTTATCCAAGAGGGTTAGACATTCAATTTAGTTACTCATAGACCAAGGGAGAGTAAACGAACGAAGAAAGCAGTGATTACATTTTTGAGAAATGGCCGACGTCTGTATCGGGATCTGAACACGGGATCTTCCTGTCCAGAGCTCGGCGTCTAACATCTAGACAATCCAGTGCTGCGTCAACCCCCCCCCCCCCCCCCCTTCTTCCTCTCTTTCTTGTTCAGAGACCGAATCATTGATTCTAGAACACCCAATGTACCCCTCCCCCCCAAAAAAAAATAAATAAATAAATAAAATAAACCTACACGTCCCCAACCCCATTCCAATGTATTCTCACGTGTCTTCCTTGTGCGCACAAATAACCAATCGTTAATAAGTAAGCAGGAAAAAGCTGTCGATGATGGGTAGCCGATAATGAAGAACAAATCACTTATTTGGTTTACACCTTACGTCCATGCAAGTCGCTTCGGTTTTTTTCTTTCATCTCCAAATTCAACTGAAAGAAGTTCAAGACCCAAACGACAGTTCCATCCATCAAGACTGTGACAGCTGTTCTACAACAATTATCACAATCTGCAAGTTAGACATTAAGTTTGCGTGAAAATGACAATGATGATATATATATATATTATAGTATTGTAGTGTGGTGCATGAAGGACAGCTTACAGAAGCATTTGAAATAAGAACAGGAGTAAGGCAAGGATGCCTTCTGTCTCCATTTCTCTTTCTACTGGCCATAGATTGGATTATGAAAATAACTCAAAACAACAGAAATGGGATCCAGTGGTCACTGACCAAACAACTTGATGATTTAGACTTTGCTGATGACATAGCTCTCCTATCACACAGCCACCAACAGATGCAAGATAAAATGAGTATATTAGATGAGAGATCACAACAGCTAGGACTAAAGATTAATAGAGATAAGACCAACATTATGAGAATTAATGCAGTTGGCAATAACCAAATAAAACTAGGAGAAATACCTCTACTAGACGTACAATCTTATATATATCTGGGCAGTAATATAGATAAAGAGGGAGGAACAGAAAACGATACCAAAATAAGGATATCAAAAGCAAGAGGAGCTTTCATTGCACTGGGAAACATATGGAAATCCAAAGAAATTAGGCTAAATACAAAAATACAAATTTTCAACTCCAATGTTAAGTCGGTTCTATTATATGGCTGTGAAACATGGAGAATAACAAATTGACAATCACGAAGGTACAGACTTTCATTAATGGATGCTTGCGCAGAATAAAGGGATGGAAATGGCAGGACAAAGTCACAAACGTGGAATTATGGAAATGTACCGGTCAAATACCAGTGGATAAAGAAATACAGCGAAGACGATGGCGATGGATAAGACACACACTACGGAAACCAACTGAGAGTATTACACAACAGGCCCTTTTTTGGAATCCCCAGGGGAAAAGACAAAGAGGAAGACCAAGGAATTCTTGGAGATGACAGATTGAAGCAGAGATGAAGATGATGGGGAAGACATGGAATGATCTTAAAAGAATTGCAAAAAACAGAACGACTTGGAAAGTGTTTGTTGAAGACCTATACTCCACTGGGAGCTAAAAGGTAGAAGAAAATGACAAACTCTGAGATTTTTTATTGGAAAAGCTGCTCTTTACTATTCTTTCAACTGTCGGAATGCCACAGTCACGCGTTACCGATCGGTGAATTATCCAATTCTTTTATTCTTTGGTTACCCGCAATAAAGCTTAAAAGTATCTTTCTGGATTTTGTCTTGATTAACTCAGTTTTCCAATGAAATAACTATTGATCCTGCGTGTTTGCCAATGAACGTTTGTAGAATGTAATCCTCCCTGAGGTAAAAACTAAGGGTTGAACCGCACATTTTCCAACATAAATATTGGTGATTTATGTAGATACATAAGTATCATTATTATCATCATCGTCAAGTACTAATGCCTGCTGGCGTAGGTGAGCATGTCTCTCCACAACTCTTGATCTCGACAGTTATTTATCATTTCTGTTGTTGACCTTCTGCCAAGCCATTCTCTTAAGCTGTCTGGTATCGTTTCTCTCTGCTTCCCTCTATCTCTTCGTTCCTCAATTTTCCCAGTTGTCACAATATATTCCAGTTTTTAACTTTTCATTACATGACCCCAAAAAAATATGATTGTTTCTTCCTAATTAAGGAAAATTAGCTCTCTCTTTGCTTTGGCCTCTTTCATAACGTTCACGTTACTTTTCTTCGCTCTCCATGGTATTCTCAACATTCCTCTGTAAAACCACATTTCTACAGCCTCCAGTGATTTTCTTGTGTGTAATCCTATTGTTCATGATTCACATCCATATGTTAAGACTGGCTCTACATAACATTTAAGAACTCTTTTTCTTCTTTCTATTGTCAAAATGGATTGCACAATATCTTCCTCATTTTTTTTAAAGCTGCTTTTGACTGAGCCACTCTGTATCTCACCTCTGCTGTATATCTTATATCTGAAGTTAACATTGTTCTAGATATTTAACTTCATTTACCTGTGTTAATATTGTTCCACTTGTCTTTATTGCGCATTGCGGTGATGTTTTTTTATTTTTTGCTGCTGGCTAAATATAAGCCTTTTATGTTTCCTTTAATTGTTTTTCCCTACTAGGAGTAGACTGATTATGCGATCTCTGGATTGTCCCTTTAACTCATTCTTATTATAGTCGCTTGGTACTGAATCAGGAATCTGAAGTGTCCCGCCCTTCGACACAATAGTAGTACATGTATGTGCAAATATTTATGAGTTATTCTTGTGTTCCAACAAGTGTTCCATTAATCAGGTCTTTGGATAGAAGAACCTCACTAGCATCATTAAGTGCCGGGTGTGCAAACGGATCAACATTTCTACAAGCACATGTTCGCACGCAGGGTTGTCAATAATGTTATTTGTTGATATGGCACCTTGAACAGAGACATGCCTGGTCTTACAAGATAAAGACACTCCTCGACTCGCGTAAAGCTGCACAACTGGCTCTCTGTTTGTTGAGTCGTGGGGGAAGGCTAACAATAATCAACGAGGCCGTACCAAGGTTCGCTTCCTTACGCGATTACTTAGATTATGTGGCGAACAAATTATACAGCCAGTTACTGCTATACGCCTGCTCCAGTCAAATTATAATGCTCCCAAGAAATCCACGTGTCACAGATAGCGTAAACAAGTCCTCGTTATAATCTCCTAGCTTCCTGTGACGTGTAAACCTTATATCAGTGACCTGAAACGAAGCTTTCTTTATCGACTTTTGGCATCCTGTTGGTCTCACTGTGAACCGGACGCAACTTTCATCTGTATTTCTTGAGTATATCCGGGTTGTGTCTTCTTTGGTTGGCAATGCTATCAGAATGCCAGACATTTGAACTATCAAATTCAGTTTGCTAAATAAAGAAATACGTGACAGTTGTGAGCAAGGGAGGAAACAGAAACAAGTTTGGATTTCAACGGCACAATTAAATGTACATGGCGCAGTTCTTTTGCGACGGACTCTTGTCAAAGCTTCAACACAATCACACTTATATATATCCGGTACGAGTTATTTTATATATGCGGTGGTCTCGATGCTTAAGAAAAATAATAAAAAAAACAGTATGGATATACTGCCCTGGTCACGTTAGAGTTTGAGGGGGGGGGGGTGTCTGTGAAACTAAAAAGTTGATAGGTTGGCTTCAGGTGCAACCATTGTATGAATGATAGACACGTACTAGAACGATGCCTGAAGGCTCTCATCAACTATTGGTTAATTTGGCTATCAATGAGGATGTCATCTATAAACTGCAACAACTTGTAATACAAGGTCAAACATGTAAGAATGATGCCCTTCAAGGACAAGCTAGATGTATCCACAACCTGTAGAACCGAGCTATCAGAGTGCACACACTTCGTCAGGTGCTGAAAACGAACGAACATAGTTGGGCTTACCTGGTGTGCTGTGATGGCAACTGTAATTAGTGTCAGTGTCTTGCTTGGAGCATGATAAGTCATCGGTTCGGCCACGCCCGTCAACAAGAAACAAAGTCTGACCGTCGCCACCGATATCTCTGTACCTGTCTGCTGAGGGGGTTTTCCTGAAAACCCCTCCAATACTTGTGACGTCTCGAGCTATGCGAGCTATAGACAGCTGACTTCATTTTACCCACAACCGCTCCTGCTCGTTATGCTGAAAACGTCACAACTATTGGGCAGTCCCCCTCTCAGAGGGCAGGCTCAGAGATATCGATGGCTATAATTTGACAATGAACGACAATACTATGTGTTTGTTAGGACTATGGGAATGTACCAGACAAACACTATTGGACAAAGACATGCAAGAAAGATGATGGCGCTGGGTGGGTCACTTACAATGTGGAAACCAACTGAGAATATTACAAGACATGCCCTTTTGGGGGAAATCATGGAAGAGGTAGAAGAGAAAGGATATAATGTACTCGGAGAATGGAGACACATAATAATAAATGAATATTATTATGGAGGGAAACTCCCGAGGCGATAGATCAGTGAATCATTTCATGGGAAGAGGTATGTTTACAGCGCTCGGAAAAAAATTAAAAAAAATAATCAAGAATGATTCACTGATCTATTGCCTAGCAAGTTTCCCTCCATAATAATATCCATTTGTTATTATCTGTCTCCAGTTTAAACCACTGGAAACTATTTTCGTGTTGTTTCGTTCTAAAACTGTTTGTCTGCAACGCAATTATTCACCCTTACCCTATCCGGAAGACACTTGTCTTAATAGCAAAATACAAATATACAATATATTCCCGAGTTGTGTTCGTAACCCTATGCTATAGTCATAAGTATACATGCGTGAAAGACATCGCCAATGACAGCTATCTTTTTAGGTAGCTGAGCTGGCTGTGTGCACTAGCGTTTGTTTCTTGTGGCAAGGCGTTGTGTCTAGGAGTACGGATTCGATCCTGTTTCGGATCATCTTTTGTTCTTTGTTTTTTTTCCCTGTTGTTGATTATTTGTTATTGTTTTTCCGACTATTGTTAACATACTTCTTCCCGTGAAATGATTCGCTGATCTATGAGAAGATATGTGGAAAAGGACATTTCCAAAAGATGTGGAAGACAGGGATCAATCTTAAGAGAATGGCACTTAGGACGGCTCAGAAAGTGTTTGTTTAGCACCTATGCTCCACAGGGAGTTGAAAGGAACAAAAAGACGAGAAGACTGTGTGTACGCTCTAGGAAAAGGACATAATGGTAAGAACGTTATTATTGCACTTTTGTAAATCCGACATATGGGGACTGGTAGAGGTTGTGAGTTCAAATCCCGGCTGCACCATTGGGGTTTTTATTTATGATTTCTCTCTGCGGCAACTAGCCCTGGTCTCAGCAGCGAGGCCCGGTTTCAAACGTCAATTAATCATGGACGGAAAAAAAATATGAGTACCTCGGAAGACGGAGTTATCTGCCTGTTGCGGCGAGGGACCCTTGTGCACACGGCTGCCAGAGAAAAACGGATTATCAGGCAAAATTCAGTTCCTAGTCTCTAGGAACTTCGTCAGAGGTAAAAGCCGGCGAACGCTAAAAAAAAAAAAAAAAAAAAAAAAAAATCCGATATGAACTTAAAAATAAATTAAAAAAAACACTAGGATGAAGTACTTCCTGTTGTTTACAATTAAAAGATGGAATATGGACATCGACTTTTAAAGTGGGCCAAAAAAAAATCATTTATAGACGTATAGACATGAGGTCCACATGAAGACATTCACCTCTGCACTTTCCTCGAGGAACAATATTCTTCTTGCCATGTTGCGTACATAAGAACTGTGTGTTCGTGAATAAAGATAGGTTAACTTCTTCCATCAATGTTGGTGAAATAAACCAAGTATCATGTGAAATAGTGAGCTACAGAACCGAGCTAACAGCTTTTCACAAAGTAAACACAATCCTATACAAAATGGTTATTTAGTCGCGCGAGTAACTCATATCTGTTGTTAGATTTCAGAACTGACCCCCTTGAACTCTGAAAATTCTCACAGTTGATCTGTCTTTTTCAGTAGATGGTGCAGAAATTATATATGTTGGTTGCTTCAGTAGATGGTGCAGAGATTATATATATTGATGGCTTCAGTAGATGGTACAGAGATTATTTATGTTCATGGCTTCAGTAGATGGTCAATTTCATTATCGAGTGCCATCTTCGCAACGAAGGTTAGCTACCATGGAGCGCCATTCTGCTCTGTCTCTTGCTTTGATGGTGCAGATTGTCATAGGCCGATTTGTCCATCTTTTGATGTTACTCGTCCATGTTAGTCTTGGTCTGCCTCTGCCTCTTTTACCTTGTATTTTCTCTTCCAGGATTACTTTTAGTAGGCTGTTGTGTCTTTTAACATGCCCCAAAAATTTCATTTGTCTTGAATGAATTGTGTTTAGTAGTTCTCTTTTCATTTTTAGTTGTTTTAAGACTTCATGGTTTGTTTTCTTTTCCTTCCATCCAATTCTACCTATAGATAGCTACAGTATTAAAATATGTATGTATGTTGATGGCTTCAGTAGATGGTACAGAGATTATTTATGTTGATGGCTTCAGTAGATGGTACATAGATTATTTATGTTGATGGCTTCAGTAGATGGTACATAGATTATTTATGTTTATGGCTTCAGTAGATGGTACAGAGATTATTTATGTTGATGACTTCAGTAGATGGTACATAGATTATTTATGTTGATGGCTTCAGTAGATGGTACAGAGATTATTTATGTTGATGGCTTCAGTAGATGGTACATAGATTATTTATGTTGATGACTTCAGTAGATGGTACATAGATTATTTATGTTGATGGCTTCAGTAGATGGTACATAGATTATTTATGTTGATGACTTCAGTAGATGGTACATAGATTATTTATGTTGATGGCTTCAGTAGATGGTACAGAGATTATTTATGTTGATGGCTTCAGTAGATGGTACATAGATTATTTATGTTGATGGCTTCAGTAGATGGTACATAGATTATTTATGTTGATGGCTTCAGTAGATGGTACATAGATTATTTATGTTGATGGCTTCAGTAGATGGTACAGAGAGTATTTATGTTGATGGCTTCAGTGGATGGTGCAGATAGTATATATGGTGATGGCTTCAGTAGCGCGAAGATTAAATACACACATTTAATATTAAACTTTTTCTTCCTATTTTAGTCGTGCAGCGCTTAATTAATTAAACTCTGAAATGTTGATTTCTTCAGTTATCCTATTCGTGTATTCGGTTGATTATTTGTCCAATAGTTTAGTTGGTCCTGGCATTCGGCCCAGCGATACCTATTAGATATTGATAAAGTGTTCATGTGTTATTATTTTGTTACATGTTGAGTGTTTCTTTATCGCGAGTCATAAACAGAAACGTTGTCCTATCTGTAGCAAGTGCAGGACATTGTAAATGATAACGCTACACAGTTTGACTGTGATATGTACACAGCTGGACATTTGGAGTTTGTTTATCATGTTCTTATCAAACTAACAATTGTTGAATGAGTTAGGCATATCCATCAAGGTTGTTATGACTATTGATATCTTTGAACATAATTTGACATCTCTCTTTTTATCTCCGTCTCTCTCTCTCTCTCTCTCTCTCTCTCTCTCTCTCTCTTACATACACACTTCGTGTCCAAAACAATAACTCTTTTATGTTTCCCCTTATTCTTCACGTGAATCTTTCTTATTACACCCCCCCCCCAAACTCATGCTCTCCATAGTAATTGCCTTTCGTGTTTATTCTTATTTTTGTTTGTTTTGTACCTAATGACAGATTTTTACGAAACGTCGTAGTTTGTCTCATCTATCTACAGGTTTAGCTGCTTTAAAGCAGTTAATGTTTATTTGAGACCATGTCCAGGACAAAATCACTCCAATTACCTTATTCTATCTCTCTCTGTACGTGTTGGGGTGACATATATTTCTTATTGTCCTGCCTCTTTCTCTCTCTCTCCCTCTCTTCTGGCCAGTAGAACTATTCTTTCAATATTCTTCCCTAGTACAAACCTTGTACTATCTCCTAACTCGGTCTCCCTTAAAAACATACCTTACACTGTCCCCTTTAGTCTGTCTCCCCTCAAAAACAGATTTTACAATGCCCCCTTTACTCTGTCTTCTCTCAAAAACAGACCTTATACTGTCCCCTATACTTTGTCTCCCCTCAAAAACAGACCTTACACTGTCCCCTTTAGTCTGTCTCCCCTCAAAAACAGACCTTACACTGTCCCTTTTACTCTGTCTCCCCTCAAAAACAGACCTTACACTGTCCCCCTCACTCTGTCTCCCCTCAAAAACAGACCTTACACTGTCCCCCTCACTCTGTCTCCCCTCAAAAACAGACCTTACACTGTCCCTTTTACTCTGTCTCCCTCAAAAACAAACCTTACACTGTCCCCCTCACTCTGTCTCCCCTCAAAAACAGACCTTACACTGTCCCCCTCACTCTGTCTCCCCTCAAAAACAGACCTTACACTGTCCCCCTTACTCTGTCTCCCCTCAAAAACAGATCTTATAATGTCCCCTTTACTCTGTCTCTCCTAAAAAAACAGACCTTATTCTGCCCCCATTACTCTGCCCCCCCCCCCATATGTCTTCTATGTCCAGAACAACAATTCTTTTCCTGCCCCACAACAGATCTTATCCTGCCTTCCTCTTCTCTTCTCTCTCTTCATGCATGCCCAAGGTAAGAGTTCTCTTAGAATCTTGAACCTTCTTCCAACTTTATTCCCAGTAGATCCATACGAACATTAAAACGTTTGAGACAACTAAATATTTTGAAATGCAAAGCTCTGTGATCAAAACACATCACAACATGCCCTCAATAAACTTTGCGAGAACACCAGGCCCAAGGGACGACCACGATACAGATAAGGTAAAGGTAAGGTAAAGAACGAGACTTGAATTTGCGCCTTAGCACGCGAGTTTCCACCCATATGTGCTTGGCCGCCTATCCAGAAGTGTTCGGAAACTTCTGAATAGTGCCGCTTCAAGCATCGAAACTTACGATGCGAGGCGGCATTCCTCACCCTCCCAGGGTACTACCCTGGTAACCATTTCTGCCAGCGGCTGGGTCGACCTTGGGGGTATTTTTTCCCCCAATCACAAGTACAACTCACACTGCTTCCAGTGGGAATCTAACACGGGTTGTCCGAACGTCGGTAGCCCTGTCGGGTGGTTTTCCCAACTAGGCTACCGAGCCCCCACGATAAAGATAAATTGACGGAATATTAGAAGCACTAGGAAACATAACAGCAGCAGAAGCGAACAGAAAAGCGCAAGACCGCAAATTAAACCTCCCCTCGACGCTGAAAGGCAAATGAGGAAGGAAAGAGGAGAAGAAGAAAGCACTGTATAAATAGTGTCCTGATACTCAGATATCCTTTCTTTTTTAACTTTTTAACTCCAAAGTTAATAAGCTGAGAGATTACTGCGTCATCATCTGACATGTTTCCGGCCAATAATCAGTCTCCTATTTGACTTCAGAATGTCCACCTGGACTGTTTGTGTCGTCATTATCATCACATTCACAGGTTCTTTCAGTGACCTGGACTCCCCGTGTAGTCAAGACAAAGGATTCAGTTGCGCTGTCTTAGATAAACCTCAATGTCTAGCGTTGACCACACAAGCAAGTCTAATTTACCTGGCGTAGTAATGACACGATAAAAGTTATGCCTCGTTGGGTAGCATGAAATGATTAATCAAAATAAATGTAGTGCCGGGCATGTTTTTTTTTTTTTAAATGTAGTACTGTTATTTTGTTATTAACAATAGTTTCAATAAATAATTATCACTTTCTTCTTTTTCTTTTCTCTTTTCACTGATACCTAAAAGGTGTCGTGGTTTATATCATTTGTTCTTGTGCTGCTCGAATTGTCTGAATTAGTGATTTTCCTTTGTTGTTACATGTCTCTGTCACTGCATCTATCCATCTTCTTCTGGGTCTTCCTCTTGGTCTTTTTCCATGCATTATCACTTTACCATTTGTTATTTTTGTCTTATTTGAACGTAAATTCTCTTTGATGATAGCGGTATAACAGTGTATATATTATTTAAAAACATATTAATAACAATAAATAATGCATATATACTTCGTCTTTCCTTCCTCATTTACCTTAAATCATTGAGGGGAGATATAATTTGCCGCCTTTTGCTCTGTTATTGACCTCTCCTGCGTTTGTTTCCTACTATTTCTAATATTATATCAATGCATACTTTTTCGTGGTCGGCCCTTGGGTCAGGTGTTCTGGCAACGTTATTGAAAGCCCAATTGTGTTTTATAGTGTTAAAGTTTATTGTGTTGTATTTTGATCTTTTTGCCTTATCACTTACCTAAATTATTTTATCTTTTGTTTCTTTACGTCCTCTATGGCGGGAATTATTCCCAGCTTTAATATTCTCAGTTCTCCATTTCTGAACTTATCTCTCAGGCTCTTTCCTGTTATTCGCCTAACACAGTTAATCTTGGTGTGCGTGTATATATATATATATATATATATATATATATATATATATATATATATATATACAAAAATGAGAACCTAAAGGAATAATAGAGTAAAAGTGAGAAACGTAGAAAGCATTAATAAAGAGCACCAAAAAGAATGAACGCAAGAATAAGAATCACTATAGGAATCGATTCACTACTAGTTAGTTCTATTTGAGGACCAGTGATCATTTGATCAATGAAGCATAAGAAAATCAGTTGGTTGATTGTAATAGATGCTTGTGGGAGAATAATGAGAAGAACAATTGTAACATCTGTTTGGTTTTTCCAGCTCCTTTAACTAAAGATCTTTCAACTGTATACCATATTTTAACAAGTTTATATTTTTCAAATTTATAAAATATTTGAAGATCTTTATTTTTTTTTTTCAAATGGATACTTTTTTAAAAACAAGTTTATGTTTTCAAGATTGATGCAACATTTGAAAAAGTTTATATTTTACAAATCGATGCAATAATTGGAGATGTTTATATTTTTTAAACTGATACAATATTTAACAATGTGATTCTTTGAAGTTAGACTCGACACTTACCGATCTGTTCCAAGGAAGATATCCATGTTTATGTTTTCCTACTATAGGCCCAGATAGGCCCAGAAGATAATCAAATCTGGAAACGACCGTCTTGTTAAATAATTGAGCTGGTGAAATTACACAGTGTCTCGAGAGATAGGGATAGGGTTGAGAGAGAGAGAGAGAGAGAGAGAGAGAGAGAGAGAGAGAGAGAGAAAGAGAGAGAGAGGTACACTGATACTATTCTCATTCACTCGTTTCTTTTAAAGTGAGGAAAGAGACCATGCATTACGAGGAAAAAAAATGTTCGTCTTCAAGTAAAGATGTAAATAGAGTGCTTGTGAGAATTAAAGATATCAAATGTGGGCCTTTTCTTCAGTCGTTCCGGACACATTTTCTTAATCTGCTTACAATCGTCACGATTTAGAGCAGTCCTCTGTGATACAAAGAAAGACATTCCTACCTATTCACTGATGTTATCCACCCACCTTTTCGTTTGTTCCTCTTGTCTTCTTTTGTATGGTACTGTGCCCTGCTGGAAGGTTTCGATAAGGCAGTGAACTTTGTGACGTGCCCTTCCATACCAGGTCAGTCTCGGCTCTTTTATTATTGACAATAATAGTATTGGTCGTGTGAACATTTGGATTCTTTCGTACACATCTTCATCAGTGCTATATGCTCTCTATGATATGTGCACTATCTTTCTATACCATTTCATATCCAAGGTATCTCTCTATGATATGTGTACTTTCTTTCTATACCATTTCATATCCAAGGTATCTCTCTTTGTGATATGTTAATATCTTTATATATCATTTCATCTCTAAGGTAAGGTCTCTCTCTATTATATGTTAATATCTTTCTTTACCATTTCACCTCTAATGTTTCTCTCTATGATATGTGTACTATCTTTCTAAACCATTTCACCTCTAATGTATCGCTCTATGATATATGTATTATCTTTCTATACCATTTCACCTCTGATGTATCTCTCTATGATATGTGTACTATCTTTCTATACCATTTCACCTCTAATGTATCTCTCTATGATATGTGTACTATCTTTCTATACCATTTCACCTCTAATGTATCTCTCTATGATATGTGTATTATCTTTCTATACCATTTCACCTCTAATGTATCTCTCTATGATATGTGTACTATCTTTCTATACCATTTCACCTCTAATGTATCTCTCTTTGATATGTGTACTATCTTTCTATACCATTTCACATCTAATGTATCTCTCTATGATATGTGTACTATCTTTCTATACCATTTCACCTCTAATGTATCTCTCTATGATATGTGTATTATTTTTCTATACCATTTCACCTCTAATGTATCTTTCTGTACCATTTCACCTCTAATGTATCTCTCTATGATATGTGTACTATCTTTCTATACCATTTCAATCACAAGACCTGTATTCTTCTTTGTAGGTCAGCAGCAAGTGTCTACGTTTCACAGGCATACATAAACACAGATGTAACTAATGTTCGTAATAACCTGATCATCTTTGTTAGGAGGACGTTTCTGCTTGTCCATGTATGGTTGAGTCTTGTCATTGATATCGTCGCTTGTGATAATCTAGGGATAGTACTTAGTACATCTGGTTTTGATCCTTCGTCAGTGGATGTAGAGTCCAGATAGTGGCATGTATAGTTTATATTTAAATCAATAAATTACTTGTGTTGTCTCCTCTCATTGAGTACGGAGTCACAACCTGGTCAGATACGATGAAGGCAAATCTATCATCAGGCATAATGAAAAATGGAAACAAGAACACCCAAAGTATAACGAGAGGGACTGATACTTCCAACTATCAAGGAGGGATCAAGTCATCATACTTCGCCTACGCACTGGTCACAATAGAATGAGAAATCACATGTTCACTAAACTCAAAGTTGGAACTACCAGCCAGTGCCACTGTATCCTGGATGACATGAAACAAAACACGTTCTTCAGGATTGCCCCCGGTACACAGACCTGAGGAGGTCAATGTAGCCTAGTCCCACCTCTCTGAAAGAGAAACTCTACCGAATTACTGAAACTGAGAGTCCGGAATCCTAGTCTGTATGAACCATGATCGCAAAAGAAGAGGAAGAAGAAATACCATTGGACAATGATATATGATCGTTAAAAAATAACGATAATGATAAAACAAAAAAAAAAAAAAAAAAAAAAAATCATTTACAGGCTGTTTGAAATAAAAAAAAAAGAAAATATTTATGGGAAAAGTGACTTTGAAAAAGATGGACCGAGTACGTAAAAGACCTATATGATGATGATATACCAGAAAAAAACACACAAGAATCATGGGAACGATCGACCAACCACAATCAAGACATAATTTGAGGATATGTCACGATATATAACGATAATCAAAACTTCATGGACAGATAAAATATCAAGAGAAGAAAGCAATAGGGGAATTTGGAATAGAAGTGACAATAAAACTCATAAAGACATGTATTACAATAGAAATATACCAGATGGCTTGTTAAGATTTAGATTCATAGCATTTCCTAAAAAACCTGGAACTATACAATGTGAACACCACCGCACTATTTAGCCCGATGAGTCACGTGACCACACGGTGACTGCACATTATCAGAGGAAAGTGGGAAATAAAATAAGACAGTGATTGGGGATGAGCTGTGTGGGTTTGTAGAGGGTCTTCTTCTTTCTTCTTTTCTATTTCTCACTGATACCTAGTAGGTGTCGTGGTTTATATCATTTGTCGTTCTTGAGCTGCTCGGACTGTCTGAATGAGTGATTTTCCAATGTTGTTACATGTCTCTGTCACTGCATCTATCCAACTTCTTCTAGGTCTTCCTCTTGGTCTTTTTCCATGCATTCTCGAGACGAACGCCCTTGATGGTGATTGGTGTAGTAGAATTTAAAGGACAATAATGTTAAATACATTATCTGAAAAATGGCAGAAATAGCCCTTAAAAGTAATACCTGATTTATATGTATGTTGTATTGATTAAATCAAGGCATTTGATAAATCAAATGAAACATCACGAAATCGTAAACATCATAGTCAGTACAATTATACATTTAAAGATTTGATGATGAAAATAATAATAAAAAGAACATTTATTGTAAAGAAATTGCATCAGTAATAATTAATAACAAATTTGGAAACTATCAGTAAGTAATACAGGACATTAGAAAGGGTGTGTATCGTCACCTGATTCTTTCAATCTATGCAATGCAATTATTTTTAGATCTATAGAAAGTATGCCAGACGGACCTAATGTTATCAACCTGAGATGTGCTGATGATACAGTCTTCATAACAAAAGGTGAAGAAAAACTACAATCAATGATTAATGAAGTGTTAAAAGAAAGTGAGGGCAAAGGACTTAGTCTAAACAGCAAGAAAACAGAAATAAGGGTCATCTCAAAGGAAAAGACTCCTCTAAAATGTAGCAACAAATTAAATAAGAGACAACTCTGAAACATCAATTCAAATACTTGGGCACGATTATAACCTCGGATGTGAGATACTCTTCCGAGATTAAATGTATAATAGCCCAGACAAAGGTAGCTTTTAACAAAATAAAAAAACATTGTGTGGGACCTATCTTTGTCAATGAAAGTTACCAAAAAAAGAGAGCTCTTCGCTGTTGCCTAGAGCAATTCCCAATATATAGAAGTGAATCATGGGCGGTTCTTCTTCTTTTACCTTTTAGCTCCTGGTGGAGCATAGGTCTTCAACAAACACTTTCCAAGTCGTTCTGTTTTTTGCCATTCTTTTAAGATCATTCCATGTCTTCCCCATCATCTTCATCTCTGCTTCTATCTGTCTTCTCCAAGAATTCCTTGGTCTTCCTCTTTGTCTTTTCCCCTGGGGATTCCAAAAAGGGCCTGTTGTGTAATACTCTCAGTTGGTTTCCGTAGTGTGTGTCCTATCCATCGCCATCGTCTTCGCTGTATCTCTTTATCCACTGGTATTTGACCGGTACATTTCCATAATTCCACGTTAGTGACTTTGTCCTGCCATTTCCATCCCTTTATTCTGCGCAAGCATCCATTAATGAAAGTCTGTACTTTCGTGATTGTCAATTTTATCATTCTCCATGTTTCACAGCCATATAATAGGACCGACTTAACATTTGAGTTGAAAATTTTTATTTTTGTATTTAGCCTAATTTCTTTGGATTTCCATATGTTTCCCAGTGCAATGAAAGCTCCTCTTGCTTTTGATATCCTTATTTTGGTATCATTTTCTGTTCCTCCCTCTTTATCTATATTACTGCCCAGGTCATGGGCGGTTAGATAACAATAAAGATGGTACTTGCAGGCCTCGGAAATGTGGTTTTACAGAAAACTGTTGAGACGGCACCTGGACAGAAAGAGAGACTAATGAATGAAGAAGTCATGAGGCACAAATATACAAAATATGAAAAAAAAGTCCACTATCTTTGGGCATGTGACCTGGGGAAGAAAAGGACAAACATCATTTTTTTAATGAGGTCAGAAAATGGAGAAAAGGACAAACATCATTTTTTTAATGAGGTCAGAAAATTGAGAAAAGGACAAACATCATTTTTTTAATGAGGTCAGAAAATTGAGAAAAGGACACACATCATTTTTTTAATGAGGTCAGAAAATGGAGAAAAGGACAAACATCATTTTTTTTAATGAGGTCAGAAAATGGAGAAAAGTCAGACAGCACTTCTCAAAGAGGTCACAATTAACGAGAAAAAAAAGATAGGCAGACCTAGAAGAAACGATTCAACGAACATCTCGACGAACACCATACATGAGATAAACTGAAAGAACAAAGAATCACATGATCAACTTTTCCTCGACTCCGGAAAACAACAAAAACAGAGGAAAGTAAAACAAGTGTATTTATTCTCTTTTATTAGCAGCTCTGGGCCAATAAGTGGGCGTGGATGCGTTGTGTCGCTAGCTTACGGCAAGCCGTGACTATCTGCGCCTCATGGGCAGACCCTTGCGTCTTCGGCATGTCAACATTTGTAAAATTAATGGAGTAAGATATTTCACTAGTATATGTCAGCAGACACTATCATTACAGAAAATGAAATTGATACCAATTTACAGTCAACGTATGTGTGAAACTGACGTTGCATCAGACCTGCCCGTCGACAGGAAGCTATGGAGAGACATGTTCTCTAATTTCTGTCAACACGTTAGCCGGAGTCAAGTCAACAACTCTACAGATCCGTGCTTAGTAAAGGTGTTCAAAAACCCTCTCCATTTGTTCTCGCCTTATGTCAACGTTGACATTTGTGTTAAATGTTGTTATTGCTTCCTTCGTAAATTTGTTGTTTTCAGGCACATATATATTCAAGAGCCTTTGAAATGTGGATTTATAGAAGTATATGTAGAATTGGATGGAAAGAAAAGAAAACAAACGATGAAGTTTTAAAACAACTAAAAATGAAAAGAGAACAACTAAACACAATTAGAACACGACAAATGAAATTTTTGGGGCATGTTAAAAGACACAACAGCCTAATAAAAGTAATATCGACAGGGAAAATGCAAGGTAAAAGAGGCATATGCAGACCAAGACTAACCACCATCAAAGCAAGAGACAGAGTGGAATGACGCTCCATGGTAGCTAACCGTCGATGCTGCGGAGACGGCACTTAATGATGATATATTCAAAACAGTTCTCTCTCTCTCTCTCTCTCTCTCTCTTTCTCTCTCTAACCAAACTTTTATTCGTTCCCAACTAATTTCTAATATAATACGTTAATTACCTGACATTTCAGCTTCGAGAAGAATAGACCATCTATTTATCAAACCTGAGTGCAATGCCGTCACTTTTCTTTTTTAATTCATCAGATTTGTCTTCAAACCACCATTTTCACATCTCCGTTCTGTCCCTTCTTAATCCGTTTTCAAACACAAGTACTACAAAATCCGCATCTATTTCATCGACTTACGTTAATGTATACAATCCTAACAATGATTTTCCTCTCCTACATCAGTTTTCAATATTCTATGAGATCATATATAACTATGTAAAAAAAATATAGTCTCTCTTACTAGCTTTGCCTCATTTTTTTCATCCAGTTTAACCGAACTTTCCTAACTACGACAATCATGTCTAGAAAAGTTAAAACGGAGGTTCAGGTGAACAATTGCCTCAAGTCCAGTTCTAATGTCGTGCAGCGAGAAGTTCAGATTTTTAAAAAAACTTACCCCCACCCCCCACCCGATGGAAAAGGTCTTTGACCTGGAAATGAACTTACATTCAACTCAATGGAAAGCGCTCGGTTCATTTACCTGGCTCCGAGCTCCCGCAATAAGACATGATAACAAATACACCAGTAACAATAAAATAACAAATACACCAGTAACAATAACATAACAAATACACCAGTAACAATAACATAACAAATACACCAGTAACAATAACATAACAAATACACCAGTAATAATAACATAACAAATACACCAGTAACAATAACATAACAAATACATTAATATTGAAAACATAAGAAGTGCACAAATAAGGAAAACATTACAAATACAGAAATAATAATAAAATAATAAATACACAAATAAGGACACAAATACGTTTATTATGATAAAATAACAAATACACAAATACGAAAAAAATAACAAGTACACCAATAATGATAACATAATAAATACATTAATAATGATAACATAATAAATACATTAACAATGATAACATAACAAATACTCCAATAAGAAAAAAAAAAACAAATACCATTATAATGATAAAATAACAAACACACCAGTTCTGATAAAACAACAAATGCACAAGGCCTGTAGTGATAGCAATTACATGTAGTATCTGCAAGCCGTGATATTAAACCGTGTACTGCTGGTCTTATCTTTCCAGCCAATTAATTCTTTCTTCTGCTCTCAATACTGGCATGACTACCTTTTAAGTCCCAGATATTTGCATTAAGTAAAGTTATCAAACTGTAAGAACTGAACAATAGCACAAAGAAATTAAGTGGGAAATACAAATAGACATATGCCTTTATTAAAGATAAGAAAGGAAATCTGCTTAGTAATATAAGGGAACAAATGGAGAGATGGAAAGAGCACTTTGAAGAACTTTTGAACAGATCCGGTCCAAATAACCCTCCAGATATACTACCAGCAGAAGAAGAGTTACACGTTGACTGTGGAAAACCAAGCAAGGAAGAAATAATGAAAGCCATCAAGCTATTAAAAAATAGTAAAGCCACCGGACCAGATGAAATTCATTCGGAATCCATCAAAGCTAATATTAACACCTCTACCAAGATGTTACATAATCTATTAGATACAATTAGGGAGAGGGAAGAAATACCTAAAGACTGGAAAGAAGGTTATATGATCAAACTACCAAAGAAAGGAAGTTTACAGGTGTGCACAAATTATAGGGGAATTATGCTACTAACAGTGCCAGGAAAAATATTAAGCAGAATCATTCTGGAGAGACTAAAAAGAGGCCATAGAGAAACATATGAGAGATGAACAAGCAGGCTTCAGGAAGAACAGATCATGTGCTGATTAAATAGCTACCCTACGTATAATAGTTGAACAAAGATTAGAACTACAGTCCTCACTTTATATTGGATTCATAGATTACGAAAAGGCATTTGATAGTTTAGACAGAGGAATGCTTTGGAAGTTGCTGAGTCATTACGGAATCACCACAAAATTTATTAAACTGATAAGAACAATGTATATATTAAAAAAAAAAAAAAAACTATCTTTACGACACATAGTACCATTGCTGTTGTATGACCGGGGGGGGGGGGGGGGACGATAGAACCAGAGGGATAAAAGACCGCTTGGTCAGGCAGTCGCCACGACGTGTGAGACTCAGGATTTTTATTTCACCCCCGATAGAAAAAATCCTTTCTGTCTAACGCGGGCTTCGAACACCGAACGTCAGTTTTTCAGCCAGCGGAACAGTGGTTTTAGCCGCACGGCCACGCGCACCTGAACAATGTATGAAGGAATGAAATGTAGTGTGGTGCATGAAGGACATCTTATAGAAGCATTTGAAATAAGAACATGAGTAGGGCAGGGATGCCTTCTATCTCTATTTCTCTTTCTACTGGTCATAGATTGGATTATGAAAATAACTCAAAACAACAGAAATAGAATCCAGTGGTCACTGACCAAGCAGCTTCATGATTTATACTTTGCTGATGTTAGGCAACTGGCAAAAGAAAAGAAAAATAGATCGCGGACGACAAAGAGAGAAAATACAGGATAACTTGGTGTCATGGCATGAAAAACTGACATTAACAGAACTTATACGATGCACTTTAAGACCAAAATTATGATAATTGATGCAGTTGGCAATAACCAAATAAAAATAGGGAGAAATACATCTACTAGACGTACAATATTACGTATATCTGGGCAGTAACATAGACAAAGAGGGAAGAACATAAAATGATACCAAAAAAAGGATATCAAAAGCAAGAGGAGCATTTGTTGCAATGGGAAACATGGAAGTCCAAAGAAATTAGGTTAAATACTAAAATAACAATTTTAAACTCCAATGTTAAGTCAGTCTTATAATATTGATGTGAAACGTAGATAAGGTGACCATTCGTCCCGGATTGTCCGGGACAGTCCCGGAATTTGACATTTTTTGAACTTTTGTCCCGGATTAGCTGGCGTACCGGTTTTGTCCCGATTTTGGCATATTTTTTAGCTTTTGCCCCGGATTTGATAAAAAATAATTTGGGACACAAACGTTTACCAATTTTGCCATTTTGGTATACGGTGTACATTTCTTCAATTAAAAAAAATATTATTCCGTTGCTGTGTAGACAATTCTGTTTAATATCAAAACAGTAGAATGCGCTCCTAGTTTTAAATCTCGTATATATTCGTTGTGTTACTAACTTTCACTATCACTTTCGCAAAAAATGGCACCGAAGCGTAATTGTAGTTTTAATCAAGATTTACAAAAGGAATACCCTTTTATAAAAAAGTCTACAGCGTCATCAGACTTCACTGTAAGATGTAATATATGTTCATCCGGGTTTACTATTAACCATAGTGGACATGGTGATATTAAGAGCCACATAAATAGTGATAAACATAAGAGAGCCGACGCTACTGCTGCATCAAGCTCGTCGTTGACAAATGTTTTTCGAGCTGAACAGGTTGGTGACAAAGAAGAACAGTTAGCTGCTACAGAAGGTGCCTTTGCATATCATACAGTGATGCCAATCCATTCTCTTAAGCTGTCTGGTATATATATATATATATATATCTGTACATTACAGATATTCATTTATATAGAAATCTATATATGGCTATGGTATTTATATATTCTTTTATCATCATCATCATCATGTGTCAGATCGTTTGGCTTAGGCGATCATGTCCTTCCACTATCTTCTATCCACAGTGCACGGTATTAATTCTGTTGTTGACTGTTTTCCATGCCATGACATAAAGTTATCAAGTGTCTTCTCTTTTTGTCGTCCCCGATATCTCTTTCCCTGTATTTTGCCAGTTATAACCAAGAAGCCTCTATTTATTTATATTCCAACTTTCTTTCCTCTTCTCATGATGTGCCCCAAAAATGTTGATTGTTTCTTTCTGATGTTTTTAGGAACTCCCTTTTTATGTTGGCCCCTTTCAGAATATCCTCATTGGTCTTTTTAGCTGTCCAGGAAACTTTCAATATTCTTCTGAGAAATTCCATCTCTGTGGCCTCTAATCTTTTGTCTATCATCATCTAATCCTCTATTCAATCTATAAATATCTAATCATGTCTAATGTCCATGATTTGCTTCCTTATCCCCACACTTTGTGGGGAATCCTTTGCTTTGTCAGAGTTAGCTCTATGTAGCACCGATGAACTCTCTTTCTCACTCCTTTTGTTCTTCACATTTTTCATTTTCTGAAACGCTATTTTGGCCTGAGCTATTCTGCTTTTTATTTCTGTGGTGCATCTTCCATCTAATGTTATTATTGTGCAAGTATTTGACGCGTTGTACTTGTTTCAGATTTGTCCTGTTTATTTTTTTTGCTACACGATGGTGATTTTTTTTTTTTTTTTTTTTTGCGTTCGCCAGCTTTTACCTCTTAACGAAGTCCCTAAAGACTAGGAATTTAATTTTGCGTGTTAATTCCTGTTTCCCTGGCAGCCGTGTGCACAGGAGTCCCTCGCCGCACAGGCAGATAACTCCGTCTTCGGGGATACTCATATTTTTTTCCGTCGATGAGTAATTGAGCCCACACCAAATTAACGCTGCTTCCACGACGCGACCGTCGCTTTCATATTTCTGCTAAGTTCATTTTCACTATTGAACACAATAATTGTGTGCGTGTGAATAGTTGGATAATTTTACACGGTCCACAAGTATGACCTACTTTATGTAAAGAAGGTCGTGGCCAGGTACCGTTTGTCAATTTCTGGATGGACAGGTAGACGCAAATCGGATCTGTTATAATTGTATACATAGCTTAGGACAGTTACAGAATCATAAGAATGTATTCAGAGTGTAAAGGGTGTATGCCATCATTCCTCCAAATGTGTGTATGTTATTTAGAAAAACAAATACAACATCTGTTTATTATTACACTTTATTAGAAGTGTTAGCTTGTCAAAAACGGATAAAGAAATAAAGAAATACATTAGTTATGATAATGAAACATATATGTACACTTTTAGTTTCTTTGTGTAAATGCGTGTACTTCAATTTTGGCTTGACATTAAAATGAAATTTAAAGAGTTTATTAATTTTTTTTTTCCGTTCCAGGAAATGCAACTCTTCAGACATTATAAATAATATAATTACGAATTTTGGATTTATTTTTAATATTTCTGCTTCCTTCCTCCAAACCACCCATCCACCTTCACCCACGACAGAATGGAAGTCAATTTAAACAAAAACAGTTTGTGTCAAACTAACCATAAGAGCCTTTTCCTCGTGAAAATGTAATAAATTTGAATAATTATGTAAATCAAGACTATGATTGTTCAACAAGTGAAAAGAAGAAAAAAAATCAGCAATTCTCGTGCATCACACTTAACCTTCATATTAATATAAGTAAATAATAAGTATAATAAAAACAATATTATATTGACAACCAAGAAAAGGACACAAGAAATATATGACGCCACATAGTGCTCCTTGTGTGAGGTGAGGCCAAGATCACTGTCAAGAGCCTCAGCGCTGGCGCTGACAAACAAAATAGGACAGAGAACAAGAACAATAATGGCCACATCTTGAGACGTTTCTTCATGACACGTTAAAACAACATTAGCTCGCATTTCAACAATTAAATGTCACACTTCGGGCTAAACACTTAATAATCTTGACCCAGTTTCAGTCTCTGTTAAAGTAGTCGACAATGAAATGTGACTCGAAAGCCCAGTGCGTATTAGTTAAGTATATTTCACAAAATGACAACCTTTTCATAGTTTATTTTAGCCTATACTATAACAGTGCTCTTCATCCTTGTTATGCTTAGCGCCCACTTCTGTAACTTTTTCACAGATACATTTTGCTATCGCTCACCTCTTCTTCTTTCCTTCCTCTTTTTAATTTCAGCGTCGATGTGAGAATTTGCGTTCTTTTGCTCTTCTGTTCACCTCTGTTGTTGTTGTTCCTAGTGTGTCTAATATTCCGTTGATCCATCTTTTTTGTGGTCGGCCCTTGTGACTGGTGTTCTCGCAACGTTTATTGAAGGCTCGTTGTGTTGTATTATGATATTTCTACCTTATCAAGTGGAAAATCGTCCACTAAAAACTAAATTTAATTTAGGTTGCGCTCAGAGACATTTAGGTTGCGCTCAGAGACATTTAGGTTGCGCTCAGAGACATTTAGGCTGCGCTCAGAAACATTTAGGTTGCACTCAGAGACCAAATTTTAAGGATATTCTGGCTATTGGTGTTTTAGAAACTTTAGTGAGAGAGAGAGAGAGAGAGAGAACAAGAGAAAAATTTAGAATATAAGACTAATGTTGTTGTAATCGTGTTGCACAGCGGGAAGAGAATGAGGGAAGACAAGAAGTTTGGCAGGATTCCATTCCGAAAGATCATCCACCGAGTGTATATTTGATATATCATGAATAAAATATGTAACTATTCTACAATCTAAAAGTCAAAATCGCCCACTAGGGGCAGTAGCGCCCATGTTGAAGAGAACGTCTCTAGAACTAGCCTATCTAAGGAGCTCCGTGTGCATGCTATCACAATGTGCCATTCTACTTGTTTGAACTATTCTTAGTTCATGATTTTGTGTGCCTAAAATAATTAGATAATTTGGCTTACACAGGCTATATAAAATTATACCAGTCCTCAGTGGGTCACTCAGGGTATATAAACTGATAACAGCCTACATGTTTCCTTTTCTGTTCTTCTATTCAGATCCATACGAAGACACCTCATTGTTATGCAGCTCACAGTGTATCTCCATAGTTTGAATCATGCATTGTACTGGGGAAATCCAAAAAAAGTTGTTTCGATTTACAATAGCTATTTTTAGATTCTAGGTTCTTGTGTTGATATTCTTCCTGTATCTCCATCTGATGCTAATAATTAATATTATTCATCATCATCATCGAGTGCCGTCTCCGCATCGTAGGTTGGCTACCACGGAGCGCCATTCCGCTCTGTCTTTTGCTTTGATGGTGCAGGTTGTGATAGGCTGATCACCTTTTCATGTTACTCCTCTATGTTAGTCTTGGTCTGCTTCTGCCTCTTTTACCTTGTATTTTCCTTTCCAAGATTAATGTTAGTAGGCTGCTGTATCTTTTAACATGCTCCAAAAATCGCATTTGTCTTATTTGAATTGTGTTTATTTGTTATCTATCAGTAATATTATTATTACTATTGTCATTATTATTATTATTATTATCATTATTAAGCAAAGGTAGCTAAAGTGTTACTGCTACTGAGAGAGAAGATGGAGTGTAGGAACTTGACTTCTCTTGGGTTTACCTTTTTTGTTTAGGGTGGGGGGGGGGGAAGGGGGGGGGGCGCGACGCGGCTCAGAGATTCTCCCCTGAAGCTTTTTATTCTTTTGATAATTTCTTTTTCTTCCTTTTTTTCATACGGTCGCTGTCGACTACCGCCATTAAAGGTCTCTATAAAAAGGACGCTAAATTGGCGTTAATGCTAAGGTTTACAGCAAGCTGCTACATCTGCGTTTTCCGACCCGAAACATTCGACCCTTTGAGCATTACATTTTTGAGTACGAGCTGCCTTCCCCCTTTGATCGCTATTCGCCTGGTCAGTCTGCCTCCCTCGATCACTTCGTGGAAATGAGGCAGATCTTGATCAGTTATCTTTCACTTATCTTGACGTGGTCAGCTATGAGTTGTTGAGCACTTTCAGCACACATGATGTTGGAATTCTTGCTTCATTTATATATCCGTTAGCTGTTATGTGAATGGAAATAAAAGCACAAAATTCTATTTTCTACCTCACTCGCATTGGTCAGCATATGTTCCAAGAATTCATGGACGTCAGAGGGAAGTGTATGACGTGTGAAGACAAATTTAGAAGATAAGACTAAAGTGTTTGTGATCGTGTTGCACAGCGGGAAGAGAATGAGGAAATTCAACAAGTTTTTACAGGATTCCATGCTTTTAAAGGGGGTGGAATGTTCTGGATTGATGAGATGAAGGTGTTAACTGATACAACAAAATATGTGTTTTGTTCCTGCTTGTTGTTGCTCCCTTTAGTAATTGCATCTCTACCTCGTTAGCTCTCTCAAGGGTTTGAATTAGTCGTGATCTGCATTGTCTGTGGTTAACAGGTGGCTTCAAATTTTGTTGTTTTTAAACCCAGCATATCTGATTTTACAGTGTCAGGTTTGCCTTCCATGTTAGATGTCGACTGATCTGGCTGGTTAGCTTGTTTTCTGAGACTCATTTGGCAGGGTACGGGTGTTGTTTGTTGAAAAAGGGAGTGGGGCGCGCATGGGGTGGTAACATTTAGTTGTTGGTGGAGTAGTCTCCATCAACTATTTTTTTCTTATACATTATTATAGCCCTTTTCGTCTTGTCAGACGGTCTAGTGGAGGCTGTTGTGTATTTATTTGAGGTTTTGTTTTTGTCGAACAGTTTCTCTCGTGGCTAATTCTACCAATGTTTGACAAACACACACGGCCACATAATGAACAAGTCAGGCCCACTGATCCACAGGGTTCTCCATCCTTTTTCATGAGTCTTTTCTCTTATAAGTTTTGCCTTAGCACAGTCTCAAACGATTTTATGCCATTCATTATACATGCTCTCCATGATGTGCGATCACTTGCCAGATGTTCCCAGTCATTTTTACATATAGAGAAGTCATTCATAGATAATTTACAGATATCTGTATATCGTAGTTTAAGTCTGCCGATTTGTCTTTCACCCATATAGTATTTGCCTGGGGATGCGTTTTTCTTCAATTCGCTGGACGTGCCCCAGCCATCTTAATCTTCGACTTCTGAGCATTTTTCTTATCTGTCTGTTGTCCTTTCGAGCCGAAGTCGGCACATATGGCAGAACTACAATCTCAAAAACAGAAACCTTGCGTGCCAAAATGGCACAGATTGCAGAGATCACTGCTTCTAAAATCTATGGTTCTGTTTCCATAACAATGCTTTTTACAATGACAGCTTGTCAAACCATCGATCAACCTCCTTAGTCGCCTCTTACGACATGCTTGGAAGGTCACAGTGTCACTATTCTTTACTTCCCACATAATGAGGCCCCGGTAACACACGGGAGATTTTTCAAAACTATATTTTTCTTATACCAGCTCTATCAATTATTAATCGCTGACTGCTTTCATTGCATTCACTGCGTGTCTCTTGGTTTCTATGTGTTATCATATCATAACAGGTTATAGGATCCAGTGTTCCGTGTTTGAATAATGTTGTACATGTGTGTGTGTAAACATTGTTTGAGTGATTTTGCTTGAAGCCTTGAAGGTATTGTTAACCTTACTTGGTCGAGGACAAGGCAAAGGTCACAAACGACCCTCAGTGTGAGAGCCCTAACCTAAACACGAGTCAAATGTCAGGCCAGCAGGTCGATAGACCCGGAGTTTTGCCTTCTCTGTGGTCCCTCGCTGATCTACAGTTACCTTCGTTAGCCCCCAGCCAAGTTCTGACGAAACAATGAATGGAAACGAGACCACCTACCGTGTTGTCCCACATTGAATGCGAGGTGACTAACAATAAGGCTAAATATAATTTTAAAATCTCATAAATTAGGGGGTTATTCTAATGTCATGATTATCGGGTATATTGTTACTTATTTTTTTCTTAAGTAGATCGTTGCGTCGAACAAGGACAACGAATAGGAAACAGTCACAGACGGAGGCCGGTTTCCATTCAGATTAGAGATTAGAGATTAGAGATATTATAAAATCGCTCAAATGAGAGGGGGTGGGGGTTCTCCATGTATGGGTTAAGGATGTAAAAACATGACAATTTATGAGGATAAGTGGGGAGAAGGTAGGGAGGTAACATTGGATTTGTAGAACATGTGTCTCCAAGTCATCCTGATAGAATATTATATCATGTGCTTCTAAGAATACAGTTTTCATTGACTTCTGCTTCTGCAGCTAACGTTTGATAAAAGATGGGGTGTGTAAACAGTGTAATTGTCGGTACTCACATAAAACGTCATGAAGCTATGACTGACCACAGCCAACCATATATATTACTTAGGCCTGCAGACTAAGAAGGAATTACCAGCTGGTGATGTTTTTAGTTTTGCGAGCAGAGGTGAGTGTGTATAGAGTGATTGATATCAGCCCTCTATAGCTCCCATAGTTGATAACGTCACATTAATTGGCAGGGTTTTCCGGTTTTATTTTCTGTCCACCGGCCTGAGTAAATTTATAGCTAACTGTGGACTGATCCAGCAAGCAGAAAGGGGATTTTGTTTTGTTCAAACAGAAATGGTCCAGAAAATGTTAGGAGAATGGAACAAAATCTAAGAAAACAACAGACATGGAACACGAGCATACGACAGGAAAAAAAAATGCCCGACTGCAAAGAGTAAAGACTACTCGAGAAAATGCGGAGAAACGAAATCAGTCACTAAATGCAAATAAGATGACTACGACTCACGCTACACAACTAGCCATGTCCAAAAACCGACACTTGCCACCTCATCATGACTCATTCAAACTGAGAATCATAATTCTGTTATGAAGTGCTGGATATTAGTATGTTGGATGCTCTACGAGCACAATCGATGGGAAGAGTGTGCAGTGATAATTAACTGTACTGGAAAGAAACACAGGAACTAGGTTAAGAACTGCAGTGCTACGAAACCTGAACTCCGCGAAAAAGAAAGAGATCCCAGAGGTAACCAGGCGATAAATATTTGAGAGAGATTTCCCAGAGTGAGCCACAATTTAAAGCAATCTTCGCAAAATAGCTTCGAAGCGAGCAAAATTGAGGGAATTTTATTGAAGTAGTGCAGGAAGCCAGCACAAGTCAATCACTATGTCAGTCTATGGCCAGGAAGAACAAGAACGAAAATGAAGATGAGGAAGAAAGACAACTTGAAGAAAGAAGGAGAGGAAATTACTACACAATTAGGAAGGAATTTCATGAACACAAACATTAGATAACAAATAAATTAGAGAAATACTCAAAATCGTTGAAAAATAAACCCCAAAAATGTAAACAGCTAGAAATCGTCTTTATTGTTCTGTTTATACAATGTCTCCACATAGTTCATTCAATTTACCAAAAGAATCGGATTAATCCTTTAAATCTGGTAACATTCATGAAGATGTGAAAGTATTTTGTCCAAATATTATGATGCGATATGACTGATTCTTTCATTTTGTACCAGATTATTTTCTTATTCTGTACCTCGATTTGTATTTTGATAAGAAGCTATAATTCAGAACTAAATTAATCCGCAATGGTTGAATTTTGTGATGTTAAATATTTCACAAAGTGAAAGCAAATAATTCTGATCAAAGCTAAAAAAAAATAACTCTACAGCTAAAGAGTAAATGTATTTCCCTTATTGGTGATGTTGTATATGTGTAGGCGTGATTTAGCAAACAAGTCAGTGGGTGCAGCAAAAATGTTCTATAATAAAAATGCCGAGAATATCAACCGAGGCTAAAAGGAACAATGAAAACGTTTTGAATAAATTCAGTGGACGTCATTATTATCATCGTCATCAGGTACCGTTATTATGGTTATGGTTTGTTGAAGGCCTCCGTATCACTCCAAACGAATTAAAACCCATAATCGCTCAACCGCCCGTGCCAGTGGAGTCATCCGAATTACTATCTCATCTCCCAAACAAAGAAAGGTAGCTGTAGTCCCCATCATAGAAGTCTCAGCACACGCCAAAATACATAAGGCGAAACCGCACAGAAAGTGAACACAGCCATCTGTTTTCCATCATACGATATCATCATTCACCGTAAACAATCGGAATATCGAAACACGATTAAAACAGATGAAAAACACAGCGCACAGTGTGCACAGAGCACTTACTTTACTAGTTTTTCTAATATTACATCACTCCATCTTTTTATGTGGTCGACCATTGAGTCTCGTGTTAACGCAACGTTCATTAAAGACTCGTTGTGTTGAGTTTTGGCCTTTCTATCTTATCGCGCGGCCAAAATCATTTATGTGTTATTTATTAATATATTCTACTGCGAGAATTATTTCTAACTTTATTTTTTCTCAGTTCTTCACTAGACACCAATAATTTAAATAATGGTATTAACTGTTAGTACATACACTGGCCTCATATCTTTCAGTGTTTTTACCTATTTCTGCGAGATTAAAACAATTGACATAACTTTGTCTCTATAAGCTATGGGCCTACATTTTCCAATGTATGATGGAACCTGGTGTCTTGTTCAAAAGACAACAATGTTGAACTGTAAGGTTCATGGTGTGCTTACGTTTGCTTACGTTCGTCCGATGACTAAAGTATTCTAGAGTATTCCTAGACTGTAGAATTCCTCTTCGCCATCCGCCCTTAAAAGGACGTTAAATGGACGTGTCTGCGTTGTGTTGTGGTTTGCAGTATAACTTGTTATATTTGCGCCTTTCGGCCCAATACATCCGACTTCAGCACAGTTCATGGTGTGTTATAGATGTGTTCATTGTTGTTGTGCTAATGTCACGAGTTAATACGAGCAGTAGCTATGACGGAGTGTGTCAGCTACGGCGCAGGTTTGGAGGGGGGGGGGGATAAGGCCTCACACTCACATACGGGTACCGACCATGCGACCAGCTCATCCTGAGTCGTGATGTTGTTCCTATCCATCCATCATAAAGAAGGACAAAGAGTCTCATCATCATCGAGTGCCGTCTCTGCAACTAAGGTTGGCTACCATGGAGCGCCATTCCACTCTGTCTCTTGCTTTGATGGTGCAGATTATCATAGGTTGACTTGTCCATCTTTTAATGTTACTCGTCCGTGTTAGTCTTGGTCTGCCTCTTTTACCTTGTATTTTGCCTTCCAATATTACTTTTATTAGGCTGTTATGTCTTTTAATATGCCCCAAACATTTCATTTGTCCTGTTTGAATTGTGTTTAGTAGTTCTCTTTTCATTTTTAGTTGTTTAAAAATGCATCGTTTGTTTTCTTTTCTTTCCATCCAATTCTACCTATTCTTCTATAAATCCACATTTTAAAGGCTTCAACTTTCTGTTCTGTTTTATTGTCAAATGTCCATGTTTCTGCGCCATACAGGAATATTGAGAAGATGTAACATATTGCTATTCTTAGTTTTTTTAGTTCGTATTATCAAAAGACAAAAAGAAGATTTCGTGATGGTGTTCATCTGGTAATAGGTTGTGACCAGAAACTGTGTGACTTGCCCTGCCCAGAGGTACTGCAATAATAGGGCTTTCATATCAGTAAGAACCACCACCAGGGGTTGCTGGCGCTTGAGCTCTCCCATAAAGAGCTCATAGATAACACAGCAATTACAACCATTTCTCCAACTCGCTATTTCTCCAACTGAATCTCACTACAGCGGTCATTCTCATTCAACGGCGCAAAGTTCACCAGGATATGAAGTCATGAGGGCGGGTAGCGCTGAATGCGGGATAGGATAGGACTTGCGTAAACGTTTATGTTTGTGTATATGCGTTTGCTGCACTAAAGAATTAAAGTTGTTAAAAGTCGTAGAGTGCAAGAGTCTCAGGCAGTGGGCGCAGCTAGCCAAGCTGGGAGAAACGTCGTGAGAACCTGAACGCTCTGGCTTAGGTGTTATGTGAATTCTTAAACCAATTCTAGCGTGTTGTAACGTAAGCTGCCTGGTGGTATTTATTCTATACAATTCGCGATAGATTGACAACGTGTCGTATATCCGCGGAGGTCGCAACACGGACTTGATATTATAAGTTTTAAAAGCCAACGTGAAAATACCGCGCATTTTTTGCACAGTAAATTATTGAGTAACTTTGTATTTTAATATTATTTACTTAACTACTTCATTCAGCTACTAGCTAAAATATTGTGCTGTAATGTAGTTGTTCGTGTTAAATAAAATAACAATTTTGTTACTTTAAAATATATTAAATTGACATTTTATTACTTTCAAGTTACTGTGAAATATAGTACATTATATTCAAGTGCAAGTAAATTAGTTTTTTGGTGTGCGATAATTTCGTTACTTTATATTAGCATGGTGCATTACATTTAATGTTCCTAATTAAGATAAAGTAATTTTGTTACTCTAAAACTACTTTAAAAACAGCACTGTGCTAATATTGGTTTCCTTAAACGATTACTAATTTAGCTGCAGGACGTATAATTTACATCTGAATTTTTAAATGGTGTCAGCTGTAAACCGTTTAAAATATGTATTATTATTTATAGCGTGATTTTCTTGTGGGCACGGATTTTCTTGTATGCGCGTACTTTTGATTTGTTGTGATACAAGGATTCCGTTGTTGAGTACTAGAATGGATAAACACAAGAAGCGCATGTCAAGAAGTTTCTCCATCCTTAGCAGAGCGATATCTATCGGTGAGTTTGTTTTTGTGACGTTAGTGGTCATTTACGAGTTTAGTTTCAAAATGTTTAATTTAAAGTGGTAATTTACGAGTTTAGTTTCAAAATGTTTAATTTAAAGTGGTAATTTACGAATTTAGTTTCAAAATGTTTAATTTAAAGTGGTAATTTACGAGTTTAGTTTCAAAATGTTTAATTTAAAGTGGTAATTTACGGGTTTAGTTTCAAAATGTTTAATTGAAAGTGGTTATTTACGAGTTTAGTTTCAAAATGCTTAATCTAGGTTATTTGCGAGTTTAGTTTCAACATGTTTAATTTAAAGTGGTAATTTACGGGTTTAGTTTCAAAATGTTTAATTTAAGGTGGTAATTAACGAGTTTAGTTTCAAAATGTTTAATCTAGGTAATTTACGAGTTTAGTTTCAAAATGTTTAATTTAAAGTGGTAATTTACGAGTTTAGTTTCAAAATGTTTAATTTAAAGTGGTAATTTACGAGTTTAGTTTCAAAATGTTTAATTTAAAGTGGTAGTTTACGAGTTTAGTTTCAAAATGTTTAATTTAAAGTGGTAATTTACTAGTTTAGTTTCAAAATGTTTACTTCATATACTAATCAACTTACCCATTTGTTTAGATTTTGTAGTTTAAGGTTTCACACCTTCGTAGAGGGAAAAGAGGGGGGGGGGAGATAATAAAGTGAGAAAGAAAGATTAATTGGGAGATTACTCTTTCTTTCTGAAGTGTAATTTTATTAAAATGTAACGTTTCTTTCTCTATTCTTATTGCAAATTGCACTTTCTTCTATTTCGACACACGCACTGTCGCGTGCATATTTAAACAGAGATGCATTTATATATAGACAGCCAAATAGGTAGGTAGCTAGTAATTTAAGTAAGTATGTAGATACATGTTGTATAAATATAACGTAAGACATCGACAGGTGTACACCATAATACAAAGAGATTGGTAGCCAATCAAAGAAATAAACCACTTTTTTTCTCCTCTTCCTGGTGTGTTTCCTAAATTTCGTGCAATTACAATCTTCATTTTCTATCTCAAATAGAAACATAATAAAACATGAGCAAACAAACACACATTTATGAAGATAACAAGAGAGCTTAATAGATAGGACGGAGAACAGTCACATAAAGACATGGACTGGATTTGACTTTTGACATTGAAATAACAAGTAATTTAATACATTCAATTCGCAGAGTTGAGGATGTTCTTTTCCGGTTCAAAAGCAAACATTTTTTTTGGTAGATCTTCTCTGTCCTTTCTCTGTGTAACACGTATATATCAATACAGAGAGTCGTCGGTGCTATTATAGAGCTAATTCCTATCTATAGAAAGAAACCAAGGAGAGTAGACAAATGAAAAGACTATTAGAAGACTCACAGATGGTATATCTCAGGAGAATATTAACCCCCCTCCCAACAGCTAAAAAGGAATAAGCGAGGAAATTCTCCATGAGGCCAACACAAATGAAAGCTCATACCATTCCGGATTTGAAACAATCAACATTTTTTCACAACCCCTTTCAATCTCCAATAGAAAATACTTTAAAACCAAATTAAAAAAAAAAACAATTATTTGCAGCAATCAACATTTTTGTCGGGCACACCATGGGAAGAGCAAAGCTGGAATACTTGGTTACAAGTGGCAAAATACAGGTAAAGAGAGATCACGGAGAGAGAAAACACTAGGTAGCTAGGTGTCGTTACACGCTAAACAGTCAACAACAGGGGTTGATGTATGTATGCACTGGATGCTAAGGCGCCTCACAGCATCAGAACTGGAAGTTATCATCGACCCACAGCAAATGGCTTGCGCCAGGATCGGTGAACCAGAACCATCCGGACGTTGCTCCACCTCTCGGTGGTGCCTCCAGAAACAGACTAACCTGTCTAGTCTGGCCAATTAAGTAGGGATCGAGGAGGGATGACAACCCTGAACTCAAAAATATCTTGCTGAATTCGGATGTCTTGGGCCGAAAGGCGCAAATATCACAGTGTTACTGCAAACCACAACACGACGTAGACATGCCCAGTCATCGGGTGAACAGAAACGAACGAACGATAGATGCACTGTAAACAGAGAATTGTGAAAGAACATTATCGCCAACCGGACCGGCACATGATGACGAAGACAAAACTTTCTCTAACTTAATCGTGACAGTCTCTCGACTCTCGTCCCACAGTTCCGTACTAATATATTGACGCTTCCCACACATTCTTACGACTCCCACAATTTCACTGATTATTCACCAACTCATTTCTTCTCCTGTTAAATAATGCCAGATACTATAGATTGTTCTTAACATTTTTCTTACAGTTGACTTGTCTTTTGTTTCTTCATGACTAGTTTCTTTCTTTCTTTCTTTCTTTTTCTTTCTTTCTTTCTTTCTTTCTTTCTTTCTTTCTTTCTTTCTTTCTTTCTTTCTTTCTTTCTTTCTTTCTTTCTTTCTTTCTTTCTTTCTTTCTTTCTTTATTTCTTTATTTCTCAACCGTCTCGTTCTTAAACACTTCGTAATCCCGGACTTAAAAATAAAAGGCATCACGTCACTTGTCTACGCCTATCAGATTTGGGATTGCCGCGCCTGGAGGAAAGCGGAATCTGAGCTGTTGATTAGCAATAAAGATGTAACACACTTGCGTTCATGATGGGCTCAAGAAGGCCGCCCCTCTAGCTTTTTCTCTCTCACTTCCTTATTTCCTAATAAAATATTTCCTTCCTTCCTTTTACCCCCGTCACACCAAGTGGCGTATAGGGAAATATGGTGTTAGTAACCCTATATTTTACAGACCTTCAGCACATGATTTTTGGGGTAATGTGGTCGGTATTCCGCCCGTACTGCTTTATCTTTCCCATAAAAAAATCCGGTACCCATTTAAGGCTGGGTGAACCCGGAAGCCGTCGGTTGGGATCGAACCCTACCCCTTGTCCTTTGTAGTCCAGTTCACTAACCACTGAGCTATCGCAGCTCCCAATATGATATTTGCTAGACTCAAAATAAACACACGACTCTGAAAAAAAAGAAAGAAATCACGAAAAAACGAATCAATGATGTTATTGCTGTAATGCCATACATGATGATGATGTAACAGGCTGTAATGTCTTTCTTCATTTCTCGAGTTATTTTGGGGGAGTTTAATCCTATCCATCCTAGGAACACTGATGTACTATATCTTCTATATCAGCAGACTCATCACTACAAGAACTTTTTTCTTTCAGATTTTTTCATTATAAGTTTTGACTAAATATATATCGCCCACCTTCTCATGTTTTGTACTGTTTTAACGTCTATAGTCGACATTCTACTATCTTCAGGTTAAAAGTTCAGGTGTTTAACGCCATCGGTTGTATATAACAATTCACACACGCACGCACGCACGCACGCACACAAACACACACACACACACACACACGGGTTGCCCAATCGATAACTTGTCGTGCTCCAAATCAGTAGAACCCACGTTCGAATTCATGTAGGGTCAACATTGTTATCTATCGGGGGTGAAATAAAAACAAAGACCTGAACACCTCAAGACAATTGCACTGGAGAAACGGCCTTTATTCTCGGGTATTATAATCTCCCCCTCTCCCCAGGGATGAGACACTGCCGTAAAGATAGTGTGTGTGTGTGTGCGTGCGTGTGTGTGTGTGTGTGTGTGTGTGTGTGTGTGTGTGTGTGTGTGTGTGTGTGTGTGTGTGTGTGTGTGTGTGTGTGTGTGTGTGTGTGTGAAAAGGAGCTTAATCCTCCAGAATCTGATCTGCTATATTCAAAGGTTCAGATACACGTTCATGTTTCATGAAGTTAAATTAATAATGTGGTGTTGGATAATGAAGACAATCGTAAGAATGAGGACAATCATGTCAATGAAGACAATAATATCAATGAAGACAATCGTATCAATGAAGACAATAATATCAATGAAGACAATCGTATCAATGAAGACAATAATATCAATGAAGACAATCATATCAATGAAGACAATCGTATCAATGAAGACAATCATATCAATGAAGACAATCATATCAATGAAGACAATCGTATCAATGAAGACAATCGTATCAATGAAGACAATCATATCAATGAAGACAATCATATCAATGAAGACAATCGTATCAATGAAGACAATCATATCAATGAAGACAATCGTATCAATGAAGACAATCATATCAATGAAGACAATCGTATCAATGAAGACAATCATATCAATGAAGACAATCGTATCAATGAAGACAATCATATCAATGAAGACAATCATATCAATGAAGACAATCATATCAATGAAGACAATCGTATCAATGAAGACAATAATATCAATGAAGACAATCGTATCAATGAAGACAATCAACGACCCACAGATGATTGCTGGACTCGGAGAAATTCTTGTTTTTTGTTTCCGTTCGCCACTTGTATATCTCCAGCGATGTCCCGTAGGGTTAAATTTGTCGTGAATATCACTTTTTCCTTTTTTTTTTTTTACACCAGCAACCGTGAGCTGAGGTGTCCCCCGTCATACAGGCAGATATTCTCCCACTTCAAATGTACTCTCATATTTTTATCGTCGAGAGTTTTTGAGTTGGATTTTTTTCCTACTAATTTTGTCATGCCAGTGACTATTTTCAGCCTGCTCTTTTCGAATTGCAGTTGCTGAAGGGTTCCTTAACGTGCCCAAAATGCACCTGGGATCCTCTGTTTGTTTCCGTTTTTCGAGCTCAGATATCGAATCTCACTACTCAGAGACAAGGGAGGGTGAAGCCGCGATTTAAAAAATACCCAATATTTTCCAACGCATGTGTTTGGGAACAAACACAGAACCTGCTTGTCCAGAAGCCAGCGCTTTACCTTTAGACAACACAGCTTCCCCCCCCCCCCTTTTCCAAGCCTGTCCTCTTCCCGACTCGGAAAAGTAAATCAGTACTGGCAGAGATACTTCTCTATCTTATCTACTGTTTCTAAAACAAACAAACAAATCTAGTTATGTGAATAGAAAATGAGAACCAGACAAATCCGACGCTAAAACAACAAGCCCTGCTGATAAAAGGGGGGTTAGAATTGTGCCGAAAAATGTAAATATCAAACGTTCACGTAATGAGTAGACAGCGCAGCTTGTGCATGTTTCAGTGAGACTCAAAACATCAATGTTCAAGGGAAAAAAAAATTGGGTTTTTTTTTTAAAGAAAATATAACACTTTAAGTGCATTTCTCTATGATGTGATTCAAAGATCAGGAGCAAAGATATAAAAGTGCTGATTAAGCATTGCTAGATTGCATATTTAGAGATTGGTTTAAAAATTAAAAAAAAACACCACATTCATAACCGGACATGGTATATAACAGAAGGGGAAAAATCATATTTGATTACCTGTACGCCTTTAATTTTATATCTTTAATCCCACTGCTGTGAAAAATCGTAAACTGAGGTTGTAAGGCCACGTGTGATACTCATCATGACGTTAAAAGAATACCTCAGGGAGCTGCGAGAGGAAGGAAAGTGAACGGCACATAACGGAGTGTTCAGAAGACGCGTCAAAGAGTTAACAGGCCTTAATTTGGAAGATTTTAAGGCAGCTACGAAAGACAAAGAAAGAAGAAAGAAAGAAAAAGAAAGGAAGAAAATGAAAGAAAGAAAAAGAAAGAAAAGAAAGAAAGAAAGAAAGAAAGAAAGAAAGAAAGAAAGAAAGAAAGAAAGAAAGAAAGAAAGAAAGAAAGAAAGAAAGAAAGAAAGAAAGTTAGTCATGCCCCCAAAAAATCTCCCAGTTGTAAAGGATGAGTCAGTGAGAGTTTACCACTTATGAACATTTTTGTTTACCAGTTTGAAGTTTGTTACTACATGTATCCACACAAACACAAAATCGACCTTTTTATATCTTCAATTATCGTTTTTTTTTATTTTAAATTTTAATTCTATCCTCTATGTCTTTATTGTATTGATATACCATTCCTCGCTGTTAAAAAGAAATGTATTATATACCTTTACACTGACCATATTGTATGGGAGGCATTGTTAACGTAAACCCTATATCTGTTGGTGTTTGTGCTCTTACGTCTTGTTTTATCTCCTTCCATGATTCACGCCGATAAACCAGAATTTTCTTTATAATCGGCTTCCTATATCGGGAGATAGATCGATGCGTCGTAGTAGGTCAGTCACTGAAGAGGGAAGACGGCCCACATTAAGACTGAATAGTCCTATTCTAGACTGGTAGCCATGTCCACATCTGGACAAGATGTAGTTGCATTTTGTTAGGTCTTCATGGGGAGGGGGGGGGGCCTCGGTAGCCTAGTTGGGAAAACCATCCGACTAGACTATCGACGTTCGGACAACCCGTGTTCGATTCCCGCTGGGAGGGAGCAGTGTGAATTGGGCAGAAGTGGTACCAGGTACCAGGGTATTACCCTGGGAAGGTGAGGAATGTCGCTTCGCATCTGAGTTTCGATGCTTGAGGCGACACTATACAGAAATATCCAATCATTTCTGGATAGGCGGCCGAGCACATATGGGTGTAAATTCGCGTATTATGACGCCGGTGTGGGGAATGTCTTTCTAAATTCTACAATTTTCCTTAGACTAAGAATGATATATATATATATATATATATATATATATATATATATATATATATATATATATATATATATATATATATATATATACATATATATATATATATATTATTTTAACTCAATAACTCAATGTGTGTGTGTGTGTGAGAGAGAGAGAGAGAGAGTGTGTGTGAGAGAGAGAGAGAGAGCTTGTATATGTTGCCTTAAGCCTCGTTGGATGGAATTTGTTGAACTGATTTTCTTGAAGACAACAGGTCGCCCATGTTTCATCAACATATAGTAAAGGACTAAGATAACAAGTCGCACATGTTTCATCACCATATAGTAGAGGACTAAGAAAACAAGTCGCATATGTTTCATCACCATATAGTAGAGAACTAAGAAAACAAGTCCCCCATGTTTCATCACCATATAGTAGAGGACTAAGTGAACAAGTCGCCCATGTTTCATCACCATATAGTAGAGGACTAAGTGAACAAGTCGCCTATGTTTCATCACCATATAGTAGAGGACTAAGAGAACAAGTCGCCCATGTTTCATCACCATATAGTAGAGGACTAAGTGAACAAGTCGCCCATGTTTCATCACCGTATAGTAGAGGATTAAGAGAACAAGTCGCCCATGTTTCATCACCATATAGTAGAGGACTAAGAAAACAAGTCGCCCATGTTTCATCACCATATAGTAGAGGACTAAGAGAACAAGTCGCCCATGTTTCATCACCATATAGTAGAGGACTAAGAAAACAAGTCGCCCATGTTTCATCACCATATAGTAGAGGACTAAGAGAACAAGTCGCCCATGTTTCATCACCATATAGTAGAGGACTAAGAGAACAAGTCGCCCATGTTGCATCACCATATAGTAGAGGACTAAGAAAACAAGTCGCCCATGTTGCATCACCATATAGTAGAGGACTAAGAAAACAAGTCGCCCATGTTGCATCACCATATAGTAGAGGACTAAGAAAACAAGTCGCCCATGTTGCATCACCATATAGTAGAGGACTAAGAAAACAAGTCGCCCATGTTGCATCACCATATAGTAGAGGACTAAGAAAACAAGTCGCCCATGTTTCATCACCATATAGTAGAGGACTAAGAAAACAAGTCGCCCATGTTTCATCACCATATAGTATAGGACTAAGAGAACAAGTCGCCCATGTTTCATCACCATATAGTAGAGGACTAAGAGAACAAGTCGCCCATGTTTCATCACCATATAGTAGAGGACTAAGAGAACAAGTCGCCCATGTTGCATCACCATATAGTAGAGGACTAAGAAAACAAGTCGCCCATGTTGCATCACCGTATAGTAGAGGACTAAGAGAACAAGTCGCCCATGTTTCATCACCGTATAGTAGAGGACTAAGAAAAAAGGTCGCCCATGTTTCATCACCATATAGTAGAGGACTAAGAGAACAAGTCGCCCATGTTACATCACCATATAGTAGAGGACTAAGTGAACAAGTCGCCTATGTTTCATCACCATATAGTAGAGGACTAAGAAAACAAGTCGCCTATGTTTCATCACCATATAGTAGAGGACTAAGAAAACAAGTCGCCTATGTTTCATCACCGTATAGTAGAGGACTAAGAAAACAAGTCGCCCATGTTTCATCACCATATAGCAGAGGACTAAGAAAACAAGTCACCCATGTTTCATCACCATATAGTAGAGGACTAAGAAAACAAGTCGCCCATGTTGCATCACCATATAGTAGAGGACTAAGAAAACAAGTCGCCCATGTTGCATCACCATATAGTAGAGGACTAAGAAAACAAGTCGCCCATGTTGCATCACCATATAGTAGAGGACTAAGAAAACAAGTCGCCCATGTTGCATCACCATATAGTAGAGGACTAAGAAAACAAGTCGCCCATGTTTCATCACCATATAGTAGAGGACTAAGAAAACAAGTCGCCCATGTTTCATCACCATATAGTATAGGACTAAGAGAACAAGTCGCCCATGTTTCATCACCATATAGTAGAGGACTAAGAGAACAAGTCGCCCATGTTTCATCACCATATAGTAGAGGACTAAGAGAACAAGTCGCCCATGTTGCATCACCATATAGTAGAGGACTAAGAAAACAAGTCGCCCATGTTGCATCACCGTATAGTAGAGGACTAAGAGAACAAGTCGCCCATGTTTCATCACCGTATAGTAGAGGACTAAGAAAAAAGGTCGCCCATGTTTCATCACCATATAGTAGAGGACTAAGAGAACAAGTCGCCCATGTTACATCACCATATAGTAGAGGACTAAGTGAACAAGTCGCCTATGTTTCATCACCATATAGTAGAGGACTAAGAAAACAAGTCGCCTATGTTTCATCACCATATAGTAGAGGACTAAGAAAACAAGTCGCCTATGTTTCATCACCGTATAGTAGAGGACTAAGAAAACAAGTCGCCCATGTTTCATCACCATATAGCAGAGGACTAAGAAAACAAGTCACCCATGTTTCATCACCATATAGTAGAGGACTAAGAAAACAAGTCGCCCATGTTTCATTACCGTATAGTAGAGGACTAAGAAAAAAGGTCGCCCATGTTTCATCACCATATAGTAGAGGACTAAGAAAAAAGGTCGCCATGTTTCATCACCATATAGTAGAGGACTAAGAAAAAAGGTCGCCCATGTTTCATCACCATATAGTAGAGGACTAAGAAAACAAGTCGCCCATGTTTCATTACCGTATAGTAGAGGACTAAGAAAAAAGGTCGCCCATGTTTCATCACCATATAGTAGAGGACTAAGAAAACAAGTCGCCCATGTTTCATCACCATATAGTAGAGGACTAAGTGAACAAGTCGCCCATATTTCATCACCGTATAGTAGAAGACTAAGAGAACAAGTCGCCAATTTTTAATCACCATATAGTAGAGGACTAAGAAAACAAGTCGCCCATGTTTCATCACCATATAGTAGAGGACTAATTGAACAAGTCGCCTATGTTTCATCACCATATAGTAGAGGACTAAGAAAACAAGTCGTCTATGTTTCATCACCATATAGTAGAGGACTAAGAAAACAAGTCGCCCATGTTTCATCACCATATAGTAGAGGACTAAGAAAACAAGTCACCCATGTTTCATCACAATATAGTAGAGGACTAAGAAAACAAGTCACCCATGTTTCATCACCGTATAGTAGAGGACTAAGTGAACAAGTCGCCTATGTTTCATCACCATATAGTAGAGGACTAAGTGAACAAGTCGCCCATGTTTCATCACCATATAGTAGAGGACTAAGTGAACAAGTCGCCTATGTTTCATCACCATATAGTAGAGGACTAAGAAAACAAGTCGCCCATGTTTCATCACCATATAGTAGAGGACTAAGTGAACAAGTCGCCCATGTTTCATCACCATATAGTAGAGGACTAAGAAAACAAGTCGCCTATGTTTCATCACCGTATAGTAGAGGACTAAGAAAACAAGTCGCCCATGTTTCATCACCATATAGTAGAGGACTAAGAGAACAAGTCGCCCATGTTTCATCACCATATAGTAGAGGACTAAGAAAACAAGTCGCCCATGTTTCATCACCATATAGTAGAGGACTAAGAAAACAAGTCGCCTATGTTTCATCGCCGTATAGTAGAGGACTAAGAAAAAAGGTCGCCCATGTTTCATCACCATATAGTAGAGGACTAAGAAAACAAGTCGCCCATGTTTCATTACCGTATAGTAGAGGACTAAGAAAAAGGTCGCCCATGTTTCATCACCATATAGTAGAGGACTAAGAAAACAAGTCGCCCATGTTTCATCACCATATAGTAGAGGACTAAGTGAACAAGTCGCCCATATTTCATCACCGTATAGTAGAAGACTAAGAGAACAAGTCGCCAATGTTTAATCACCATATAGTAGAGGACTAAGAAAACATGTCGCCCATGTTTCATCACCATATAGTAGAGGACTAATTGAACAAGTCGCCTATGTTTCATCACCATATAGTAGAGAACTAAGAAAACAAGTCGTCTATGTTTCATCACCATATAGTAGAGGACTAAGAAAACAAGTCGCCCATGTTTCATCACCATATAGTAGAGGACTAAGAAAACAAGTCACCCATGTTTCATCACAATATAGTAGAGGACTAAGAAAACAAGTCACCCATGTTTCATCACCGTATAGTAGAGGACTAAGTGAACAAGTCGCCTATGTTTCATCACCATATAGAAGAGGACTAAGTGAACAAGTCGCCTATGTTTCATCACCATATAGTAGAGGACTAAGTGAACAAGTCGCCTATGTTTCATCACCATATAGTAGAGGACTAAGAAAACAAGTCGCCCATGTTTCATCACCATATAGTAGAGGACTGAGTGAACAAGTCGCCCATGTTTCATCACCATATAGTAGAGGACTAAGAAAACAAGTCGCCCATGTTTCATCACCGTATAGTAGAGGACTAAGAAAACAAGTCGCCCATGTTTCATCACCATATAGTAGAGGACTAAGAGAACAAGTCGCCCATGTTTCATCACCATATAGTAGAGGACTAAGAAAACAAGTCGCCCATGTTTCATCACCATATAGTAGAGGACTAAGAAAACAAGTCGCCTATGTTTCATCGCCGTATAGTAGAGGACTAAGAGAACAAGTCGCCCATGTTTCATCACCATATAGTAGAGGACTAAGTGAACAAGTCGCCCATGTTTCATCACCATATAGTAGAGGACTAAGAAAACAAGTCGCCCATGTTTCATCACCATATAGTAGAGGACTAAGAAAACAAGTCGCCCATGTTTCATCACCATATAGTAGAGGACTAAGAGAACAAGTCGCCCATGTTTCATCACCATATAGTAGAGGACTAAGAAAACAAGTCGCCCATGTTGCATCACCATATAGTAGAGGACTAAGAAAACAAGTCGCCCATGTTTCATCACCGTATAGTAGAGGACTAAGAAAAAAGTTCGCCCATGTTTCATCACCATATAGTAGAGGACCAAGTGAACAAGTCGCCCATGTTTCATCACCATATAGTAGAGGACTAAGAGAACAAGTCGCCCATGTTTCATCACCATATAGTAGAGGACTAAGTGAACAAGTCGCCCATGTTTCATCACCATATAGTAGAGGACTAAGTGAACAAGTCGCCCATGTTTCATCACCATATAGTAGAGGACTAAGAAAACAAGTCGCCTATGTTTCATCACCATATAGTAGAGGACTAAGTGAACAAGTCGCCCATGTTTCATCACCGTATAGTAGAGGACTAAGAAAAAAGGTCGCCCATGTTTCATCACCATATAGTAGAGGACTAAGAGAACAAGTCGCCTATGTTTCATCACCGTATAGTAGAGGACTAAGAAAAAAGGTCGCCCATGTTTCATCACCGTATAGTAGAGGACTAAGAAAACAAGTCGCCCATGTTTCATTACCGTATAGTAGAGGACTAAGAAAAAAGGTCGCCCATGTTTCATCACCATATAGTAGAGGACTAAGAAAACAAGTCGCCCATGTTTCATCACCATATAGTAGAGGACTAAGAAAACAAGTCGCCCATGTTTCATCGCCATATAGTAGAGGACTAAGAAAACAAGTCGCCCATGTTTCATCACCGTATAGTAGAGGACTAAGCGAACAAGTCGCCCATGTTTCATCACCATATAGTAGAGGACTAAGAAAACAAGTCGCCCATGTTTCATCACCGTATAGTAGAGGACTAAGAAAAAAGTCGCCCATGTTTCATCACCATATAGTAGAGGACTAAGAAAACAAGTCGCCCATGTTTCATTACCGTATAGTAGAGGACTAAGAAAAAAGGTCGCCCATGTTTCATCACCATATAGTAGAGGACTAAGAAAACAAGTCGCCCATGTTTCATCACCGTATAGTAGAGGACTAAGCGAACAAGTCGCCCATGTTTCATCACCATATAGTAGAGGACTAAGAAAAAGGTCGCCCATGTTTCATCACCATATAGTAGAGGACTAAGAAAAAAGGTCGCCCATGTTTCATCACCATATAGTAGAGGACTAAGAAAAAAGGTCGCCCATGTTTCATCACCATATAGTAGAGGACTAAGAAAACAAGTCGCCCATGTTTCATTACCGTATAGTAGAGGACTAAGAAAAAAGGTCGCCCATGTTTCATCACCATATAGTAGAGGACTAAGAAAACAAGTCGCCATGTTTCATCACCATATAGTAGAGGACTAAGTGAACAAGTCGCCCATATTTCATCACCGTATAGTAGAAGACTAAGAGAACAAGTCGCCAATTTTTAATCACCATATAGTAGAGGACTAAGAAAACAAGTCGCCCATGTTTCATCACCATATAGTAGAGGACTAATTGAACAAGTCGCCTATGTTTCATCACCATATAGTAGAGGACTAAGAAAACAAGTCGTCTATGTTTCATCACCATATAGTAGAGGACTAAGAAAACAAGTCGCCCATGTTTCATCACCATATAGTAGAGGACTAAGAAAACAAGTCACCCATGTTTCATCACAATATAGTAGAGGACTAAGAAAACAAGTCACCCATGTTTCATCACCGTATAGTAGAGGACTAAGTGAACAAGTCGCCTATGTTTCATCACCATATAGTAGAGGACTAAGTGAACAAGTCGCCCATGTTTCATCACCATATAGTAGAGGACTAAGTGAACAAGTCGCCTATGTTTCATCACCATATAGTAGAGGACTAAGAAAACAAGTCGCCCATGTTTCATCACCATATAGTAGAGGACTAAGTGAACAAGTCGCCCATGTTTCATCACCATATAGTAGAGGACTAAGAAAACAAGTCGCCTATGTTTCATCACCGTATAGTAGAGGACTAAGAAAACAAGTCGCCCATGTTTCATCACCATATAGTAGAGGACTAAGAGAACAAGTCGCCCATGTTTCATCACCATATAGTAGAGGACTAAGAAAACAAGTCGCCCATGTTTCATCACCATATAGTAGAGGACTAAGAAAACAAGTCGCCTATGTTTCATCGCCGTATAGTAGAGGACTAAGAAAAAAGGTCGCCCATGTTTCATCACCATATAGTAGAGGACTAAGAAAACAAGTCGCCCATGTTTCATTACCGTATAGTAGAGGACTAAGAAAAAAGGTCGCCCATGTTTCATCACCATATAGTAGAGGACTAAGAAAACAAGTCGCCCATGTTTCATCACCATATAGTAGAGGACTAAGTGAACAAGTCGCCCATATTTCATCACCGTATAGTAGAAGACTAAGAGAACAAGTCGCCAATGTTTAATCACCATATAGTAGAGGACTAAGAAAACATGTCGCCCATGTTTCATCACCATATAGTAGAGGACTAATTGAACAAGTCGCCTATGTTTCATCACCATATAGTAGAGGACTAAGAAAACAAGTCGTCTATGTTTCATCACCATATAGTAGAGGACTAAGAAAACAAGTCGCCCATGTTTCATCACCATATAGTAGAGGACTAAGAAAACAAGTCACCCATGTTTCATCACAATATAGTAGAGGACTAAGAAAACAAGTCACCCATGTTTCATCACCGTATAGTAGAGGACTAAGTGAACAAGTCGCCTATGTTTCATCACCATATAGAAGAGGACTAAGTGAACAAGTCGCCTATGTTTCATCACCATATAGTAGAGGACTAAGTGAACAAGTCGCCTATGTTTCATCACCATATAGTAGAGGACTAAGAAAACAAGTCGCCCATGTTTCATCACCATATAGTAGAGGACTGAGTGAACAAGTCGCCCATGTTTCATCACCATATAGTAGAGGACTAAGAAAACAAGTCGCCCATGTTTCATCACCGTATAGTAGAGGACTAAGAAAACAAGTCGCCCATGTTTCATCACCATATAGTAGAGGACTAAGAGAACAAGTCGCCCATGTTTCATCACCATATAGTAGAGGACTAAGAAAACAAGTCGCCCATGTTTCATCACCATATAGTAGAGGACTAAGAAAACAAGTCGCCTATGTTTCATCGCCGTATAGTAGAGGACTAAGAGAACAAGTCGCCCATGTTTCATCACCATATAGTAGAGGACTAAGTGAACAAGTCGCCCATGTTTCATCACCATATAGTAGAGGACTAAGAAAACAAGTCGCCCATGTTTCATCACCATATAGTAGAGGACTAAGAAAACAAGTCGCCCATGTTTCATCACCATATAGTAGAGGACTAAGAGAACAAGTCGCCCATGTTTCATCACCATATAGTAGAGGACTAAGAAAACAAGTCGCCCATGTTGCATCACCATATAGTAGAGGACTAAGAAAACAAGTCGCCCATGTTTCATCACCGTATAGTAGAGGACTAAGAAAAAAGTCGCCCATGTTTCATCACCATATAGTAGAGGACCAAGTGAACAAGTCGCCCATGTTTCATCACCATATAGTAGAGGACTAAGAGAACAAGTCGCCCATGTTTCATCACCATATAGTAGAGGACTAAGTGAACAAGTCGCCCATGTTTCATCACCATATAGTAGAGGACTAAGTGAACAAGTCGCCCATGTTTCATCACCATATAGTAGAGGACTAAGAAAACAAGTCGCCTATGTTTCATCACCATATAGTAGAGGACTAAGTGAACAAGTCGCCCATGTTTCATCACCGTATAGTAGAGGACTAAGAAAAAAGGTCGCCCATGTTTCATCACCATATAGTAGAGGACTAAGAGAACAAGTCGCCTATGTTTCATCACCGTATAGTAGAGGACTAAGAAAAAAGGTCGCCCATGTTTCATCACCGTATAGTAGAGGACTAAGAAAACAAGTCGCCCATGTTTCATTACCGTATAGTAGAGGACTAAGAAAAAAGGTCGCCCATGTTTCATCACCATATAGTAGAGGACTAAGAAAACAAGTCGCCCATGTTTCATCACCATATAGTAGAGGACTAAGAAAACAAGTCGCCCATGTTTCATCGCCATATAGTAGAGGACTAAGAAAACAAGTCGCCCATGTTTCATCACCGTATAGTAGAGGACTAAGCGAACAAGTCGCCCATGTTTCATCACCATATAGTAGAGGACTAAGAAAACAAGTCGCCCATGTTTCATCACCGTATAGTAGAGGACTAAGAAAAAAGGTCGCCCATGTTTCATCACCATATAGTAGAGGACTAAGAAAACAAGTCGCCCATGTTTCATTACCGTATAGTAGAGGACTAAGAAAAAAGGTCGCCCATGTTTCATCACCATATAGTAGAGGACTAAGAAAACAAGTCGCCCATGTTTCATCACCGTATAGTAGAGGACTAAGCGAACAAGTCGCCCATGTTTCATCACCATATAGTAGAGGACTAAGCGAACAAGTCGCCCATGTTTCATCACCATATAGTAGAGGACTAAGAAAACAAGTCGCCCATGTTTCATCACCGTATAGTAGAGGACTAAGAAAACAAGTCGCCCATGTTTCATCACCGTATAGTAGAGGACTAAGCGAACAAGTCGCCCATGTTTCATCACCATATAGTAGAGGACTAAGAAAACAAGTCGCCCATGTTTCATCACCATATAGTAGAGGACTAAGAAAAAGGTCGCCCATGTTTCATCACCATATAGTAGAGGACTAAGAAAAAAGGTCGCCCATGTTTCATCACCATATAGTAGAGGACTAAGAAAACAAGTCGCCCATGTTTCATCACCGTATAGTAGAGGACTAAGAAAACAAGTCGCCCATGTTTCATCACCGTATAGTAGAGGACTAAGCGAACAAGTCGCCCATGTTTCATCACCATATAGTAGAGGACTAAGAAAACAAGTCGCCCTTGTGTCATCACCATATAGTAGAGGACTAAGAAAAAAAGTCGCCCATGTTTCATCACCATATAGTAGAGGACTAAGTGAACAAGTCGCCCATGTTTCATCACCGTATAGTAGAAGACTAAGAGAACAAGTCGCCCATGTTTCATCACCATATAGTAGAGGACTAAGAAAACAAGTCGCCCATGTTTCATCACCATATAGTAAAGGACTAAGATAACAAGTCGCCCATGTTTCATCACCATATAGTAGAGGACTAAATGAACAAGTCGCCCATGTTTCATCACCATATAGTAGAGGACTAAGTGAACAAGTCGTCTATGTTTCATCACCATATAGTAGAGGACTAAGAAAACAAGTCGCCCATGTTTCATCACCATATAGTAGAGGACTAAGAAAACAAGTCGCCCATGTTTCATCACAATATAGTAGAGGACTAAGAAAACAAGTCACCCATGTTTCATCACCGTATAGTAAAGGACTAAGTGAACAAGTCGCCTATGTTTCATCACCATATAGTAGAGGACTAAGTGAACAAGTCGTCTATGTTTCATCACCATATTGTAGAGGACTAAGTGAACAAGTCGCCTATGTTTCATCACCATATAGTAGAGGACTAAGAAAACAAGTCGCCCATGTTTCATCACCATATAGTAGAGGACTAAGAAAACAAGTCACCTGTGTTTCATCACCATATAGTAGAGGACTAAGAAAACAAGTCGCCCATGTTTCATCACCATATAGTAGAGGACTAAGAAAACAAGTCGCCCATGTTTCATCACCATATAGTAGAGGACTAAGAAAACAAGTCACCTGTGTTTCATCACCATATAGTAGAGGACTAAGAAAACAAGTCACCTGTGTTTCATCACCATATAGTAGAGGACTAAGAAAACAAGTCACCTGTGTTTCATCACCATATAGTAGAGGACTAAGAAAAAAGTCGCCCGTGTTTCATCACCATATAGTAGAGGACTAAGTGAAACAAGTCGCCCATGTTTCATCACCATATAGTAGAGGACTAAGTGAACAAGTCGCCCATATTTCATCACCGTATAGTAGAAGACTAAGAGAACAAGTCGCCAATGTTTAATCACCATATAGTAGAGGACTAAGAAAAACAAGTCGCCCATGTTTCATCACCATATTGTAGAGGACTAATTGAACAAGTCGCCTATGTTTCATCACCATATAGTAGAGGACTAAGAAAACAAGTCGTCTATGTTTCATCACCATATAGTAGAGGACTAAGAAAACAAGTCGCCCATGTTTCATCACCATATAGTAGAGGACTAAGAAAACAAGTCACCCATGTTTCATCACAATATAGTAGAGGACTAAGAAAACAAGTCACCCATGTTTCATCACCGTATAGTAGAGGACTAAGTGAACAAGTCGCCTATGTTTCATCACCATATAGAAGAGGACTAAGTGAACAAGTCGCCTATGATTCATCACCATATAGTAGAGGACTAAGTGAACAAGTCGCCTATGTTTCATCACCATATAGTAGAGGACTAAGAAAACAAGTCGCCCATGTTTCATCACCATATAGTAGAGGACTGAGTGAACAAGTCGCCCATGTTTCATCACCATATAGTAGAGGACTAAGAAAACAAGTCGCCCATGTTTCATCACCGTATAGTAGAGGACTAAGAAAACAAGTCGCCCATGTTTCATCACCATATAGTAGAGGACTAAGAGAACAAGTCGCCCATGTTTCATCACCATATAGTAGAGGACTAAGAAAACAAGTCGCCCATGTTTCATCACCATATAGTAGAGGACTAAGAAAACAAGTCGCCTATGTTTCATCGCCGTATAGTAGAGGACTAAGAGAACAAGTCGCCCATGTTTCATCACCATATAGTAGAGGACTAAGTGAACAAGTCGCCCATGTTTCATCACCATATAGTAGAGGACTAAGAAAACAAGTCGCCCATGTTTCATCACCATATAGTAGAGGACTAAGAAAACAAGTCGCCCATGTTTCATCACCATATAGTAGAGGACTAAGAGAACAAGTCGCCCATGTTTCATCACCATATAGTAGAGGACTAAGAGAACAAGTCGCCTATGTTTCATCACCATATAGTAGAGGACAAAGTGAACAAGTCGCCCATGTTTCATCACCGTATAGTAGAGGACTAAGAAAAAAGGTCGCCCATGTTTCATCACCATATAGTAGAGGACTAAGTGAACAAGTCGCCCATGTTTCATCACCATATAGTAGAGGACTAAGAGAACAAGTCGCCCATGTTTCATCACCATATAGTAGAGGACTAAGTGAACAAGTCGCCCATGTTTCATCACCATATAGTAGAGGACTAAGTGAACAAGTCGCCCATGTTTCATCACCATATAGTAGAGGACTAAGAAAACAAGTCGCCTATGTTTCATCACCATATAGTAGAGGACTAAGTGAACAAGTCGCCCATGTTTCATCACCGTATAGTAGAGGACTAAGAAAAAAAGGTCGCCCATGTTTCATCACCATATAGTAGAGGACTAAGAGAACAAGTCGCCCATGTTTCATCACCATATAGTAGAGGACTAAGAAAACAAGTCGCCCATGTTTCATTACCGTATAGTAGAGGACTAAGAAAAAAGGTCACCCATGTTTCATCACCATATAGTAGAGGACTAAGAAAACAAGTCGCCCATGTTTCATCACCATATAGTAGAGGACTAAGCGAACAAGTCGCCCATGTTTCATCACCATATAGTAGAGGACTAAGAAAACAAGTCGCCCATGTTTCATCACCGTATAGTAGAGGACTAAGAAAACAAGTCGCCCATGTTTCATCACCGTATAGTAGAGGACTAAGCGAACAAGTCGCCCATGTTTCATCACCATATAGTAGAGGACTAAGAAAACAAGTCGCCCATGTTTCATCACCATATAGTAGAGGACTAAGAAAAAAAGGTCGCCCATGTTTCATCACCATATAGTAGAGGACTAAGAAAAAAGGTCGCCCATGTTTCATCACCATATAGTAGAGGACTAAGAAAACAAGTCGCCCATGTTTCATCACCGTATAGTAGAGGACTAAGAAAACAAGTCGCCCATGTTTCATCACCTATAGTAGAGGACTAAGCGAACAAGTCGCCCATGTTTCATCACCATATAGTAGAGGACTAAGAAAACAAGTCGCCCTTGTGTCATCACCATATAGTAGAGGACTAAGAAAAAAAGTCGCCCATGTTTCATCACCATATAGTAGAGGACTAAGTGAACAAGTCGCCCATGTTTCATCACCGTATAGTAGAAGACTAAGAGAACAAGTCGCCCATGTTTCATCACCATATAGTAGAGGACTAAGAAAACAAGTCGCCCATGTTTCATCACCATATAGTAAAGGACTAAGATAACAAGTCGCCCATGTTTCATCACCATATAGTAGAGGACTAAATGAACAAGTCGCCCATGTTTCATCACCATATAGTAGAGGACTAAGTGAACAAGTCGTCTATGTTTCATCACCATATAGTAGAGGACTAAGAAAACAAGTCGCCCATGTTTCATCACCATATAGTAGAGGACTAAGAAAACAAGTCGCCCATGTTTCATCACAATATAGTAGAGGACTAAGAAAACAAGTCACCCATGTTTCATCACCGTATAGTAGAGGACTAAGTGAACAAGTCGCCTATGTTTCATCACCATATAGTAGAGGACTAAGTGAACAAGTCGTCTATGTTTCATCACCATATTGTAGAGGACTAAGTGAACAAGTCGCCTATGTTTCATCACCATATAGTAGAGGACTAAGAAAACAAGTCGCCCATGTTTCATCACCATATAGTAGAGGACTAAGAAAACAAGTCACCTGTGTTTCATCACCATATAGTAGAGGACTAAGAAAACAAGTCGCCCATGTTTCATCACCATATAGTAGAGGACTAAGAAAACAAGTCGCCCATGTTTCATCACCATATAGTAGAGGACTAAGAAAACAAGTCACTGTGTTTCATCACCATATAGTAGAGGACTAAGAAAACAAGTCACCTGTGTTTCATCACCATATAGTAGAGGACTAAGAAAACAAGTCACCTGTGTTTCATCACCATATAGTAGAGGACTAAGAAAACAAGTCGCCCGTGTTTCATCACCATATAGTAGAGGACTAAGTGAACAAGTCGCCCATGTTTCATCACCATATAGTAGAGGACTAAGTGAACAAGTCGCCCATGTTTCATCACCATATAGTAGAGGACTAAGAAAACAAGTCACCTGTGTTTCATCACCATATAGTAGAGGAATTAGAAAACAAGTCGCCCATGTTTCATCACCATATAGTAGAGGACTAAGCGAACAAGTCGCCCATGTTTCATCACCATATAGTAGAGGACTAAGAAAACAAGTCGCCCATGTTTCATCACCATATAGTAGAGGACTAAGAAAACAAGTCGCCCATGTTTCATCACCATATAGTAGAGGACTAAGAAAACAAGTCGCCCATGTTTCATCACCATATAGTAGAGGACTAAGAAAACAAGTCGCCCATGTTTCATCACCATATAGTAGAGGACTAAGAAAACAAGTCGCCCATGTTTCACTGCCTTATAGAAAAGGTAAAATACATGGAAATAGAAATCGCGGACGATAAAGAGAGATAATACTTGATAGCTTGGTATCATGGTATGGCAAACAGTAACAACAGAACTGATACGATTCACTGTAGATAGAAGTTTGTGGAAGGACATCATCGCCTACGCCAACCGGTATGGCGCACGACGACGATGATGATGATGATGATGATGATGATGATGATGATGATGATGATGATGATGATGATGATAGAGGAGGGCTAAGAGATCACGGGTAACTAAAATTTCATATATGATTTTAGACGTTTGTTTTAGCGAGAGCAGCTCAGCTTCTTTCATTAATTTTTGTCTGCATGCTAAATGGTTTACTGTCACAAGGTTAAAAAAAAAAAAAAAAAAAAAAAAAAATGTCTACGGAACATATTTTGTATACAATGGAATAGATTCAAGAGTAAAAAAAAAAAAATAAAGTACCCCCGTCACGCCAAGTGGCGTATAGGGAAATATGGTGTTAGTGACCCTATATTTTACAGACCTTCAGCACATGATTTTTGGGGTAATATGGTCGGTATTACGCCCGTGCTGCTTTACTTTCCCATAAAAAAATCCGGTACCCATTTAAGGCTGGGTGAACCGGAAGCCGTCGGTTGGGATTGAACCCTACCCTTTGTCCTTTGTAGTCCAGTTCACTAACCACTGAGCTATCGCGGCTACTGTCACAAGGTAAGGACACTAAAAATTGGGGTCAAATTAGTTCAGAATCGTTATGTTATTGTATTTACTTCTATATCTAAAATAAAAGAATAAATAAAAGAAAGACAAGAAAAATATTTACTTTTATATCTAAAAGAAATAAATAAAATAAAATAAAATAAAATTGTATTTACCACACCACGCATATTTTGGTAGGGCGGGACTAGACATGTGGTTTATAGGCCTGAGTTTGTCTCTCATCCACCCCCCCCCCCAACCCCCTTTTTTCCTCTTTTTTAAGTCTCCGATAGAAAATACTAAAAACCCAAATCTAACATGAAATTCGCACCCACCTGAATGGAAACAACAGACCCATACCTCTAGGCTACCCACTCCTCAACAAGCGGGCATTATGAATGTAAACGTGCGTGCGTGTAAAAGGAGCTGTGGTGGATAGAGGGCGGGGTGGATGAGAGTGCTTCTTCCTTCCTCATTTGCTTTTCAGCATCGAGGGGAGATATAATTTGCGGTCTTTTGCTCTTCTGTTCGCCTCTACTGCTGATATTTTCCTAGTATTTCTAATAATCCATCGATCATCTTTTTCGTGGTTGACCTTTGGGTCTGGTCTTCTCGCAACGTTTATTGAGCGCTCGTTGTGTTGTGTTTTGATCTTTCTGTATTGTCACGTGGCCAAACCATTTTATCTGTTGTTTCTTTATATATTCTATGGCGGGAATTATTCCTAGTTTTTTTCTAAGTTCTTAATTTCTGATCTTATCTCTCAGACTGTTTTCTGTCATTCGTCTAAGATATTTATCTCAGTAGAGGTTATTTTACTTATTGTTCTTGCATCTCGGGTCCAGGTCTGGCATTGGTTGGGGTGAGGATTATTTTGTACAGTGCCCGTTTTGCCTCCAGAGTTATTTCCCAGTTGGACAATAGTGGTGATAGCTGGGACAATAGTGGTGATAGCTGGGACAATAGTGGTGATAGCTGGGACAACAGTGGTGATAGCTGGGACAATCATGGCAATAGCTAGAACAATAGTTGTGATAGCTAGAACAATAGTTGTGATAGCTAGAACAATAGTGGTGATAGCTAGGACAATAGTGGTGATAGCTAGAACAATCAAGGCAATAGCTAGAACAATAGAGGTGATAGCTAGAACAATAGTGGTGATAGCTAGAACAATATTGGTGATAGCTAGGACAATAGTGGTGATAGCTAGAACAATAGTGGTGATAGCTAGAACAATAGTGGTGATAGCTGACCAATGATTTGACAAGGCCATAAACATAAAATAATAAACTAAACAACGAACTCTAACAAAACTAAACAACGAACTCTTCATTGAGAAACGTTAAGATCTGAATAAATATTTGTAAAGCATTTATGCCCTGGGGAGAACTCATCCGACTGTTATCGTGAGGGCCGCTCTCATTCCCATGTTGTAGTAAGAAATCTTGTGTGTTTTCTCTTGTTATATTTTTGTTTCAATTCCCAAGCGTTTAAATTTTTACTCTCACTTAATTTGTTAATTCGGTTTCCCTCCCTCGTTCACTTGATAACTGCATTTAGCGGTTTCTTATTCATCTCTCACCTTTCCTTTATGCACGTGGCGTGGGAAAGTTGAAGAAGCAACGAGGCTACCCCGAGCATGTAGTTTCCGATCTCTCGGATGAGAGTCAGTCGTTCACGGTGCTATTATAATAATTCTACTGGAGGCCTCGTAGTCGTTCTATCTTAAATTCCTTCCCACGGTTCAACAATAGGCCCCAGAGAGTGCCATCTGAGCCAGTATTTGGCCTCATTGTCTGTCCATTTCCTGACAGCTGCTCTGTCGGACTGTTAGGGAAAGTCATTTTTTTTTTTTTTCGGGGGGTAACATTTCAAAAATGGCGCTGAGCGGACACGGGAGGAAAGGTAGACTGGGATTACTTACGAGAGCGCTGAAAGGTTAGTGTGGTTGGCTGTTGGAAGTGTTTGTGATTGGAAAGAAATTTATGTGTGGAATTTTAGAATGAAAGCTTTACGTGTTGCATCAGCCTTGTGATCGTCTTTATCTGGTTTTTATTTTTGTCAACTTCCATGGTCGGTTTTAACTTTTGTGCGACCACTGGTGAGTGGTTGTATTTGAATATATAAGAATATGTCATGTTAAAGAGTTTTTAGTTTCATAATGAACATCGCTCGCGAAATGAGGAGTTGTATTGTTTTAACGGGACAAATGTGGACAAATCTCAGTTTGTGGAACTATGAGTTAGTAAGGATGAGCTTAATGAGTGTAAATAATGAGAGAATGAAAAGATGGCGAGAATGATCTAAGGAAACTATGAAGTGATTAGAATATATCTAGAAAATGGGGCGAGATTGAATACTTATGTAACTAAAAACTGACGTTAATTAATGTTTTATGTAATATGGTCCAATACGTCATCTTTTTTCCACATTATTCGTTCATTTCCTACTTCATTTCGTCTCACATTTGTTGTTTTTACGGAGCTTGTAAGTGAACAAACATAACGTTAGACGACAGACAGTTACAACAAGTGGAGAGATTTAAATAGATAGGAAGTCTAGTGACAAATAACAATTTATAAGCAGCAGAATTATCACAGTTGAGGGAATACATCTGGAGAGTCCAGAGCTACAACTACCTGGGGCATACTATAACCAATGATGGAAAATGCAAAACTGAAATAAACAAAAGAATAGGTATGGCAAAAAGTAATTTTAATGCCATGAAAAATATACTAACAACAAAACAAATATCAGCAGGGCTGAAACTAAGAATGGCAAAATGTTACATCTTCTCAATATTCCTGTATGGTGCATAAACATGGACAAGAAAACAGAACAGAAAATTGAAGCCTTTGAAATGTGGATTTATAGAAGATTTGGTAGAATTGGATGGAAACAAAAGATAACAAACGATAAAGTTTTAAAATAACTGAAAATAAAAAGAGAGCTACTAAATACAATCAAGACAAGACAAATGAAATTTTTGGGGCATGTTAAAAGACACAACAGCCTACTAAAAGTAATATTGGAAGGAAAAATACACGGTAAAAGAGGCAGAGGCAGACCAAGACTAACATGGACGAGTAACATCAAAAGATGGACTAGTCAATCTATGACATGCTGCACCATCAAAGCAAGAAACAGAGTAGAATGGCGATCCATGGTAGCCAACCTTCGTTGCGGAGAAGGCGCACGATGATGATGATGAAGCAGCAGAATTAGACTATAGATAGAACATAGCTTGTCAAATCACGGCATAACTGTCACCACTACTGTCCAAAAAGGAAATAACTCTAGATGCAAGACGGGCGCTCTACAACGCAACCTGTATTCCAATGGTGTGCTGCTACCCATGCCAGACTTGAACGCAAGACTCAAGAGCAATAAGAAAAATAACAAACACCGGAATGTAATGTGTTAGATGCATGACAGAAAACAGAGCGAGATATAAAATCAGAAGTGAAAAACAGAGGGAAAAAGCTAGGAATATTTCCCGCCGTAGAATACTTAAAGAATCAACGATAATTAGTCACGTGATGAGGCTGAACGACTAAAAACACAACGAGCCTTCGATATACACCGCGAGAATACCAGATCCAAGGGCCGACCACGAAAAGTATGCTTTGATGGAATATTAAAACACTAGGAAACATAACAGCTGGAGAGGCCAACAGAAGAACAAGAGACCATACCTCCTCTCGCGGTTGAAGCGATTATGAGGAAGGAAAGCAGAAGAGCTCGTACAATTGACCGTATTATTTATTATTATTTTGTGACTTCTCCTTCAGCTTGAATCTCTATGTATCATGAACCGATTATAGCCAACGACGCATAAATGACAGTCGCCGTCATGATCAGAGAACTTAGACTCTACTGCATCTCTAGGTATTCATATAAACGTACACTACAGGACATGCTTACTAGAGTAGAAACCGAAGAGGGAAGGCAAGCTTGGTGTAAAAACTGCACAGATTTTTTGTCGGATATGTGCGATCGCCAAGAGATCGCAACTTGACTTGAAAATCAGAAGCAGCGTGATACATGCATTTTCTTTCGAATCGATACAAGTAGCAGAAACGTCTTTTTTATATAGCCTGATACTCTGTTCTCGTGAACATTATATTCTCTCTTGAATATTTTGGCATTTTTACTGGATTCAACTTCTAGTAGTCTTACTGTAGCCTGTCTGTCATCGTACGCTCTATATACTTTTACACACCCTGGTCTGGCGCCGTGAATGTATCAACCTAACAGGCACTGAATTTATCCAAGCATGAAAAATATGAATAAAACAACGTATATTTAACAAGTGCGGAAGAACACGTAACGGTCAAATAATTTCGCTAGATTTGGTTTAAATTTTACCAGGGGTTACTGTAGTTTGAGCTATACTAATCAGTATGTCATATTTTGAGCGAAAATAAATAACTTACTTTCTGGTGAGTGATTGGTTTGCGCAATTCTAGAACACGATTTACTCCTAGTTTGTCTATGCACCCTTACTAGATCGTTTTCTCACTCTTTCACTTATGATGCTTTACTCAATATACATTAGGTACATCGATTCTCATGACCTTAATTATTAATTGCTATACTCTCTACATCGGTTCTCATTACCTTAATTATTAATTGCTATACTCTCTACATCGATTCTCATTACCTTAATTATTAATTGCTATACTCTCTACATCGGTTCTCATTACCTTAATTATTAATTGCTATACTCTCTACATAGGGTGTCCGGTTAGCGCAATCGATAGGCGGTTGGCTTACCACGGCAACAGCCGGGGTTCGTAATCCTGGCGAGGACACCTGGGTTTTACTAATTCCCTAAAAATTAGTAGGAGCCGCGATAGCTCAGTGGTTAGTGAACTGGACTACTACGGACAAGGGGTAGGGTTCGATCCCAACCGACGGCTCCGGGTTCACCCAGCCTTAAATGGGTACCGGATTTTTTCTGGAAAGTAAAGCAGCACGGGCGTAATACCGACCACATTACCCCAAAAATCATGTGCTGAAGGTCTGTAAAATATAGGGTCACTAACACCATATTTCCCTATACGCCACTTGGCGTGACGGGGGGGTACTTTACTTTTATACTCTCTACATCGATTCTCATTACCTTAATTATTAATGATCTACTCTCTACATCGATTCTCATTACCTTAATTATTAATTGCTCTACTCTCTACATCGATTCTCATTATCTTAATTATTAATTGCTTACTCTCTATATCGATTCTCATTACCTTATTTATTAATTGCTCTACTCTCTACATCGATTCTCATTACCTTAATTATTAATTGCTCTACTCTCTACATCGATTCTCATTACCGTAATTATTAATTGCGTCCTTCTCTGCATCTATTATCATTACCTTAAAGAAATCTTAATTATTACCACAAAAATCATGTGCCGAAGGTCTGTCAAATATTATGATCACTAACACCATATTTCCTATACGACACTTGGCGTGACGGGGCACTTTACTTAATTTTTTTAAATAATTAGTTCTTAATTGCTCCACTCTCTACGTCGTTAATAATTACCCCCCCCCCCCACTCTATATGTCATCTCTCATTGTTCAAATTCGGTATATTATTTCCTATAACAACCACACCGCTATAATTTCACATTATCCCAACCCATTCTTTTATCTAACGTTCATCTAACGACTACTCAATAAATTAATAAACCTTTCTTTGTCATCCGCCCTTAAACAGACGTTAAGTGGGCGTAGATGTCCCGTGTTGTGTTTTGCAGCAAAGTTTTGATATTTACATATTTCAGCCCGACGTATCCGACTTCAGTAAAGGTTTATTGTTAGCTCCAGATTGCTTTATTTATCGATCCCTACTCAAGTGGCCAGACTAGATTGGCTAGTCTGTTTCTAGAAGTATCGAGAAAGAGGTGGAGTAAGATCGGAATAGGTCTGGTTCATCGACCCTGTGTATACAGTTAGCTATGAGTCGCTGAGGGAGCCGCGATAGCTCAGTGGTTAGTGAACTGGACTACACGAACAAGGGGTAGGGTTCGATCCCAACCGACGGCTTCCGGGTTCACCCAGCCTTAAATGGGTACCGGATTTTTTTTCTGGGAAAGTAAAGCAGCACGGGCGTAATACCGACCACATTACCCCAAAAATCATGTGCTGAAGGTCTGTAAAATATAGGGTCACTAACACCATATTTCCCTATACGCCACTTGGCGTGACGGGGGGGGGGGGGACTTTACTTTTTTTTACTTTTTATGAGTCGCTGATTGTCTTCAAACCTGGTATTGAAATATATTTACGATCCCAAATCTCACAGATTTCGTGTAATCATTTCTCTTTTATCCTCACATATTCCCTTAAATAATTTCCCATTATCCCCACTTCCCTCTCTGTACCCTTTTCAAATATGTCGTTTCCTACAAATTGTTTAGTATCTCACTAAGTATTAGCTGCTCAATCTCAAGTTATATCTTGACACTCTCTGTAGTATATCCAATTTCCCATCTTCCTCCACTGTTTCTTTGTTCATCCCACTCTCATTTTGCGACTTCGTCGACGTGTCCTCAATCTATGTATGCACTTCTGTTTGAAATAAGAACAACTAGCTCGGTCACACTGGACACAATCTTACACATTATCTTCTTATCAACAACACCTGCCAATGTCACTGCGACCCATTGGAGATTTGAGTCAGACCCGCGTGGACGATTAGGTAAGGTAGCCAAGCAAGGCCAAGGACGTTTTGCGGACAGGAAGAAGACAATCGACAAAACTCATTGAGTGGCCAAATTTATGGAAATGTATGAAAAATAAAGTAAAAGTAAGGCAGGCAGAAATAGACAGAAAGAGAATAAAAAGGATGATTTAAAATGTAGGAATGTTGTTAAATTAAAGGTTTGAGGCTGTCTTGTAGAATTTATAAATAAAAAAAACACGAGGATGAATAAAATAAAAAAGAGTTGGGGCCTATCTAACTGTAATAGGAAACTATTTATACAGAACTCATCAGCAGGAGGTAATCTGATCATCAGAAGTGGACATAGTAAATCATGTGAGGTTTGGTGAAGAACATTAAGAGCGAACGTAATACTAATCGGTGATAAGGCTTTCAAATGGAAGGGAGAGAATGATTAACAATCAGTTACAACATGGATTGGAAATACTGACTCGTCTTAAGTGCCAATTATTGTTGTATTCTCAAGCGGCGAATTCGACATTATTAAGCTAGAAAACATATATTCACAGTGCCATATTATAACAATACAGATAAGCTCAATCAATAAAGATAGCATCATATCAGACTGTCAAAAAAGTAGCATTAAATCAGGACCTTATATACGATTGAACTTATATATATATATATATATATTAGCTGGAAATAGAGGGCGAGCCTTCGCTCCAACTCTGATGCCATATCACAACCACAAAGTTTTCCTTGTTAACGAGGCGCATATCTCATACCCATTGCGAGACAGAAGACGGGGTCTCAGTCACCGCAAAATCACAGCTGTTTCTCACTAATACCTTAGTTGATTTGCTCCATTGTGCCCTTCCAGGAAGATAAAGTACACATGCCTCTTCTGTTACACAGAAAGTGATTAGAAGAAACTGTATCATAAAATGTAAAAACTTTTGTGGTTAAAAATTGAAAATTATATCCACAGAAACTCTCAGCAAGTTTTGTGTTAACTAAAATATCGAGAGCCGCGATAGCTCAGTGGTGAGTGAACTGGGCTACAAAGAAAACAAGAGTTCGATCCTGATCGACGGGGCTCTTTACCTTTTTTTTACTTACTAAAATATCACTAACATACACACAAATTGACTTTAGCTAAAGAGTTGAACGTTTTGTGTGTAAAACATTCAGTATCCCCGTCACGCCAAGTGGCGTATAGGGAATATGGTGTTAGTGACCATAATTTGAATAGAACTTCGGCACATGATTTTTGGGGTAATGTGGTCGGTATAACGTCCGACACGGGCGTTTTTTTACTTTCCCTGAAAAAAAATCCGGTACCCATTATGCAACGACATATACCACACAGGATACAAACCAAATGAACTAAAAACATCAACTTTCATTGCATTGCCTAAAAAGAATAGTGCAGTTGAATGCAGTGACTTTAGAACAATAAGCCTAATGAGCCATGTTACAAAAATTTTGCTAAAATTTATATAAGGAAGGATTCAGAATAACATCAATACTGAATTAGATGAGCAGCAATTTAGATTTAGGAAAAATAGCGGGACAAAAGAAGCCATATTCTGCATGAGAACATTAATCGAAAAGTACACAGAAGTAAAGAAACCTGTTTCATAGACTACACCAAAGCTTTTGATAGAGTACACCACAAACAACTTATAGAATGCCTAAAAGAGATACATTTAGATGACATGGACATACGACTAATATGTAATCTGTACTGGGAGCAAACAGCAATAATAAAATATAACAAAGAGAACTCTACATCCATTGATATAAAAAGAGGAGTAAGACAGGGATGCATCCTATCACCAAGTTTGTTCAATCTATACACTGAGAAAATCTTTAAAAACATCACAGAGATGCCAGACCTACAAATTAATGGGAAGATAATCAATAACCTTGAACGCATTCGAAAATAAATGTCTAAGGAAAATACTTGGTATAGAATGGAACGAATTCAAAACAAACGAGGAAATTAGAGAAATCGCCAATCAACCACTAATATCTTCAGTAATAAAGAAAAGACGATGGTCATACGTTGGACATGTGATGAGAAGAGATAATAATCGAATAGCAAAGCAAGCCCTCATATGGGAAACAACAGGTAAAAGAAAAAGAGGAAGACCCAGGGAGGCACTGAGAAGAACATTGATGAGAGAGGCAAGAGCAGCAGGAATCGGCTCCCTCAATGAGATAGAACTGCTTGCACAGAACAGAGACAGATGGCGAGATTGATAAAATATCTTTAAAAGAAAACTGCTAGAACAAAAATTCATATAGGAGAAGGTGTATCTTGGTCTACGCCCTATGGGCCGGTTACGGCTCGAAAGGTCAATAGATAGATAGAATCAATAACCTAAGATATGTTAGTTAATGTATATATATAACTTGCTATCAACGGTAAAATGGCTAAAATTAAAATGGTAGGAACATGTTACAAGAACTTTAGGCGTTGCAAAGTCCATTCTTAAAGGCGTATCAAGTACAAGAAGACACGGCAGATAGAGAACGAGGTGAGAGAATATTAGAGAACAGAGATAACCTTCACCCCATCTCAGAAAGCAACCCTTAATTGTGAATGGTGGATGGAAATTGTGAATATGTTCCACGAGTGATCCAAAGACACCCAGTATTGTGAGACTAATGAATATATTTCTCGATCTATAAATGAAGTTTCACAAAATAATTGAGACGAAATAATCATGAAAGAGAAATTAGTGGACACAAATAATGACTGAGAAAATAGATGTTAAAACATTGCAGAAGAATCTTGCCTAAACTACAACACAACGATCTCATAAGGACTGGAAGGCAAAGGTAAACAATTTTGCAAGGGAAAGGGAGGGGGGGGGAGCTGAAGAGAAAGAAGAAGAATGAAACATGCAGTAAGAGGAAGAAATCGTTCTAAAAATTATAATCTCTATCATGCTGTGCCGTCTCCGCTTTAAGATTTGGCCAGCACGAAAAACCACTTGATTCTTATCCTGCTGAATGTATATTCTGTATTTGGTCTCCCCCCCCCCACACACACACCCACGGTTCATATATGTCTTAATCTTTCATATATATATATATATATATATATCTTTCGTATATATCTTTAGTATATATATATTTTTTTGTATATCCTTCGTATATATCTTATATATATATATATATATATATATATATATATATATATATATATATATATATATATATATATATATATATATATATATATATTTATATACATATATATATATATGTCGTTCTTATATATCTTTCGTTGATATAACTTTCGTATATATAACTTTCGTATATATTTTTCGTTTATACCTTTCGTATAAAATTATTTAGTATATATCTTGCGTACATATCTTGCGTTTATACCTTCCACGAATGTCATTCAATACTTCGAGGTTCCATATTATTCTGATAATGTTTATTCATTTTTTTTTTGCGAGCTTTTTCAACAACGTCATGACAAGTATCCCACCCTCGCCCCCACGTCGCTACGCCTTCGTTTATTTCATATTCATGTTATTCTTTTCTTCCTGCTATTCCGCGACCCCCTTACCACGCTCTAATATTTCTCTCTCTTTCTCCATGCACTGCTTCTCTCTCTTTCTCTCTCTCTGTCACTCCCTCTGTCTCATGGGGCCAGACAGACGTTTGCAAACTTTGCATTGACAGACAAATATGGGGGAGAGAGAGAGAGAGAGAGAGAGAGAGAGAGAGAGAGAGCGATGAAGGGTGAGAGAGAAGAGGATTACTTGACACTTGAAAGCTGGAATCTAGAATTCCATTTTAGCTTTGCGATTCGGTATCCGTGCATTTAACGACATTAGTCACTGCTTATTGATTCAGTTTGTCACGAATTGTGTTGTTATGCATATTCCTTGGAATGTCACAATTCAGTGCCAGGATAACACTGTAAACTTACTGTTTTAGCAACACGATTTTTGTGTAAATGTTCTGTGCTGTTGATTATGAAACTTTGCCATTATGTACATAAATATCATGACGCAACTGAAGCCCAGGAATGATAATCTTAGGCTAGGATTTCACATGCACTCATCGACAGAGCGTCTTTGCAACCAGACAAGCGTAGTAACTAGTTATTAACAGCTCGATACCATAGCAAGAACAATAGCTACCGTCTCTAGTCGTTTTTATGCACTTAAGTGAAGTAACTACGGTACCAGGCTTAACGGTTCCAAGATTAAATGTCTTGCCTGAACGCATCGGGAATGCAGAATTAATAACGAGCACTCGATCAATAATGTGTTTGGAATGTTCCGTTCCAGGAAAAAAAAAATTGTATTAATAGGTTAATTAGCATTGTTGAATTAAGCACTGCCTATTACTTTGATATTAATAGCTTTGTGTTACTCAGATTCTATTGCAGATTTATTGCAAGGATTGTATTACTGAGGTGGGCTGTCTTTTTTCGTGCAATTGTGTTTACTATATTACATTTTTTTTTAAAGAAAAGGGATTACAAGGTTGTATGTTTGATTCTTTAAAATTGTATACACCACGCTGATTTCTCTCTTCTTTATAAGTAGTCAATCAACTGATGTACTGAACTTGTTTTTCCTATTTTTGAACAGCGATAACGAATAATTCTAGGTTTCAAGAAAAGAATCGTGTGCTTACTTGAAAAACAAAAGCACGTGTCATAGATCATAATCGATTATCTCTGATCTGTTGGAAATGAATCAATGGAATAATTCAAATGTTAGTGCTTGGTGCAGTCGTAACGCAGTGTACATGTTTGGGTTTTTATTTCAGCACTGATGGAAACAGAAAACGTTAACCATACAGTCAATCGAACCTATGTCAACCATTACTGTGTGTGATCATTAAAATATAGACAATGGAAACAGATTAAAACTTTTCGACGTAGGAATTTAATTTATGAGAGAGCAATCAACAGAGCAACATTTACAAATTACCCAAAAACGAGTGGTTATAAGAAGGTATACAAGAAACGATTCGATTCAGTCAGTTCTCGGAACTGTCATACTATATGGACTAACAAGAATCAAATTACTTATAGACCCGTCTATGTTCAATGTGTACTGCCATGTTAACAAACTATATTTTAGCTAAATGAAATGTCCATATCTTTACACCACTTCAGCCAATTATAATTTGAGAAATATACATTTTAAATTATTGTCTTGGCAACTGTTGTGTGTAGATAGATTTGTGTAGATAGATTTGTGTAGATAGATTTGTGTAGATAGATTTTGGCTTCAAAACTCTGAGGACTTGTGTTCCAGCCACTAAAAGTTAACAATAACAATGAGAATCGATCAAGTTTCTCTCTACAAAATCCAGTCTTGCAGCCAATTCAAAGCACAAAAACACACAAAGTGAAGTAAATGGTGCCGCGCATAAAAGAGTATGGGAAATAAGGTGCTATTGTCGCATTTTGCAAAGAAAACCGGTACATTTTGATGGTTGCTGTTGTCGGTATAATGCCAGGTCAATCTACTTTCCCCACCAAAACGATCGGGTACCTATTTTCAAGGAGAGCGATAGCTCAGTGGTTAGTGAACTGGACTACAAAGGACAAGGGGTAGGGTTCGATTCCAACCGACGGCTTCCGGGTTCACCCAGCCTTAAATGGGTACCGGATTTTTTTTGGGAAAGTAAAGCAGCACGGGTGTAATACCGACCACATTACCCCAAAAATCATGTGCTGAAGGTCTGTAAAATATAGGGTCACTAACACCATATTTCCCTATACGCCACTTGGCGTGACGGGGGTACTTTATTTTTTTTTTTACTATTAGCGTACTGAACGATTTCTGTAGATGACTCATTTTGAGGAAGCCTCGATAAGCTACAGAGAATACTTCACTTCTTACAGTGCATGAATAAGATTTTGCAAGCTCACAAGAACGGTTAACACGCGAAGAAGTGATTCTACAATTTCAAACAATCTTCTCAAATAAAAACTCAGACTCGAACACCACGCGGCGACTGCACTGGATAAGTGCCCTTTTTTCTGCGGTCCTACAAGTCCCCTCGGCAGATACCAGAAATGTGGAAACGCCTTAAAGATAGTTTCTCAAATGTAATAAATTTGGAGTTATCTCCCTCCAGCCTATAGAACATCGATTTAGAGAGGAAAACGAATTTCTGATTGTGCAAATCTTACGAAATTAAATTAACATTGCAGGACATTGCAACATTCAATTTAAATATGAATATGCAGCACTTCTTTTCAGTGCAGATTTTTTTTTTAACACGCAAATAACGGTTCTAAGTCGAACCAGCTGAAAATATAACAAGTGCCTCGGTAATTCAGTATGGGAAAATTAATGCCAATGAATGAGTAGACATACGCGCTGGTTTGGTTATTTTGGAGAACGGACGATCAATGAACCGGCCTGACAGTCTAATTGCTCTCAATGAGGCGAGGATTAGTAATTCTGGCTATGAATGTGAATCTACAATCTTAAATAGAATGCTAGAGCCAGATAATAGATATTATGTTCATGGCATCATCACTGAACTCCGGACGAAGCCATTAAAAAAAAAAAAATAATAAAAAAAAAGTAAGGATCCCCGTCACGCCAAGTGGCGTATAGGGGATATGGTGTTAGCGGCCATAATGTTTATAGACCTTCAGCACATGATTTTTGGGGTAATGTGGTCGGTATTACGCCCGTGCCGCTTTACTTTCCCAGAAAAAAAATCCGGTACCCATCTATGGCTGGGTGGACCCGGAAGCCGGCGATCAGGATTGAACCCGACGTCTTGTCCTTTGTATTCCAGTTCACTAACGACCGAGCTATCGCGGCTTCCCGGAAGAACCCATAGGTGAAACGATTTTCCCTCGAAACATGAAACTCCGAGGAGAACCCCGACCCTCGTGCACGAACTCCGTAGCACAGCCTGGGATCCATCGGTGTGGATAGTTTTTTTTTTTTTTTTTGCTGACAATTTTGCTCGGAAAACGATCATTTCTTTGCCCGCACTTTACGATGTTTAACTGTTAGGGGTTCTTCAACGAGCGCAAGTGTACACCAACCTTGTTTGCTATTATCTGAGAGAGCTAGACAGCAGATATCACTACCATTGGGCCAGGGGAGGGTAAGGCCACGAAGAAACCACGAGTTCAATTTCTTAATTTTTAAAGAAAAAAAAATATTCTCACAGAAATAGATTTTTTCCACATAAAATCTTCGTGCAGTGAGCCAAAGAAGACAGGAAAGTCGACATAAAACTGATGTTATCAGTCGCTTCACGTTGATGATTATACTAAGAAAGGGGGGGGGGGGGTACACGAATTTATGAACGTGTCCGATGTACACTGAGGATGATCTGTCGACTTACTAACAACTGATAGCTTGGCTGTCTTGCTTGTCATTGGCTGCCTTACTATCATATACTGTGGTTTAGTGATGTCACATGTTATATTTCACAGGAGCATGTCATGGGGCACCTATGTGGTTCCAAGAATTGCCGTGACGTCGATTGTTTTCATCAGTACATATCATATAGTTAAAACAATATCCAAAGTCGACCATTAGACAACACTTAAGGCAGTGTAGGAGAGTCATGTCACCATCAAAGTCCACCATTAGACAACACTTAAGGCAGTGTAGGAGAGTCATGTCACCAGCAAAGTCCACCATTAGACAACACTTAAGGCAGTGTAGGAGAGTCATGTCACCAGCAAAGTCCACCATTAGACAACACCTAAGGCAGTGTAGGAGAGTCATGTCACCAGCAAAGTCCACCATTAGACAGCACTTAAGGCAGTGTAGGAGAGTCATGTCACCAGCAAAGTCCACCATTAGACAGCACTTAAGGCAGTGTAGGAGAGTCATGTCACCAGCAAAGTCCACCATTAGACAGCACTTAAGGCAGTGTAGGAGAGTCATGTCACCAGCAAAGTCCACCATTAGACAGCACTTAAGGCAGTGTAGGAGAGTCATGTCACCAGCAAAGTCCACCATTAGACAACACTTAAGGCAGTGTAGGAGAGTCATGTCACCAGCAAAGTCCACCATTAGACAGCACTTAAGGCAGTGTAGGAGAGTCATGTCACCAGCAAAGTCCACCATTAGACAACACTTAAGACAGTGCAGGAGAGTCATGTCACCAGAAAAGTCCACCATTAGACAACACTTAAGACAGTGTAGGAGAGTCATGTCACCAGCAAAGTCCACCATTAGACAACACTTAAGACAGTGTAGATTGGGAAAGTCTGAAAGTAACAATGAACACAAAATGAGAAATTATTCAAATTTTGTAAAGAATTTCAGTCCGCATTGACATCCCATTAAAAATTTCGAGTCTCACTCATCTTCTTCATTTCTCTACTATTTATCCTGAAGCGACAGTATCGAGGTGGTCAGTGCCCTCGTCAGCTACCCATTTTTTCTGTTTAAATTTCCAACTGTGGCGATGTTTGTGTTCTTCGACTGGTCACCTGTTCTGAAAATGCTTATGAAAGTAGGGCGGCCTGAAGTGCGGCTGAACATAACACCGATCATTATCATAAAGTACCGGGCCTTCTGGCGTAGGTGATCATGTCTCTCGGCAACTTTCAATCTCGACATTTATTTATCATTTCTGATGTTGACTAACTGCCAAGCCATTCTCTTAAGCTGTCTGTTATCTTTTCTCTTTGCTTCCCACTATTTCTTCGTCCCTCAATTTTCCCAGTTGTTACAAAATATTCCAGCTGTTCTCTTCTCATTACATGACCCAATAAAAAGATGATTGTTTCTTCCTAATATTGGAAATTAGCTCTCATTTTGGGTTGGCCTCTTTCAGAAAGTATTCATTACTCTTCTTAGCTGTCCATGTGACATCTCCATGGTAATCACGTTTCAATAAGTCCCAACAGAGTCCCAAAAACACCGATAGTCTTGGAGAAACCCTTGTGCTAACTTACATTCCCAAACGTCACAAGACATGCTAGTTATTCCTAACTTTTTGTTTTTATTATCTCAGGAAATTATCTCTTCTATTTTGTTCAGGAAAGCAATTTGTTGTTATCAGCTAGGTAGACAGTACGCAGTGTTTTAAACGTGGGAGTGCCGTTGTTTTTAATTTATATTATTGTTTTAATTTAACAAATATAATCTTTTTTCCGTTTCAAATTTTTAACAATTCTAATTGTTATTCTTCTTCTGCTTATACCTGTACCCATCAATATCACTAAGTTCGAAGAAAGCGTTCGTCAGCTTAAGGCCGGGCTTGTCCGTTATGGTACTGGTCTGGTGATGGTCTAGAGCTCATCGTATTTTGGACATTTCAATTTGAATTGATTTCAATTTTTGTCAAATTTTCAAGAAAATATTCCGTTTTTATTTCATGTATAAAAGGTTTGAAACGTTTGTGTCTCATTGTTTAGTTTTGCCAGAAAGGTTTGTGTCTCATTGTTTAGTTTTGCCAGAAAGGTTTGTGTCTCATTGTTTAGTTTTGCCAGAAAGGTTTATGTCTCATTGATTAAGGTTTATGTCTCATTGATTAGTTTTGCCAGAAAGGTTTGTGTCTCATTGTTTAGTTTTGCCAGAAAGGTTTATGTCTCATTATTTAGTTTTGCCAGAAAGGTTTGTGTCTCATTGTTTAGTTTTGCCAGAAAGGTTTATGTCTCATTGTTTAGTTTTGCCAGAAAGGTTTATGTCTCAATGTTTAGTTTTGCCAGAAAGGTTTATGTCTCATTGTTTAGTTTTGCCAGAAAGGTTTATGTCTCATTGTTTAGTTTTGCCAGAAAGGTTTATGTCTCAATGTTTAGTTTTGCCAGAAAGGTTTATGTCTCATTGTTTAGTTTTGCCAGAAAGGTTTATGTCTCATTGTTTATTTTTGCCAGAAAGGTTTATGTCTCATTGTTTAGTTTTGCCAGAAAGGTTTATGTCTCATTGTTTAGTTTTGCCAGAAAGTGTCGACAGACTAACGTTTCCTGCCCAAGATTACATCGTGGAAGAAATAATCATTTACGATCTTTGTATAAATAAAGTCCACCTCTATGTCTCCATATTTTGTGTGGGTTCTGTCACTGAAGAATAATGTTAATCTGAACATGTTTTTGTCATTCATTTTTTTGGTTTAAACTGTCTTACTTTTTCTTGAACTACAAAACCCAGGTCCGAGCTGTTTTTACCATCCCAGTGATGTTCAATTTGTGTCCCAATGAAATGTGGTCAGCCCACGCAGAACGGGCGGTTTATTTCTTCTTGGTATGAGCAAGTACAAACAATGATGTCATGTTATCTCTTGTGGAAATGACATATTGGGAACCTCATACAATATCAGAACCGCGTGACTGGATCAATATGAACCAATTTAAAAAGCAACGCGTTTGGCTTTTCTGTATTTGAAGCGGACGAAAATAGCGACATTCCAGCGATTTGTTCTCTACAAGCATCGAGCGTGCGGCCTTTGACCTGTTGAAACCTGGAGAGATCAATGTTTCATTTTGTGGGTCTTTATGATTTTATAATAAATACAACTTAACAAGAAGGTGAATTTACCTGCCAGCAGTTATGCGAAAGGAAACTGGTCCAGGAACTAGTCAATGTATTACTGAGGTAGTCAATATAGTGTGCGAAGCTTATGAATGTAACAGTGCTAGCGACATTGCGTGGGTAGCTGGAATAGACTCAATAGAAAGAGAGAGAGAGAGAGAGAACTTGTCACCCGAAGATCTGAGCCGTGTGAAGTGCGACCAGTATGTTCACTGTGATTCAATGTCTGGGCTCGTGTTCAAGCATTTGTCATCGGAATTTCCTCCCAGCTGAATAACTGTGAGCGATTTAGATTGCGCAATTCATTGATTGATGGAGCATTATAGATTGGTATAAGATTGTGCCACACAGTAGATTGCAAAGCGCGTGTTGTAGGTACTAGCAGTTTCACCTTTCTTCTTGAAGTGTACGCACTAACCTATGCACAACTATTCTGTATGGCTGGCACACACTTGTTAATGCTGTATAATTTAATAGAGGACAGTGTGACAATAGGAAGAGCAATTTTGCAGCCAACATAAACATATTGTGTCAGGATGACATGTGCTCATACATTTTTTTGAGTGTGTACTTTCTGGTTGGATAAATGTAGAAGTGTGTTGTGATTTATTTTTAGCAACGAATGTCCATTCATTCTGAGTATTGGCAGATGCCGAGACAAATCTAAAGATCGATAAACCCTAGACCTATTCATATATGTTCAACCGATCTCATGGTAGTTTTAATTTTTTTTTTTAAATGATCGACATTAGTTCGCTTTTCTCCGTTTCGACTTTTTGTTAACAATTTTGGTGTATTTGTTTCTGTAATTACTAAATTATTATTATTATTATTATTATTATTATTATTATTATTATTATTATTAGTCTATTGCAGCCTTATTTTATTGCATCAACTCTTGCCTTATACATGCATTTTAGTGGAGAATTGTGTATCTTATGACCGTTTTTGTGAGAGGCCCTATCAAGCGGTTTAAAATGGAAATTGTTCGCCTGTTGTTTCGAAACACCAAATACAATTATGGCAAATTTGTTGAAGAATTGAGATAATATAAGAATATAGTGTTGAAGAATTGAGATAATATAAGAATATAATGTTGAAGAATTGAGATAATATAAGAATATAATGTTGAAGAATTGAGATAATATAAGAATGTAATGTTGAAGAATTGAGATAATATAAGAATATAGTGTTGAAGAATTGAGATAATATAAGAATATAATGTTGAACAATTGATGTAATATAAGAATATAATGTTGAAGAATTGAGATAATATAAGAATATAATGTTGAAGAATTGAGATAATATAAGAACATAATGTTGAAGAATTGAGATAATATAAGAATATAGTGTTGAAAAATTGAGATAATATAAGAATATAGTGTTGAAGAATTGAGATAATATAAGAATATAATGTTGAACAATTGATGTAATATAAGAATATAATGTTGAAGAATTGAGATAATATAAGAACATAATGTTGAACAATTGATGTAATATAAGAATATAATGTTGAAGAATTGAGATAATATAGGAATATAATGTTGAACAATTGATGTAATATAAGAATATAATGTTGAAGAATTGAGATAATATAAGAACATAATGTTGAACAATTGATGTAATATAAGAATATAATGTTGATGAATTGAGATAATATAAGAATATAATGTTGAACAATTGATGTAATATAAGAATATAATGTTGAAGAACTGAGATAATTAAAGAGCATACTATTGAAGAATTGAGATAATTGGGTTAACATGCTGAAATATTGATAATAACGATTATCAAGAGGATAGCTTGTTCTGGTTCCTGGACTGAATGCTGACGGTTGAATTTGGGTAACAATATTTCTTTACATTGCACTGTCAGATAGTATCCTTTGTGTGGTGCGCCAAGTCTGGCCCACATACCATATCACCATTTTTTTTTCCAATTCAAGTTGTTTTTTGTTCAGTCTCTCTTAATGGGTTCTCCCTTGGGTCCTTGATGTGGTAGTTCTTGTGGTGGGTCTGATATATTCCGAGCGCGTTGGCCTTTGAGTGCTTTCATTGTGTATATTCCTCCACGTTTGTACCTGTTGTCCAGTTTTTGACTGTTGATTCTGTTTAGCCAAATCTTGATGTGTCGATTCTTGAAAATACAACTATGTGTAAATATATAAACACAGCAAGTCAAGCAACTTACGGTGCATAACAAATTGTTAATCCCATAAAGAAGATACCCAAATATCAGATACAATGACTTGATTGATTAAATAGGATAACAGCATTCACTCTAATTTATTTTGAAGGCATATGTCTTTGTCATCTTTTATATATAAATATATATGTTATTTGTTTTATATTAAATATTACAGTACAATGAGTACATGTGGACTGCTATACACACTCGTTTCGAGTGTTTTCTGAAGTTGTAATTAAGTGTGAGCCTACTGGTTGTAACAAGGCTCTTCAATAAATGTATCAACATTCTTTCATATGTTTATGAAACACTACTGTATATATTTAGTGGATATCAAAATAGAAGGAATAGACCTGGAGACAGTTCAGAACTACAACTACCTTGGGCATACTATAACCAGTGATGGAAGATGTACAACTGAAATAAAAAAAAAAGAATAGGAGTGGTAAAAAGTAATTTTAATGTCATGAGGAACATACTAACATCAAAACAAATAACACCAGGGTTAAAACTAAGAATAGCAAAATGTTACATCTTCTCAATATTCCTATATGGTGCAGAAACATGGGCATTAGACACGAAAACATAACAGAGATTTGAAGTCTTTGAAATGTGGATATGTAGAAGAATAGGTAGAATTGGATGGAAGGAAAAGAAAACAAACGATGAAGTATTGAAAGAGCTAAAAATGAAAAGAGAACTACTAAGAACAATTCAAACAAGACAAATGCGATTTTTGGGCCATGTTAAAAGACACAGCAGCCTACTAAAAGTAATCCTGGAGGGGAAAATACAAGGTAAAAGAGGCTGAGGCAGACCAAGATTAACATCAAAGCAAGAGACAGAGCAGAATGGCGCTCCATGGTAGCCAACCTTCGTTGCGGAGTAGGCACTCGATGATGATGATGACTGTATATATTTACAAACAACCAACTACTTAATTTTTCTGAGTTGTTTTATATATTTGCCATAACCGTGTATATTTATGAAGATCCATGTATATATTTATCAGCATCCTTGTATATATTAACTGAAGTTCTATATTTTTCGTAACATCTTTCTCTATGTTTGTGTATAAAGTACTAATTTAAATTTGCCACCTTCTACCATTCAACTTCCTGTGAAGCTTAGGTCTTTAACAAACACTTTCCAAGCAGTTTTATTTCTTGCCATTCTTTTAATAAGATCATTCCATGTCTTCACCATCATCTTCGTCTCTGCTTCCGTCTATCATCTCAAAGAATATTGTGGTCTTCCTCTGTGTCTTTTTCGTTTAGGATTCCAAAAAAGGGTCTGTCTTGTAATACTCTCAGTTGGCTTCAGCAGTCCATTATCTTCGCTGTATCCCTTTATCCTCTGGTATTTGACTGGTACTTTTAAATAATTCTGTGTTAGTGATTTATTCCTGCCACTTCCATCCTTTTATTCTGCTCAAGCATCCATTAATGAAGGTCTGTATCTTCATGATTATCATTTTTGAATGTGTTATAGCAGCCCGTTATTAACACCCGTAACTAATATTTATGAGAGCCTGCGATGCTTTCTATCAAATTCTGTATGATATTGTTTAAATGATATATTATTTTTATTTTGATAGCCATAGGTGTAACCTCCCCCCTACCTACCCACATTCTTTTTCTGTCTCTCAGACAAAGACATGCCGCTTTGTCTTTGTGAGATATGGGAATAAACGAATACATCCGCTGTCGTTAAAGGTTCCAGCAAAACTTCTCCATCCGCCATTCAAACCGAAACTATTACGCTAGTTTTATTTTTGATAAATGGACTTGTGCGTGGTGTTAACTTTGGTTATGTTTGATAACGCTAATATAAAATGATAAAACAGCAACTGACAAATGTTCCTAATTTCAACAGAATATAAAACGCATATTGAAGAGCATAGAAGTGATACTTTATTTATGTGAAACAAGTCATTATCACTGAGAGTTAGAAAATGAAGTTTGCTGTACTGCATCGAACCAGAGATGCGTTATGGCAGGAATCATGGACAGTAGGCAAAGATACACAACGCCGGGTGGAATAAAGGGCAGTAAGCAAAGATACACAACGTCGGATAAAATAAAGGACAATAAGCAAAGATACGCAACGCCGAATAGAATCATGGACAGTAAGAAAAGATACACAATACCGGATAGAATCATGGACTGTAAGCAAAGATACAGAACGCCGGATAGAATAATGGACAGTAAGCAAAGGTAAACAAAACACCGGATAGAATCATGGACAGTAAGCAAAGATACACAATACCGGATAGAATAATGGACAGTAAGCAAAGATACAAAATGCGAAATAGAATCATGGACAGTAAGCAAAGATACATAACACCAGATAGAATCTTGGACAGTAAGCAAAGATACACAACGCCGGATAGAATCATTGACAGTAAGCAAAGAAACATAACTCGGGATAGAATAATTGACAGTAAGCAAAGATACAGAACGCCGGATAGAATCAGGGACAGTAAGCAAAGATACAGAACGCCGGATAGAATCAGGGACAGTAAGCAAAGATACAGAACGCCGGATAGAATCAAAGTACACAACGCGTGATAGAATCGTGTGGGATGTGGTTTTTGAGATCGATACTAAGTAAGTCTGTGAACTGCTAAAATTGTTTATGAGGTGCCTCTGAAACAGGCAGATGAAAGAGGACGATTATAACAGAAATTAGAAAAAGGGGGTCCATATTTGTGGGCCATGTGTGGTGGGAAAGAGGCGGGCTGAAATGTTTAATAACAGGAAAAATAGAAGGCCGGATGGATATAGAGAAAGGTAACATATACTGGAGGGTTTGACGATGTGACACAGGTGAAGATCAGCGGCCGAGCTGTTGCAAAGATTGAAAATTAAGGAGGTCATGATAACCATCACCACTCGGCTTGGACATGAATGGAGTCTCGTTGTCCGTGTTGAGTGTAGAGGAACGCTTATTTGAACAATTCTTGAAATTGACGGTTTGTCGATCTTAAGGAACCTTTATTCTACTTCTGCTGTATTATCTCGGTGATTACACATCATGTCGTCCACCCTAAGTGAGCTTTAAGTTGGCGTAATTTGCTTTGTGGTTTATAATGCGCTGTGATATGTGCGCTTTTCGGCCTAAAGCATCAGGATTTTAAGTACGGCTAACCTTCCGCCTTAGATCCCCATTGACTTGATCATTCTCGTATTTCTATTTCCACAAGCATTGAGGAAGATAAAATATAATTTTGATCATTTTGGTGCACTGGTCCTGACGCCAGCGGTCAAATCATAATGAAAAATGGATTAATGCGATAAAGATTATTTTTGAGCTGATTCATTTCTTGTGACGCATATTCTATCTAAAATATAATTGTATTGATAATTATTGATTTCATTTTAATATGATGCTATTGATATTGTGGAGTATGTCTGATCTCGATTATGCTTTTTTGGATAGAGATATGTGTGTTTATTGATCACACAGGCGCGGGCTGACGAGCTTTCCACGCGGTGTCTTCTACCGATGAGGCAAGTACTCGAGTGCTAAGTTGTTGACTGAGATCTTTAACAGACTCCAAGAAGCGGGTGTAAGTGGAGGAAACTATTGATTTTCTTAGGACGCATTATTCTAAATTATTTGTGCTACCCTCAGACAGTCTCGAGTAACTTAAGAACTTCCGCGGCTTTCAAAGTGTAGTCAACAACCCACTATGTGATCTCAGAGGGCATTTAGTGTCACAGTTATTTTCAGAACAATACTTCTGTTTTTGTATTCGTCTATCATTTTCAGGAAAGAACAAACAGTGTTTTGATAAACGCGTAGTTTCCTTCAAGTGTTTCTAAATATAGAATCATAGCCAATGTACTTAGATATTTCCCATTAGTAAGGATATATATAGAACTGTTACTAATTGTATTCAGATATTTTCAATTGGTAATTTAATATTTTTCGTGATCGCAAAAGTCGATAGAACCGTGCACAAACTTTGCAGCGCCGACATAATGTAATCCGTTTTTGCAGTTTGAAGAAAATTAATCTAATGTCATTTCAATGATAATGAAGTCATTTCTTTTTTTTTTTTAATTACACAGGCAGCTTGCTATTTTTACAAATTTCAACTCATAAGAATTCTTCTGCGTCATCAACTTGAAAGTGAAACCTAAGATTATCGTTCGCTTCTGATAGAATAATGCATTCAACCTTACCTAGTAACCTCCCTTGTGATCATGGATCAATAGAAAGCACCAAATCGTCCTAGTGTGAATCGAACTGGGAATTTGTTGATTATTAGAGAGAACACATTAATCTCAATGTCACAGAAACCTCCTTCCTGTAAATTCGTCGTTTCCTATTTCTCTAACTTCTTATAACGGGGTTCACCAGATACATTTCTCTATCTTTCGTTCGCCTAAACTTGTTGTTTATATCTGCAAACGCCGTTTCATGTATACGTTTTACTGTTTTTATTTGTATTTTTTGCAGTGGCCGATATAGTTGTGTCTGTAGTGTTGCATCAATGGACCAGTGGGTTTTCCTCAGTGTCTTACATTCATTACAGTCTTGAAGTATGTGTTTAGCAGCATGTGGCCCAAGTCCACATGTGGCTGAGGTGACAATCTTAAATTTTGGTTAATATGAATCGATTTTGTCCTGGATATACTTTCCGTTTTCTCAATCCGTTCCTGCATTGTTGATCCAATCAATTAAAATGTCTTGATGCCTATGTCTTATCGATTCAGCCAACCAAATGTCTTGCTGCATATGCATAGCAGATTTATCCAACCAAATGTCTTGTTACATATGTTTAATAATATACAATTTTCAGATGCATTCAGAGAGGTAACAATGGCATGATGGCGGCCTCAATAGATGGAGACTGAAAGGAGAAGCTATTTATTTAAATAGGGACAATTGTAAGAGACACAGTTTGAGAAGGGTATGAGGGAGAGCAGAGGGGGAAACCGTTACTACGTGGGCTCTGCAATATATATCCTTCTTCATTAAGTGCCGTCTCCGCATTGAAGGTTAGCTATCATGGAACACCAAACCGCTCTGTCTCTTGCTTTGATAGTACAGAATGTCATACAGAGGCTGACTTGTCCATCATTTGATGTTACTCGTCCTTGTTAGTCTTGGTCTGCCTCTGCTACCTTGTATTTTTCCTTCCAAGATTACTTTTAGTAGGCTGTTGTGTCTGTTAACATGCCCCAAAAATCTCATTTGTCTTGTTTGAATTGTATTTAGTAGTTAGTTTTCATTTTAAGCTGTTTTAAGACTTCATCATTTGTTTTCTTTTCTTTCCATTCGATTCTTCCTATTCTTCTATAAATCCCCCTTTCAAAGGTTTCAATTTTCTGTTCGGTTTTCTTATCTAATGTCTATGTCTCTGAACGATATAGGAATGTTGAGAAGTAATAGCAATTTTGTTATTCTGAGTTTGTTTCTTTATGCTGATAAAATACACATATCGAGGTGTTGCTATATTCAGTCACAAAAGTGATACATTCTATTTTTCTTTATATATTTGGACAAAGCACACTTAAACTAAACCCTGGGTGAAATTATCGCAGATATTCATGTCTCTGAACGATATAGGAATGTTGAGAAGTAATAGCAATTTTGTTATTCTGAGTTTGTTTCTTTATGCTGATAAAATACACATATCGAGGTGTTGCTATATTCAGTCACAAAAGTGATACGTTCTATTTTTCTTTATATATTTGGACAAAGCACACTTAAACTAAACCCTGGGTGAAATTATCGCAGATATTCATTTTGAAATAAGTGAGACTGGGTGAAATTATCGCAGATATTCATTTTGAAATAAGTGAGACTGGGTGAAATTATCGCAGATATTCATTTTGAAATAAGTGAGACTGGGTTAAATTATCGCAGATATTCATTTTGAAATAAGTGAGACTGGGTTAAATTATCGCAGATATTCATTTTGAAATAAGTGAGACTGGGTGAAATTATCGCAGATATTCATTTTGAAATAAGTGAGACTGGGTGAAATTATCGCAGATATTCATTTTGAAATAAGTGAGACTGGGTGAAATTATCGCAGATATTCATTTTGAAATAAGTGAGACTGGGTGAAATTATCGCAGATATTCATTTTGAAATAAGTGAGACTGGGTGAAATTATCGCTGATATTCATTTATGATATTCATTTTGAAATAATGAGACTGGGTGAAATTATCGCAGATATTCATTTTGAAATAAGTGAGACTGGGTGAAATTATCGCAGATATTCATTTTGAAATAAGTGAGACTGGGTGAAATTATCGCAGATATTCAATTTGAAATAAGTGAGACTGGGTGAAATTATCGCAGTGATTCACTTCAGACTAAGGGGATTTAATAACTAATGCATTTCACGTATCAGGTTGTGCAGGTAGTAGAAAACTATCATCACCATCATCATCACCCTACCGGTTGGCGTAAACGATCATGTCCTCTCACAGTTATCTGTCCACTGTGCATCGTATCAGAACTGTTTATCGCAGCCATGACATCTAGTCTCCTTTCTCTCTTTGTCGTCCAAAATATCTCTTTCCCTGTAATTTGCTAGTTGTAACCAAGAATTCAAACTTTCCTCTTCTCATGATGTGCCTGAAAAATGTTGATTGTTTCTTTCTTATATTTTTTTCGGAACTCATGTTTTGTGCTGGCCTCTTTGAGAATTTCCTCGTTTGTCTTTTTATCTGTCCTTTGAACACTCGAGCTCAGTGGTTTGTGAACTGGACTACTAAGAACAAGAGGTCGGGTTCAATCCTTATCAATGACTTCCAGGTTAACCCAGCTTTAAATGGCTACCGGATTTTTTTTTTCAGGGAATGTTAAGTAAAGCGGCAGGGAATGTTAAGTAAAGCGGCAGGGAATGTTAAGTAAAGCGGCAGGGAATGTTAAGTAAAGCGGCAGGGAATGTTAAGTAAAGCGGCAGGGAATGTTAAGTAAAGCGGCACGGGCGAAACTGACCGCATTACCACTAAAAAATCATGTACCGAAAGTCTGTAAAAAATATGGTCACTAACACTATATTCTCAATACGCCACTTGGCGTGACGGGGCTCTCTACTTAACTTTTCACTATTGAATTCTCAGCATTCTTGTTATAAATCTCACTTCTGTTATCTCTAGTCGTCTTTTCACTTTTCTGTCTACAGTTGCTCCCATAGTTCAGAATTGGCTCTATATATCACCAATAGAAAACTGTGACACTTGAAAACAGAAAAGAGAGCGCAATATATATTGCAACCCGGGGATATTTTTATATGATATATTATATATATATATATATATATATATATATATATATATATATATATATTTATTAGTGTCAATCGAATCTTCCAAAATTAGATATTTACTACATGTACCATAGGTGGTAGGGAAAGCAACCTGGGTAGCAGGTAATCCAGAGGCTCCCAAACAAAACAAATTATTGAGTCAAGACTAGAAAACACCAACAAATATTATATAATTTGTAACAAACAAAAATGCATCTAGCATAACAAAATATATTTTGTAGTTAAGCTTTGATTTCATTGACTTAATTTCATCATTGCTATCATTGTCTCGTGGAATTAGTTGAGATTATATTTTAGAATTTCACAAAATTTCAGTTATTCAGCCTTTTAAAATGTTAAACGTATCAAACATATTCTGCTAAAGTATCCCTTTATTGGTATTAAGGTATATAATCCAGCAATAATGCTCTTCGTCACTTGTTCAAAAAAGAATTTGTTAATCTGTGTACGTGTTCAATTGTTTTGTCTCCCTATTTAATTGTCTGATCCATTGTCTTTTTGTCGCTTAATATGTCTGTCTCAATATTCAATTGTCTGTCTAAATATGTATTTATATGCTTGTTCATTTGTTGGTGTGTGTGTGTGTGTGGGGGGGGTGGTGGGGGCTGGGTTGTCTAGAGTTGTGACATTGACCTCAGGAGACTAAGAAACCGGGTTCAAAGTTCACCAGAAGCGGTGATGATTTTCCCAAAACAGGAAACATTAGTCCGTGTTTTCTTAATGACGTCACTCTAACCCAAATCTCTTGGGTAATGAGATCCGGTGTCATGCCCTCTCGGATAACGGCAATAAACAGGAAGTCCTGTGTACACTCGCGCATGTTAAAGAGCCCTTGAAAGTTAAATCGAAGAGAGTAGGCCATAAATATGGTCGCTGCCAGGGCAAAATTGTCAGTAGAAACCTCCCCACACTGTTGATCCCAGGCCGTGCTACGGAGTTAGTGCACGTGGGCCATGATTCTCCTCGAATTTTCTCGAGATTCTAGCCGGGGGGGGGGGGGTGTTATCGGAGTGCCTATGGATTCGTCCTGTGGGAATGTGATGATGATACTGACAACAAACAATCATGTGTATGTTTGTGCGATCATCCGTCTGTTACTGATCTGTGTATCTGCCTCTTCATTTGAATAACTATTCAATCATACATCTGTCATAAATCCCATTCACATCAGTCTCATAATTTGTCTGTAATCCTTTTTGTTTGTTTTTTTATTTGTTTGTATGCATGCGCACCAATTTACCTAAACCTATGAATTTGTCTGTCTGTTTATTTTTTTTCTGTCTAGCCACCAATTTTTATGCATGCTCGTTTACTCATGTGTCTGTCTTACTGCCTGACCATGTTCTGTCTCCCGCTTATTTAGAAGCATATTTTTTTACACGTAAAAGGACACAACAGTTTAATGAAAGTTATCTTGGATGGGGAAATACAAGGTAATAAAGATGGAGGCAGGGAGCCGCGATAGCTCAGTGGTTAATGAACTGGACTACAAAGGACAAGAGGTAGGGTTCGATCCCAACCGACGGCTACCAGTTCACCCAGCCTTTAATGGGTACCGAATTTTTTTTCTGGGAAAGTAAAGCGGCACGGGCGTAATACCGACCACATTACCCCAAAAATCATGTGCCGAGGGTCTGTAAAATTTATGGTTACTAACACCATATTCCCTATACGACACTTGGCGTGACGGGGATGCAAAAAAAAAAAAAAGGTGGAGGCAGGCAAAGAATGAAGTGAAATGAGAACATCAAGATATGGACAGAAAGTCTATGACACCGAGACTCATCAAGTCAGAGAGAGAGAGAGAGAGTGTGTGAAAGTGAGAGAGTGTGTGAAAAGACGATCCACGGTAGCTAACCCTTGATGAGGGCAGCACAAAATGTGATTTGAACTCTGCGAGGGGCATTCTCGTGACTTGTTTTCGGACCGAGAATAGCTACCGATAATTACACAAGTACATTTGTCTACTCCTGCTGATTTCCTTACCCGAGTTACAACTCTTTTAACAGTACTGTTTCCATGGTTACCAAATACCTTCACTGGTCACCAGAGATTAAATAAAAAAAATTTAAAAACTCACACGGACAGTAAAAGCTGTCGCCTGAATCTAATAAAATAAGGAACTTTCCAAATGTCCGTCTCTCCAGGGCGTTGAGCCAGAAGCCCGGGTCTGATAAACGCAACATTTTGTTGCCAAATTCGGCCAATCCCGATATTGATCAGACTTTGTGTCTATGGAACACGTTCTAATCTGTCTTCATAATGGCGCCAAAAGTTGCTGAACTCAATGGGACTTCATTAATCTAATGCCTTAGAAGTTACTTTAATGTAGCTCGTTATTCTCCTGTCTTATTGCTCTTCTTTTCTTTGCAGTTCAAACCTAGACTGGGTTTATTTGCTGACTTGAAAAAAAAATCCACCTTCTATTTATATCTTTTAAAAAATTATTATTAAATATAAATGCAAGGCGTACTGATTAATGGGGAGAGAGGAACGGGTAAATTCATTCCTGATAATATTTAAAGAGGAATCCGAGACAGATGTGACTGGGGTGCCACATGGAAACAGGTATGTGCAAGAAATCTGTCTAAGAAGAGCGGAGTTGGATAGAGACAAAGAAATGTTCTACCAAGACGCAAAAAATGGTTAACCAGAAGTTATGAACGGAACAATCTATAGTAACAAAGATGGTTGATCAGAAGCTATAAACGGAACAATCTATAGCAATAAAAATGGTTGATCAGAAGCTATAAACGGAACAATCTATAGCAACAAAAATGATCTATGCAATAAAAATATATGAACGGATCTATAGAATGGTCTATATGAACGGGCAACAAAAATGGTCGATAGCTATGCAATAAATGGATGATCAGAAGCTATAAACGGAACAATCTATAGCAACAAGAATCTATAAACGGAACAATCTATAGCAACGATCAGAAGCTATAAACGGAACAATCTATAGCAACAAAAATGGATGATCAGAAGCTATAAACGGAACAATCTATAGCAACAAAAATGGTGGATCAGAAGCTATGAACGGAACAATCTATAGCAACAAAAATGGTTGATCAGAAGCTATAAACGGAACAATCTATAGCAGAGGTTCCCAAACCTGGTATGGTCGTGTAGATCGGGTACACTTTGATTCCCTGATAGGATATACATAATGATAAAGTGGATCCAGAATTAACACTTTCCTGTAGAGATTCGTTCTTCTACTAAAACATTAAGTCTATTTGGATATGATCATTTTATGAGCTCTAAGTAGTGAGTAGACACATGACAACATCCTAGACATCGTGTCCTTGTTAACATTTGGCAGCGCCTCCAGGGGAACAGGCCCACAATTTGGGGAACACTGATCCGCAGGGTGTAACTAACGTCGATCCAGTTTTTTGAAAGTTCACTGGACAGCTAAAAACACCAATGAGGAAATTCTCAAAGAGGCCAACACAAAAAGGGAGCTTCTGAAAATCAACATTTTTCGGGCACATTGTGAGAAGAGGAAAGTTGGAATACTTGGTTACAAATGGTAAAATACAGGGAAGGAGAAACTGCGGACGAAAAGAAAAGCAGATGAGAGATAGCTTGGTGTCATAACACGGAAAACAATCAACTTATATGATACGATGCACTGTAGAAAATTGTGAAAGGATATGATCGCCTACGCCAACCAGTATGACACATGATGATGATACACATAAGCACGTTTATACACACCAGTGTACGGACCATCTACAATCCCACTTCTGGTGGCGGGGGTGTGAAATGACCAGTTGTGATCAATGCTTTAACCATACCTTTTTGTGAGATCTCTAGAGTGTTTTTGAAGCTTTGAATGAATCGATAAATATGCTGGCAGTGGCATAGCAGAGAAAGTGAGGAAAAAGGCTGTTCGGACAAGCTGTTGTTAAACAATCGATATTCTGATAAGTGCGTTCATTCCTTTAATATAAGCTGCTAGTCCAGCACTACAGCAGAGTGTGTGACGTCGGTTAATGGCTGATCAGAAGCTGAATTTGCCGTTCAATTAACGATGTTCAAACAGTATCTAAAAACACGAACAAGAACATCACGTGGCGACTGCACTCTAGATAAATGGAATAATTTATACAATGGAATATATGCGGCAATGATCGATTCGTCTCATCACTGGAAGTGCATTTCTGTCACATTGTGATATAGCTCAAGTTTATATGTGTGAACTAAATATAACAGGCAAGAAAATCACTGGAGTCTGTAGAAATGTGGTTTTACAGAAAGTAAAAGTAAAGTGCACCCGTCACGCCAAGTGGCGTATAGGGAATATGGTGTTAGTGACCATAAATTGTACAGACCTTCAGCACATGATTTTTTTTAGGTAATGTGAGTTTTACAGAAGAATGTTGAGAATACTATGGACAGCTAAGAAGAGCGTTCGCTTGGTTTGAAGCCCGACAAATTATCGATTTGGCCACCGGCTCTCTTAAAATACTAAACTATAAGTAGAAATGTATTGTATGCACGATCTATGACAATGTTTTTCATAAAAATGCCGATTAGTAATTTTCACCATTCCTCTCTCTCCCTCTCTCATTCTCTCCCCCTCTCTCTCCCTCTCTCATTTTCTCCCTCCTCTCTATACTTCTCTCATTCTCTCCCTCCTCTCTCTTCCTCTCTCATTATCTTCATCATCTCTCATTCTCTCCGTCCTCTCTCATTCTCTCCCTCTTCTCTCATTCTCTCCCTCCTCTCTCCCTCTCTCTCCATCTCTCCCTCCTCTCACTCCATCTCTCATTCTCTAACTCTCTCCCTCCTCTCTCTCCATCTCTCCCTCCTCTCTCTCCATCTCTCATTCTCTAACTCTCTCCCTCCTCTCTCTCCATCTCTCCCTCCTCTCTCATTCTGTCCCGCTCTCCATCTCTCCCTCCTCTCTCTCCATCTCCCTCCATCTCTCATTTTCTAACTCTCTCCCTCCTCTCTCTCTCCATCTCTCCTTACTCTCTCTCCATCTCTCATTCTGTCCCGCTCTCATTCTCTCCATCCTCTCTCTCCCTCCTCTCTCTCCCTCCTCTCTCTCCATCTCTCATTCTGTCCCGCTCTCATTCTCTCTCTCCATCTCTCCCAACTCTCTCTCCATCTCTCATTCTGTCCCGCTCTCATTCTCTCCATCCTCTCTCTCCCTCCTCTCTCTCCCTCCTCTCTCTCCATCTCCCTCCATCTCTCATTCTGTCCCGCTCTCATTCTCTCCCTCCTCTCTTTCCATCTCTCTCCATCTCTCATTATGTCCCGCTCTCATTCTCTCCCTCCTCTCTCTCTCTCCATCTCTCCCTTCTCTCTCCCTTCTCTCTCTCCATCTCTCTCCCTCTCTCATTCTCTCACCCTCTCCCTCCTCTGTCACTCTCGCTCGCTCTCTATTTCATTGACTTAAATCAGTCCCATAAACTGGGTGGCCGCAAGCTTCTCTCATCAAAACGCTTATTGATCACAAGTTGCCTTATTTCCTCCGTTGCTGGACGGTTCAATACCTTTGTTGATCAGAGCATAGGCATTGCCAGAAACGGTTTTTTTTCAAAGCTGTAATTTCTAACAGTTTCTAGTAAATCTTTTGTCGTTTTAACTGCTGTGGATGACTTCAAATTACACGTGCCGGTTATCGCTGTCACCGCTTTAATAACTTCAAATTACATGTCTCCGTTATAGATGTCACTGTTCTCCCAATCTAAAAATTGCATACATCGGTTCTTGTTGTTACTGTTCTCTATAATTTCAATCTACGCGTGTCGGTTATTGGCGTGTTATCGCTCTTGATAATTTCACATCACGTGTATTGTTATAAGGCTTTATTTAGTTCATAATTTCAAAATTATTAATAAAAAAAAGTCAATGTGAGTCATACTTTGCTGGACGTCATCATCAATATGTTTATTTCCACAAATTAATAGCAAGACTGTTTGTTCCAGAATTAATTACATTGCTATTGATTTAAGATGTTTACACTTTGAGCTAGTACTATTCCATTTTTAGCTTTTCGTGTCGTACAAAATACTTCTCAGTACTGTTTAGTGCACAACGGTTCTTGTCACGACGATTCTCAAACTGTGTAGTAAGTTAGTAAAGAGCCCCCGTCACGCCAAGTGGCGTATAGGGAATATGGTGTTAGTGACCATACATTTTACAGACCTTCAACACATGATTTTTGGGGTAATGTGGTCGGTATTACGCCCGTGCCGCTTTACTTTCCCAGAAAAAATCCGGTACCCATTTAAGGCTGGATGAACCCGGAAGCCGTCGGTTGGGATCGAACCCTACCTCTTGTTCTTTGTAGTCCTGTTCCCTAACCACTGAGCTATCGCGGCTCCAAACTGTGTGACTAATTGCCTTAAATTATAATGTTGATTATGACCTCTTTATTGAATTGTAACTGATAGAAAGTGTACTGTAATAATAGGGTATTTTATGTGTCTTTTATATCCTGATATTTGTTCGTGCTTCTGCCTTTGTTGGTTTAAAAGTAAAGCATTGTAATGCAATAGAATACTCATCATCTTCATCTATGGATATCATGCACATCCGGGTTTTATCGTCCGTTAAAACTAGGAACTCTACAGAACATTCTACGAAATATTTCACGGGAAATAAGAGCTTCTTCTTCTTCTACCTTTCAGCTCCCTGTGGAGCATAGGTCTTCAACAAACACTTTCCAAGTCGTTCTGTCTCTTGCCATTCTTTTAAGATCATTCTATGTCTTCCTCATCATCTTCATCTTTGCTTCTGTCTGTCTTCTCCAAGAATTTCTTGATCTTCCTATTTGTCTTTTCCTCTGGGTATTCCAAAAAAGGGCCTGTTGTGTAACACTCACAGTTGGCTTTCGTAGTGTGTGTTCTATCCAGCGCCATCGCCTTCGCTGTATCTCTGTATCCACTGAAAAGACGAGCTAGTTCACAACAACTCAGCAGCGAGTTAGATACATGTAGACTTCGCTAAAAAGTTTAATAAACGTGCCCTTAGACTGCACATTGTAAGATGCGAGCATAAATATATTGATATCTAAATGATTGTATTCATGTTTCTTGATAGCTGGCTCTTAACTTCACAGAACATACATTCTATGTAACTTAAATCTTTAACACTACAAGCTTTTAGATTTATGTGTGTGAAGACGAATGTCTATCGGTGCACAGATTTTTTGACAGGACTGTGCTAATTAATCATGATGTGGACACACTACTATCGACAGTCATGAAAAATTAAGTACATGGAATACAGAATGGGGACAATAATTGATGCTCTCACCTTCAAATACCGATATTTCATTCTTTGTCAGTGAAATGTTTGTTTTTTTCATCCATTAAAACGATGTTATAATTTTTAAAAATAAATAAATTTATCTTTTGTGCGACTTAAAACTCGTGAATGTATTCAACCGCGCTTGCATCCCGTCGTGGTTGTATTTAGCCGTGTTTGTATTCGGTTATACTTCTCATGAAAATAATGGACTTGTGGTTGAGCGCTGAGATTAAATGGTGGCTTTATATAAACACGCACGGTTACAGCAAGCCACAAGTGTGACGGAACTTTCGGGATGAGCATTTGTTCTCTCCTCCGAGGCGTGGAAAGAGCGTTCTGCACACGATCGTCATGGAGCGCTGCCTCCCAGGAGACGTGCCCTTTGCGAGATGCCCACCAAACAGGGATTCGACTGTTTGATCTCACCGGTGAGCACATCTGACACGGTCCCAAGATTAATTTTTCGATAATTATTAATCTTATGATCATTAATAAAGACCTTTAATTAATATCAATAAATTATCCATGTTTAATCACTTTCCGTTCCACCTTAAAAATCTGCTGCTATACAACTCCATCAATCTATGCATTTTCTTATATTCTTGCTGCCTTTATTTGTTCATATTTGTTGTGTTATCTTTCCATGCAACAGTTACATTTTCCCCAGCTTTTCTTAAACTTTGTCTTATGTTTTGTCATTATAGACAGACGTTTGTAAATTATCAGAATGACTTAATATGGACAGATGCAAATGTACTGCATTATTCCACACAATAAAAAAAAAAAACTATCGACTCAGCTCAGAAGGTATAATGAAAGATTTTAACACTAGTCCTTCATGCAAACGCCGTGTGGCGAAAGAAAACAAGGAAGAACAAGGGAAACTCTGCATATAATAATTAATAGAGAGGGCTCAACTATGGGCTTAAGAACTAAACAAGACCGAGCAGTGAATCGTCACACACGGAGAGTTGTGTTGTCCTACGTGTTGTCTTCGGCTTCGGAAAAACTAACACACCAGATTTTAATATTTGGTCTTTCTGTTTTCATTCCTCTTTTTTTTTGTATGCAAAAAAAATTGTTAGTTTATTAGCAGAACTTGTCTCGTTGTATTTCATCATCATCATCATCATCATCATCATCATCATCATCATCATCATCATCAGGTCACATGTCCTTTGCAGCACGTTGCATTCACCACAGCCGTTCTGAAAGAATATCTGTCTCTAGCAATATCTCCAACATTTTTTTGTTGTCATGTTCAAGGTCTTCTTTATGCTTTTAAACCATATTCTTCTTGGTCTCCTCCTGATGCGTCGCACAGGAACCACGCCTTTCGTTATTGTTCTTTCCAGCCCGCTGTGTTCTTTGACACAGTCATATTATACTCTCTCTCTCTGCGATCAAGACTCAATCAGAGTAGGATTCCAGACTCTCTCGTCAAGTCAGCTGTCTGTTTAAGTGATTCGATTGTCCCATATATTTTCTCTTCCAGGGAGGTGGGTGTGGACCACATTGCTCATCTCAGGTCTGTGTACTTGGGGCAATCCTGTCGAACATGTTTTGTCGTCATATTGTCCGGTGTACCGTGGCATAGGCTGGTTGTACTTATTTTGAATTTCGTGAACATGTGATTTCCCGTTCTATTGTGGCCAGTGCGTAAGCGAAGTATGATGACTTTATCCCTCCTTGATAGTTGGTGGTAACCGTCCCTCTCGTTCTGCTTTGGGTGTTCTCGTTTCCATTTTTCATGATACTGACTGATGATGGATTTGGCTTCATCATAACTGAGCGAATGGTTCTCTTGTGGTAATCTCCCTCCCTCTTTAGCTAATTTGTCTGCGCGTTCGTTCCCGTGTATATTACAGTGTGATGGTATCTACTGAATGACTACTCTCTGGAAGTTATTGCATAGTTGGTCTAGGGTTGTTCTCAAGTCATCTAGTTCATTGTTCTTGGGGCTTTTTAGAGCAGTTAGTACTGACAGTGCATCAGTCAAAATCACCAATTTATTGTGCATGTTATTTTTGTCTTGAGTAGTCAGTATTGCAGTATCTCTGAGGGCCTCAGTTTCTGCTTTAAAGTTGTTTGAGAATTTCCCAGTAGCTATTGACTTGGTGATCTCGTCCTGGTTATTCAGCGTCAAGAACACACCACCCCCTCCATTTCTGGTGGCATTTGTAGCAGAGCCATCTGTGTATATGTGGGACCAAGAGTCCTGTGGGTAGGTATAGTTTATGTGTTTTTATGCTACGTGTTTTCTTTCTGTGTCTGATTGGGTGCCTTTTTTCATGATTCCTGTTATATCTTCCTTAAGTTCTGGTATTTTGTTTTTCCCATGAGGAGACATATCAGATGGGCCCAAGAGTTTCGGTATTGTTTGGGAAAGTACTGGGTCTCTAGTAGTTAGTTCATTGGAGATTGCAGCTCCTCTTTAGTCGTACTATTCCGAAACCAGTTATTCTTTGGTGCATGGGGTGGCTAAGGAGCCTTCTATATTTCTCCGCTTGATGCAATACTTTAGTGACCCGTCTGTCATCTAAGGGTTGTTACTGTTTCTAGAGTCTTGATATGTGTAGATTTCATAGCACCAGTGATGATACGGGCAGCTTGATTCTGTGTTCTGTTAATTTTGGTAAGGTGTGATTTGGAAGCCATAGCCCAGGCTGTGACTCCATACTCTAGGACTGGTCTGACTCTTCCTACGTATAGTCGTTTCAAGATATTCATTTCAAGAATGGTATTTATAATTCAGTTCTTTTCAATGTTTAAGTCTTATATGTCTTCATTGTTCTTTTTTCATTATCCAAGGTTCTTAAGGATTTTTCTGCAGTATTTTATTTCGAATGAATCAATTTTCTTCCTTGCTATTTGCGATTTTTTCCATGATTCACAAACATATGTTGCTATAGAGAAGATACATGTCCTTAGTAATTTTAATTTTACTGACTGGCTGGCATTGTACCACTTGTCATGGCGTTTAATTGTTGGGCTGCTTTTGCTAATCTTTTTATCTCTTTCTGTCAGTCCCTCTTGTTTGTTTTCAGATATAATCGTAGTTTGTTACAATTTCAAGTTCTTCACTGTTGATGATAGTTTTGATTTGACTTTTTGTTTTGTCAATGGACATTATCTTAGTTTTCTGTATATTTAGATGGAGCTTTTGCTCTTCATTGTGTTTATTAACACACTCAATCATATCATTTAGTACTTTTACACTCATTGTATTTATGTAGTTCAAATATGTCTCCAATTAACATTTGACCAGGCATACCTATACTACAATCTAGTCGCCACACTTAAGAAAATCCATTCACCTGTCGGTCCGTGCCAATCTTCTTTTGGGTGCGCCAAATCTAGCCAACACTATATGTGTACCTGCTTGTTCTCCACGTGCATTGTTCTTACCCCAGTTTTCTTGTGCCTACCTCTATTTTTCGCCTTCAGCATCGATTCCTCTGCATTGTACCTCTAGTGATCGCGATCTCGTTCAAGAGCGTGACGTATGTAGATCAATCTTCTCTCTTTGATTGACTGTTCACTGGTAGCACACGTGGACCACTTCACAATTGTTCATATAGTTGGTCCAGAATTGCCTGAGAATTTAAACAAACAAAAATAAGCAGTTGACAAAAAAGTTCTAGCTGCTTTAGTATCATCATCATCATCAAGTGCCAAGCCTGCTGGCGTAGGCGATCATGTCTCTCCACAACTTTTTATCTCGACGGTTATTTATCATTTCTGTTGACCTTCTGTCAAGCCATTCTCTTAAGCTGTCTGGTATCTTTTCTCTTTGCTTCCCTCTATCTCTTCGCTCCTCTATTTTCCCAGTTGTTACAATATATTCCAGCTGTTCTCTTCTCATTACATGGCCAAATTATGATGATTGTTTCTTCCCAATATAGGAGATTAGCTCTCTTTTTGCTTTGGCCTCTTTCTGAACGTTTTAATTACTCTTCTTCGCTGTCCATGGTATTCTCAACATTCTTCTGTAAAACCACATTTCTACAGCCTCCAGTAGTGTTCTTGTCCTATTGTTCATGATCCACATCCATATGTTAAAACTGGTTCTACATAACATTTAGGAACTCTATTTCTTGTTTCTATTGTCAAAAATGGATTGCATAGTATCTTCCTAGTTTTTTGTAAAGCTACTTTTGCCTGAGCCATTCTGCATCTCAGCTCTGTTGTACACCTACCATCTGAGGCTTCAGTATTTATATCCTTAAGGCATGTAGATGCTAGACCTTTCGTGCCGACTATCAGTTATATTTACTTGGCATGCCTGCTGTCTTATTTAGGTGACCATATATTTGTATTTCCAACTATCTTTACGGCACATATTACCATTGCTGGTATATGTCGAGAGGCTCACGATCCAACCAGAGGGATAAAGGCCGCTTGGTTAAAGCAGTCGCCACGACGCGTGAGACTCAGGATTCTTATTTCACCCCCCCCCCCCCGAAAAAAATAAAATAAAAAACTTAAAAAAAACCCGCGGGTTTCGAACACCGTGATCATCATCATCATCATCATGTGCCATACCGGTTGACGTAGGTGATCATGTCCCTCCACAATCTTCTGTCTACAGTGCATCGTATCAGTTCTGTTGTTGGCTGTTTTCCATGCCATGACCCAAGCTATCCAGTATTTTTGCTCCACCGCTAACCAACCTCCTCGAACAGGTTGCATTAAATATAGTCTTGTTGTTCTCCAACATTCACATCCACAAAACAGAAAGTGCACAACTTCACATCTTTTGTTTGACCTCAGCTTTATAGAATGACATTCCCGAGTGGTTTCACGTGGTAGTTTCCTCATATTTAGTATTGGACTTTCGTTTTATTTGTGAGCATAAGAGTACATAACTTATCAACGCATAATAACGTTGTGATGACTAAAGTACTTGAAAGTACTCATACCGGCAATGTTTGAAATCTTAAAAGCGGCATGTGTCTTTATCTCTTAATCATCTTTCGTTTCTTAATCATGTGCCAATATCTTGTCTAAAGTAGATTTTATCAGTTTCGCTCTTTATCATTTCTGATGGCCCAAGTCTGTCCTTGTCTGTACATTTCTTTATTAGTTTCTTTTCTTTCTAATGCGAACATTTGTTTTATATTCATGAAACATTTAAAACATTTGCATAATGCAGACATTGCCGAAATTAACATAATCCACTATTTAAAAATCTGGATTTCAAGAGAAATGATTATAGTCACAATCATATCGTGTCGTGCAACAACAAGCTCATGTAGTATAGACACGATGAAACATTTTAAAACAAACTTATCATTATAAGAACTCAAAGATACTATAAGAACACCAAGGTTACTTGAAGAAACTCAATTATTAATGTAAGAAAACTCAACGATTTTTTTTTTCAAAGAAATTCAAGATTATTTTTGTATGAAGTGCATTAATCTTGAAGTGAAAACTTGCGCGAAAACTATCTACTTTTGTATTTAGTCAGTGTCGTTGTGCGTCAGTACATAAAGAGATATGCCTACAAATGTCTAGACTAATGCTAGATTAAGTGGCACGACACTAAATAATTTTGACTTTATTCATTTCACTTGTAATCCAGATTTGTAAATAGTGGATTATGTTAACGATCATATTACGCTTGTGGTGCTTCAACAGGGTGCAGCCATTCCCGCAGTTATATCATGAAATAACACATCCATTTAATCTGTGAGAAAGTTCACTCATCTCTGTTTTATGGTTACAGCCACCGTCTCCCATGAAGAAGAAATAAATTCCTGAATCGGAAAGGCAGCTTTCACATTTGGTAAACTTAAAGATAGTGCATAGTCTAAAGCCAAAGTAACACTCAGGACTGAGATTCAAATTTACCAATGTTGTGTGCTTAGTACACTTTTATACGGATCAGAAACTTTGACTACCTATTCAGGGCAAGAGAAAAGCTTCAATAGCTTTCATGTGCGTTGCCTTCGAAAGATTATGAACACCAAAAGGCAGGACAAAGTAACCAGCTTTAATGTCTTACAACGAGCCAAACTCCCATCCATCATGGCAACACTTAGGATTCGTAGACTGTGCTGGGTCATATAAGAAGAATGGCAAGCTTTCGTAATCCTAAACACATATTGTATGGCGAACTTAGGGACTGAAGGAGACCGAACGACACACCAGTGCTGAGATATAAAGATGTTTGCACTGTTTTCTTGAGTGAATTCTCTTTCAGTGAAAGAAACTGAGAAAATCTGGCTGCAGGTCGTAACACATGGAGAAAGTAAAAAAAGTAAAGTACCCCAGTCACGCCAAGTGGCGTATAGGGAAATATGGTGTTAGTGACCCTATATTTTACAGACCTTCAGCACATGATTTTGGGGGTAATGTGGCCAGTATTACGCCCATGCTGCTTTACTTTCCCAGAAAAAATCCGGTACCCATTTAAGGCTGGGTGAACCCGGAAGCCGTCGGTTGGGATCGAACCCTACCCTTGTCCGTGGTAGTCCAGTTCACTAACCACTGAGCTATCGCGGCTCCATAACACATGGAGAACAAAAATATTAAAAAAAGAAACCGACACAGCAACATTCGAGGCAGCGTTGAAATCAAATTCAGAAGATAAAAGATGCAGGAAACAGGAGACGAGGCCATACACCACGAATACGTCTTGTTCATTGTGCGGTCGAATCTGTCAATCCAATATTGGTATCCAGCATAAAACAATAATATTTTATCAAACTACTGACTTACCATGATTGCTTGCTACCAACCGTCTGTCAATACGACAAAGGCCATAGTTATACAACATTTGTTTATGTTTGAATGACTAAGTCAATGATCAAGTTGACTTGCTATGTTTGTGTGTGTCAATACTAGACTGAATCGATGCTCATGTAGGCTTGTCTGCACTGTCGCTATAAATATGGGCCTACCTTTATTTACCTGGTTTAATGTTATTCTAGTTCATGTTCATGCTGACATGTCAAGGCTCTAATGGACATGGTTCATTACTCTTTACTTTAAGCTCTTTATCATGATCTAGCGCTAGTCAATCTCTTTTAGTTAAATGCTGGTACAACAACAATCCGCTAGTGTTTTCTCAAATATTGTACATTGTGTACACGGGTTCATCTGTTTATAAACAGATTTTAATTTTTCTCATAATCGCACGTCATATTCGTGACATGTAGCAGATCATGAGCTGCCCCCTGACATTAGCATCTAACTAGCTCTTCAGTCACGCTAGTCAGGTACAAAACCCCTGAATCTTTTCATGAAAGATTTTCTTCTAAATTTTATTAGAGATAACTGGTAACTGAGATAAACAATACGTTGCCATGGTGATAATCGATTTAAAATTACACAGCAAGGAGGCCATCTTATTTGTCCCTGTTCTGCATTATCATTCCTTAGTTATTATCATGTAGCCATATTTCATTTACTTTATTTATGAATACACTGACATTATTTTTTCACCGCTCTACTTCTGTATGTTTTATCTTTCTGTTAGTAAATTCTGTTATTCGTTTTGCTTTCCTCTAATCCCTTTTGTTGTAACTTTGTAACAAAATTATAGTCTTTAATTATTTTAACGTTGACACAATTATAAGCAAATGTATACGGCAGACAGTAAAAGAACAAATAATTTGACAAAAGTTATCTTGGAAGGTTATATACAAGGGATACAGGCCTACGATATAGGCTGAAGTGGACTGACAACATCCATTGGTTAAATGAAGAACCAATGATATTTTTTACAACTTAGGCTAGAGCGAAATGGCACCAACAATTTAGCAAGCTTTCAATGTGGGGACAACACAAGTTGGGAGTGACCATTGAAGAAGATAATATGCTGGAGAGTTCCTTTTATCTTTTTGCTCTTTCATAATTCCAACGATTTCTTGTCAAAAAGTTATCAGCAACCTCATATTTCTTTCGCTGAGCTACAGCTTGTCACTAAGGCAAGGAATAAGTGGAGGGGTGTAACTTGTTCCCTGCTACCAGCTTTACCGCAGCATTGTATTTATTTGCATGTTCCCCTGTCACTATGGTAGATCGATACTCTTCTTCTACTGCAATCATGGCTCCTTCAGACTAGGATTCCGGACTCGTATGAAGGCAGCTGCCTGTTTCAGTGATTCGGGTGCGCCGTAGAGTTTTTTATTCCAGGTAGGTGGGCGTGGGCCACATTGACCTCCTCAGATCCGTGTACTGAGGGCAATATTGTAAGATGCGCTTTGTTGTCATATCATCTTGGGTTCAGAGGCCTAGACTGGTAGTTCCTATTTTGAGTTTGGTAAACATGTGGTTTCTATGGTAATATAGACCATGCTATCACGCAGATACTTTCATATATCCGACAACATTGGATACCATTTCCTAATATTATTTTTTGTCAAACAAACACATGTTATATGCAGATTTGTTGTTTTTTTCCTTAAAATAATCACTCCTTTAGAGGTGGATTGAGTTATTAAGTTATTTGCGGGTCATCATCATTACACTCCGAACATGCCCATAGGCGCTCAGATCCCCTCCTCAGCAATTCCCACAGTGTCCAGAGACAGACGACTCCAGTTCTGTGTTGGTTGATGAGTCTTCCTACACGCCCACTAAGTTTCTCGTTTCTGGTTGGGCCAATCTCAACTCCTATTTCTTTCATCCGAAGGAGTGATGTGGACTCAAAGTTGTCGAAGTCCTGTGCACTTCCCACATCTCGGAGGGCATTAATAATGTCTGCCCGATCCATTGTTTAACCGTCTTCAATGACATCACAGATAGCCAAACTGTCCGCTCTTTCATTTCCATGTACTCCCGCATGTCCAGGAACGTAGACAAAGGTCACCCTAAGATGATTCTAATAAAGTACTCGAAAGCTGGTGGCTATTTATATATTATCTTTCTCAAAGTCTGCATGCTGGGAAGCATTTATTTTATCTGTACAATTCATGAAAGACAACAGTGAAATGGGCTGTAGGTGTTTGTTTTGAATTTGGAACTGAAGCGAAATAGTTTTTAGATTAATAAAATAATAATAATATAAATAATAATAATATAATAAAATACTAAAAATAAAAAAAATACAATAATTAAACATTTTTTAGATTAATTTTGAGGCGGGGAAATATAATTTGATCTCTCCTTCTTCAGAATAGGTGGTAATTCGCTGTGCTGTATTTGGGGTGATCTTTAATTGAGCTTTGTAGTGAATTTGATCATCCACTTTTACATTTGTTGTTTAAGCTGGTGGTTAATCGATAACTTACCGTGCTCTAGACCAGGAGAGCGCATGTTCGAATCACAATAGGATCAAAAGTGTGTGTGTGTGTATATAGGGGATGACAAACATAAAGACCTGAACACGTTGTGGTGACTGCTCGTGAAAGGCGGTCTTTATTCTGCGGTCCAAAATGTCTCCTCGGCAGACACGAGTGAATGGGATAATGCCGTAAGGATATATCTCTGTTTAAGAAACAAATACGTCAAATCGGGTTGTATCTTCTTGTTGTGGGAGAGTGAGATATACAATGAGAACATTCAATGGTGAGAGTGTCAGTTCGCTCGCTGTCATTACTTTTTATCAAGTTAGTATGTCGTATACCCATCCCTTTATCGGCCGGAGAGCACTTTGCTGCGTTTCATCGTCGTCGCAAATTCACTTTACCACAACGCTACTAACACCCTCTTTCAGCTATGAGATAACCGCATTGGTTGCTCTAATTAATGTTTCGCTTTGTTAAGTGCTTACAAAGATGGATCTATCCAGTGTATTCAGCCCGTTAAACACGTTTTTGCTTTGTTAAGTGTTTACAAAGATGGATCTATCCAGTGTATTCAGCCCGTTAAACATGTTTTCGCTTTGTTAAGTGTTTACAAAGATGGATCTATCCAGTGTATTCAGCCCGTTAAACACGTTTTTGCTTTGTTAAGTGTTTACAAAGATGGATATATCCAGTGTATTCAGCCCGTTAAACATGTTTTCGCTTTGTTAAGTGTTTACAAAGATGGATCTATCCAGTGTATTCAGCCCGTTAAACATGTTTTCACTTTGATAAGTTTTTACAAATATGGATGTATTCAGCCCGTTAAACAAGTTTTCGCTTTGTTAAGTGTTTACAAAGATGGAGTGTATTCAACCCGTTAAACACGTTTTCGCTTTGTTAAGTGTTTACAAAGATGGATCTACTCAGCCTGTTAAACATGTTTTCGCGTTGTTACATTGTTTTCTATGATAGATCTGTTCAATCTATTTCTTCTTCAATCATTTCTCGTTCCATTTGCCTTTCACCCTCTGCTGGGGAGATATCATTTGCGGCCTTTTGCTCTTCTGTTGGCCTCTGCTGCTATTATGTTTCCTAGTGTTTCTGATATTCCATCAATCCATCTATATTGTGGTCAACACTTGTTGCATTGAGTATTGATCTTTCTGTCTTATTTCGTGACTAAACCATTTTATCTGTTTTTTTTTCCCTTTATGTATTCTATATCGGAAGTTATTCCTAGCTTTTCTCTCAGTTTCTCATTTCTGATACTATCTCTCAAATTGTTGAACCAGTTAAATATATATTTTTTCTGTATGAATAATTAAAACCTATACAATTTCTTTGTACTTTCACTATCAAAATATCTCCATTGCCATTATTTTCAGTTTTCATGTATTTAACTATACGCATTAAACCCTGCGTTCCAGCACACGTAAATACGATGTTTCCCAAATGTACAGTAATGGTTTGTTACCTTAGCTTCATCTTCATAGTTTAGTTTCCAAATATTGATGCTCTCCCCTGTTCATGTCAAACTGTTTGAAATGTCACCAGTTACCTCTCTTTCTGGTTTTTGACATCTCTCCCCTACCCCCTTTTTCCCTCTTCTAGGACAGGAGTCTTGTACCCACAACGTAATCAAACATTTTTCTTCTCAATCGTGGACCAAATTGTGAATTAGTCCAATTCCGTGCGTATTTTGGCTTTTTTTCAGAACTTGTCACATGTAAATACTGTTCTGTTGGCTTTCTTCGCTGCCCTTATAATGAATGTCACTATTTCAATTTGCTAAACTTAATTAGTTCCCTTGTGTGCATCATTTCCTGTCAGATCACTCTTACTGCTCTTCTTTGGTCTCGAGTGTCCTCCTCAAATTTCGCTGAAGTAATTTCTGTGTGGTCTTTCGAGATCCTCATGATTGTTTAGATATTTGTCACAACTAGTGATAGTGTGACAGAGTCGTGTTTACATACAGACTTAACACTATCTTTAATGACAATATATTGTAGCAGTCAATGGCTACCATATTCTACAAAATACTATAGTTTTACTTTAGTCTGTTTCATTGTAATTTTGTTTCAAGAAAGTTCTTCTTTGACTCGTCTTTTCTATTCTAATGTTTACTGGGATTTTATTGTTTTCTTTGTTTGTTCTTTATGTTTTTTTTTTAGTTAGAATTTTATTTATGCCTAGTCTTTTTTACACTAATTAGCTTCAAGATCTTTTGTTATTGCCTCGTTTGTTCTATTTTGCTTTTTTAGATGTTATTCTTTATCTCATTTGACATATTCTAATATCTGTACTGCATACACTAAGGAATTGATCCAGAGAAGGAGATGTACTAATCTTCTTTTGCATCCCGCAACATTTATAGTTGAAGAGCAAAGCAAGTTAAGCACGTTTCTTTCAAATAATAAATAATGTCATCTTATGTCAACATCATGCAGGCGCGCATGATAGATTACAGATCATAGATGACAGACCATTTATTACGGATCACAGATCATGTATCATAGACCATTGATTACATTTCGTAGATCGCAGATCATAGATCAAATCACAGATCATATATCACAGATCATTACAAACCATATCTTTATGTTGTCATTGAATCGTGATGTTGAGTTTCTCCAATGCCATAATGCTATGCTGTCCAGATTGTTGTCAATTTGTTGACCTTGTATCTTTCTCCCTCTCCAAAAAGCGCCCAGTGTAATCATGTCCTCCACAAAACATGTTAAGAATAGACTCACTGAGTTTCTTTTTTAGCTATAAAGCTTTCTCGTTTGTTTCTAATTGAACTCTCTCTCTCTCTCTCTCTCTCTCTCTCTCTCTCTCTCTCTCTCTCTCTCTCTCTCTGCATGTGTTCCTTATCGGCCAAGGGAAAAAAATGATAATATCTTTCAAAGAATTATAATTTTGATAAATAATTTATAAGAAGTGCAAGTAGATACTGGAGTTTGCCCTGTCAAACACTATCATCGTTATTTAACAACTGGTTCAGTGGGTTAGGTAAATAAACTGGTTCCCCATCTAGAAAGAACGTCATGCGATTCCTTACCATACAAAGCATATATTAGAAGTGGAGAAGGGACAAAGCAGGAGGCGGGCCCAGAGTAAGATGGATAGACGACATCACAGAAGCGCTTCAACATCAGTTGACAATAAGCGAAGCCGACAAGAGTGCGAGAAATAGAACTGTGTGTCTCCTTCAACATCAGTTGACAATAAGCGAAGCCGACAAGAGTGCGAGAAATAGAACTGTGTGTCTCCTTCAACATCAGTTGACAATAAGCGAAGCCGACAAGAGTGCGAGAAATAGAACTGTGTGTCTCCTTCAACATCAGTTGACAATAAGCGAAGCCGACAAGAGTGCGAGAAATAGAACTGTGTGTCTCCTTCAACATCAGTTGACAATAAGCGAAGCCGACAAGAGTGCGAGAAATAGAACTGTGTGTCTCCTTCAACATCAGTTGACAATAAGCGAAGCCGACAAGAGTGCGAGAAATAGAACTGTGTGTCTCCTTCGACACTCGAATGGGTACAAGAGGAAGTGAAGAAAGAGAGATAAGAAAGAAAGGGTTAGGTAATGAAATAACAGCGAGGACGAGCATTTGTCTTGTTCACCTCCAAGAATAATGTAAGTTCAACAATCACCTCCAAGAATAATGTAAGTTCAACAATTTGCACTCTAAAATCATGAAACGCTAGCTGGCAACATTTGCCTTACCTTTCTCTCTATTTCTTTTCCACAAACACATGTACGCCACTCACACAAGCATAGAGTATCATACACAAATGTATGACAGTTTCATCTCACTCATCAAATGTCACTAAACTGATTCCATTGTGTTCTTCTCCAAAAGAGTCAAATCATTCAGATGCAAGCTCGCCATCATCATCCTGGAAGTTCTGGCGTCGCCGTTTATCGACAAGAAGCAGACATGACAGCAAGTCCATGAGTCCCAAGGATAAACCAGAGAATATCCTGCTGGAGAAATCGGAATCCTACCAAGTAAGAAATGGTGCCCTTCACCTTGTATTACCCATCTACCTTCAAATATAGCGTAACTAGATAAACATTCCGATATAACTGCACACACACTGCTGCATAACTATATAAACATCTCAATATAACTTCGTCAACACTCCAACATTGCTGGTAAACACTCCAATATAACAACACACTCTAACGTAAATGGATAAACATTTAAATATATTTGCACACACATTTCATCATAACGAAACATTCCAACACAAAATCCAATACAACCAGAAACACATTGCAGTATAACTAAATATAAAAAAGTAAAAGTAAAGTACCCCCCGTCACGCCAAGTGGCGTATAGGGAAATATGGTGTTAGTGACCCTATATTTTACAGACCTTCAGCACATGATTTTTGGGGTAATGTGGTCGGTATTACGCCCGTGCTGCTTTACTTTCCCAGAAAAAATCCGGTACCCATTTAAGGCTGGGTGAACCCGGAGCCGTCGGTTGGGATCGAACCCTACCCCTTGTCCGTAGTAGTCCAGTTCACTAACCACTGAGCTATCGCGGCTCCCACTAATTTTTAGGGAATTAGTAAAACCCAGGTGTCCTCGCCAGGGTACGAACCCCGGCTGTTGCCGTGGTAAGCCAACCGATAACTAAATATACACTGTAATAAAACTTAACATTAATTCCACACTTACTTGTCTTTTATACTTTAGTTGATTTGCTCAGTTAGATAAAGTACACATACTTCTTCTATTATCGATTCTAAAAAGATTAGAAGAAGGAATCTGTAAATCACAAATGTAAATATGAAAACCAAATCGACCACCATGTATCAGATGGCGATTCAAAGATTTCTTTATTGATCTGAAGGCGTAAAGAGGAGCTGACGTCAATGGTGACCATAATCTATGTGTTGGGAAGGTTAAACTTAAACTGAAAAGTCGCCACAAGAAGCAAGTCTTGAAGAATATAGATAGTAACAAATTAATCCATGAAGATATCAAAGGTCAATTTGATCTAGAATTCAGTAATCGTCTTCAAACGGTGGGTGCATTAGATGAACTATGTGCTATTCTTGGGAGCCGCGATAGCTCAGTAGTTAGTGAACTGGACTACAAAGGACAAGAGGTAAGGTTCGATCCCAACCAACGGCTTCCGGGTTCACCCAGCCTTTAATGGGTACCGGATTTTTTTTCTGGGAAAGTAAATCGGTATGGGCGTAATACCGACCACATTACCTCCAAAATCATGTGCCGAAGGTCTGTAAAATATATGGTCACTAACACCATATTATCGATCACTTTATCTATCTTGGAAGTCACATTGATCGAGAAGGGGATACGAGCAAAGAAATTAGAATCAGACTGGCTAAAGCAGCAATGTCTTTCAGAAGCCTTGAAAAGTTGTGGAAATCAAAACTCATTAGCACAAACACAAAACTTAGGCTATTCAAATCAAATGTACTATCAACCCTTACGTATGCGTGTGAAAGCTGGAAAACAACAAGAGATATAGAAACAAAGTTGAACGCATTCGAAAATAAATGTCTAAGGAAAATACTTGGTATAGAATGGAACGAATTCAAAACAAACGAGGAAATTAGAGAAATCGCCAATCAACCACTAATATCTTCAGTAATAAAGAAAAGACGATGGTCATACGTTGGACATGTGATGAGAAGAGATAATAATCGAATAGCAAAGCAAGCCCTCATATGGGAAACAACAGGTAAAAGAAAAAGAGGAAGACCCAGGGAGACACTGAGAAGAACATTGATGAGAGAGGCAAGAGCAGCAGGAATCGGCTCCCTCAATGAGATAGAACTGCTTGCACAGAACAGAGACAGATGGCGAGATTTGATAAAATATCTTTAAAAGAAAACTGCTAGAACAAAAATTCATATAGGAGAAGGTGTATCTTGGTCTACGCCCTATGGGCCGGTTACGGCTCGAAAGGTCAATAGATAGATAGATAGAACACCATATTTCCTTCCTATACGCCACTTGGCGTGACGGGAGGTACTTTACTTTTTTTTTATATGATATTCTCAACACAGCAATATTGACATCAGCTGAATTAAATGCTTGGTTTCAAGAAACTGAAAGAAAAGCATGGATATCGGACATCACATGGAAACATATCCAAAATAGGAGCGATGGCAAACTAGCCCTATTAAATGTTAAGACTGAGTTCGGTAAAATACTAGCCAAAGTAAAATGCTAGCGTTTGGCTTTTCGTGGCAAGGCGCTGTGCCACTGAGTACTGGTTCGATCCTGCTTTGGTCCATATTTTTTTCTGTTGTTGATTATTTGTCAATTTTTCCGAGGGCTATAAACATACCTCTTCCTCTGAATCGATTCGCAGATTATCGCCTCGGAAGTTTCCCTCTAGAATAATATTCATTTATTATTATTTGTCTCTAGCATATAAAGACCTTGATAATAAGGTGGACAACTCTGCATGGCATGATAAAAGAACTTATATAGATAATCTGGCAGTTGTAGCAGAATTAGCTCGAAATAGCAAGGTATTATATAATATACAGATACAACTAACAGGCTCCTTTACATCAAACGTGTTCTGAGTAAAGATGTCACTTTACTAACTTCTAGTGCTCACAAAAAAAGCCACATGGGCTGAACATTTCCAAGATATTCTTAACTGCCCGCATCCCAGTCATCTGATGCAGTTTGAAACAGATATACCAACTCCACATCTAGACATCAATATAGAAGAAATCACTATAACATTAATTGAATTATTAGTGAAACTCATGGCTAGACAAAATAACTGTAGAGGTACTGACAGTATTTAATAAATAAAATTTTGGCTGAAGAAAAATTTTCTACAAATTGGAAGAAAGGGGTCATTATTAGAGTACCTAAAATAGCAATTTTAAAGATTACAATAATTAGAGAGGAATTACGCTTTTATCAGTTACTTCCAAGGTTTTCTGCAGAATCATGCTGAACAGAATAAAAGATGCTGTAGATAATAGTATGTGCGATGAACAAGCAGGATTCAGAAAGGAGAGAAGCGTCGTGACCAAATATTCACTCTAAGGACAATACTAGAAGAACATACAGAAAAACAACAACAATTTATCTGCAATTTAATTATTCAATTGATTTAAAAAAAAAAAAAAACGTTTGACAGCATACACAGAATGCCCTTGTGTGATATCTTGGAACATTACGGAATGTCACCAAAAATTAACAACATTATAAAAGACACATATGAAGGCTATACTTACACAGTTCGCACAGAGGATGGAATGAGTGATTGGTTTCGAATTGAAACAGGAGTCAAACAAGGATGTATATTATCACCATTACTATTTGGAATTACCATCGATTACATAATGAGTAAATGTTGCAAAGGTAATAATGGCATTAATGGTATGACAAGAATTACTTGGAAGATCTCGATTTTGCAGATGATATAGTGCTCCTAAGTGATAATATCAACAAGATGCAAAATATCACAGATACCTTATCATCCATGACATAAAAAATAGGACTTGAAATCAACAGGGATAAAACAAAAATAATGAAAAATAACAATACCTCAGAGGGCAATATAGATCTCAATTGCCAGGTATTGGAAAGAGTAGACCACTATATAGTATATGGTAGTGATATAGATCAAGAAGGTGAAACAAAGAAAGAAATCAGAAGCGGGATAGCGGAGGCTGCAACGAATTTTAAAAACCTGGACAAAATATGGAAATGAAAAATACTAAGCAAGAAAACCAAACTTAGAATATTCAATTCAAACATATTATCTACACTTACCTTTGCATGTTAAAGCTGAAAAACATCAAAAGAGATTGAGAAAAAACTAAATTCTTTTTTGACAAATGCCTGAGAAAAATACTCCGTGTACACTGGAATGAATTCAAGACTAATATTGAAATAAGAGAAATGGCCATGCAACTAAAGATCTCATCAACGATTAAGAAAATAAGATGGACATATGTCGAACATGTGATGAGAAGAGACAACAAGAGAATTCCAAAACATGCTCTTCTAGCGAAGCATCAGGATACAGAAAAAGAGGAAGACCTAAAGAGACATTAAAAATAATACTTATAAGAGAAGCAAAGTTGTCAGGCATAGATAGGCTCGTTAGATTAGATTGAAAAACCTGCCCAGAGTAGAGATGGGTGATGAAAAAAACACCACAAGCCTAATGCAACGTCTAACGAGATGGGAGGGATAAAAAATCAAGAACATATATTTAAAAAAAAACAAAAAACTATTGTGGTTATAGATTGAACATTGCATCCCTGAAAGCTCTAAGATTGTTTCATTACAAGCATTAACTACTAAAATATAATTCACACATATTTACTAATAATACTGACTTTAGCTAAACAATTTTCCATTTTGCGTTTGTTGTCTCAAATTGAAAACACTTCCAAGAAATATCAGTTTTTAAAAAATGAATGGAATGTATTAGGTTCAGAACATCTTCATCTATAAATGCTACATTTCCCAAATTAGAACTGAAATGCTACTTTGAGATAAGAACAGACAGCAATGATTCATCTGTAACTTAAAACATGTATTCCAATAGAGGAAGGAAAAGTATCTTGCTATTCATTTCAGTTTTTAACTTTCTGGTTTTGTTATTGTCTTGAGATGAGGTACCTTTTTAACTCAGAGTTGTCCACCTCATTATCAAGGTCTTTATATTTAAAAGAGGCAAATCATGGGTGGGACGAGCAGAAGATGTAATCAAACAGGTCTGTGGACTTACCAATATCAGCGTTGGTGAGGAGTGGATACCGGTGCCTACGTCTTTCAAGGGGACTTTCTCGTGTATTGTCACACTCGACAGGAAAGGTAGGGAACAGAACCTGGTCGTGGTTAATGCTGAGGTCAACGGTCTCATCTGCGATAACACCGATGAGAAAGATGTAGTCATCTATACAGGTGATGTCTGTAAGACGACACTAAAGAAGTGCATGGGCATTTACAGCACGCTCGGCAGGCAGAATGGTCAAAGAAGACAGTGGTGCATACGTCATGACCACGAGTAGCATGACAATGGAGATGATGACAGTGACCAAGTCATTCAAATGGTTAGAGTCACAAGGCTACACCCACGCATGTATACTGAGTGATTCGATGAGCATGATAAAAATAAAAAAAGTGGAGACGGGCTCTGTACGCATGCAATGGGTGGAGTCGTTGCAGAAATCCAAAATACGTAAGGTCACCTTTATCTTTGTCCCTGGACATGCGGGAGTACGGAAAAATGAAAGAGCGGACAGGTTGGCTAGCTGCGCTGTCGTTGAGGACGGGTAAACAATTGATCGGGCGGACATCATCAATGCCCTCCGATATGTGGGAAGAGCACAGGACTTTGGCAAACACAGATCCACGTCACTTCTTCGGATGATGGAAATGGGAGTTAAGGTGGGCACAGCCAGAAATGAGAAACTTAGTGGGCGTGTAAGAAGACTTATCAACCAACATAGAACTGGAGTCGTCAGTTCTGGACATTGAGGGAATTGCTGCGGAGGGGATCTGAGCACCTATGGACATGTTCGGAGTGCAATGATGATGACCCGCAAATAACTCAATAACCCTTTTAACTTCTTTTCCCTCTACCACTTCTTCTATCGGCCTGGCGTGATACCGACCACATCACCCAAAAATGTGCCGTGGTCATAGAAATATATGGTCACTAACACCATATTCCCCATACGCCTAGCAAGGGAGGGGAGGGAACCTGTTTTTAACTTCTATTGCGTTTGTTCATCCCAGACTGGATACATTTTTTATGCACCATTCATCATCATCATCGAGTGCCATCTCCGCATCGAAGGTTGGCTACCATGGAGCGCCATTCTGTTCTGTCTCTTGCTTTGATGGTGTAGAATGTCATAGGTTGACTTGTCCATCTTTTGGTGTTACTCGTCCATGTTAGTCTTAATCTGCCTCTTTTACCTTGTATTTTCCCTTCCAATATTACTTTTAGTAGGCTGGTGTGTCTTTTAACATGCCCAAAAAATGTCATGTCTTGTTTGAATTGTGTTTAGTAGTTCTCTTTTCATTTTTAGTTATTTTAAGACCATCGTTTGTTTTCTTTTCCTTCCATCCAATTATACCTATTCTTCTATATATCCACATTTCAAAGGTTTAATTCTCTGTTCTGTTGACTTGTCTAATGTCCATGTTTCTGCACCATATAGGAATGTTGAGAAGACATAACATGTTGCTATTCTTAGTTTTAGCCCTGGTGTGCATGCACCATTACACGGCCAAATAATTATGTTCCTTCTAGTGGTAATCGTTATCGGCTTTCTTGTTTACCGCCGCTTCATTTGGAGTATACTCGTTACTCTAATTCAGTGGTACGATAACGCAGTCATCAGTAAACAGGTATATTGAGATCGGGTTCGATACCACTTATTTGCTTTTTTAGTTCATCCTGTCTGGTATCGGTACCAGGCAGTTTTGTTTGGACAAAGAAAAATAGCACAGGCGTAGTACTCACCACATTACCCGATTATGCTTCGATGGTTAAATAATAAGGGCACTAGTGTCACATTCTGTATACGCCTCTGGGTGTATCGTTCTTCTTTCTTTCTTTCCTCCCTACCTGCCTTCTTTATTTTTTTTTAAGCTCCCTACAATGTTAATACCAGTCTATAAAAGCAAATAGTAAAATACAAAGAAAGCAAAGATAGCCTCTCGCACCACATAGTAGTGTATAAGGGATATGGTGTTAGTGCTCATATTTTTTATATAGACCATCGGTACATCTTTTGAGTGGGGGGTAGTGTAATGTGGTTAGGCCAACATCATCTTTCTTTCCCAGGAAAATGTGGTACCCATTTAAGGTTGGGTAAACATAAAAGCCATCATACAGGATCAAATCCGACCTCATGTCTTTAGTATTCCAATTCATTAATCTATTTCTCCCCCCCCCCCCCCCAGCAGATCGCAATTGCTTTTCAAGTAAAGATCAAATAGGTTGCTATCACTTTGTCTTTGCTGTCGGCATCCCAGGTGTGTTGATCATCCCACATAGTAGCTTGTCTTATATATTGTATATAACAAATTTCCCAGGTGTTGATCATCCCACATAGTAGCTTGTCTTATATATTGTCTATAACAAATTTCCCAGGTGTGTTGATCATCCCACATAGTAGCTTGTCTTATATATTGTCTATAACAAATTTCCCAGGTGTTGATCATCCCACATAGTAGCTTGTCTTATATATTGTCTATAACAAATTTCCCAGGTGTTGATCATCCCACATAGCAGCTTGTCTTATATATTGTCTATAACACAATTTCCCAGGTGTGTTGATCATCCCACATAGTAGCTTGTCTTATATATTGTCTATAACAAATTTCCCAGGTGTGTTGATCATCCCACATAGTAGCTTGTCTTATATATTGTCTATAACAAATTTCCCAGGTGTGTCTGTGTCAAACAGTGTGGTTTTGTTAGAGATAAAGGAACAAGTAATGCCATTTATATTGTAAGATCTTTAGTAGAAAGAGCCATAGAGGTGAAAACAGATCTATACCTATGTTTCATAGATTACACCAAGGCATTTGAAAAAGTAAAGCACCAAGAAATAATCAACATTTTAGAAAGCATAAACGTAGACAGCAAAGATCAAAGAATAATAAAGAACATGTACTGGCAACAAACAGTGGCCATAAGAACTGAAAACCAATTGGGAATGTTTCAACAAATAAAACAAGGTGTTAGACAAGGTTGTGTGCTGTCACCAGATTTGTTTAATATTTATAGTGAGATTATTTTAAGATCCATAAAGGGCATGCATGGAATAACAATTGGAGGTCATAATATAAATAATGTAAGGTATGCTGATGATACAGTCTTAATAGCTAAGAGTGAAAATGAGTTACAAGAAATGTTGGACATTATAGTGAAAGAAAGCAAAAAGAAAGGACTCAGCCTTAATAGCAAAAAGACAGAGGTAATGGTAACAACAAAGAAAAAGACATCACCTCAGTGCAAAATAAAGACAAGTAGAATAATATTAAAACAGGTAAATGAATTTAAATGTTTGGGAACTTTGTTAACCTCAGACGGAAGATGTACAAAAGAGGTGAGATGCAGAATGGCTCAGGCAAAAACAGCTTTCCAAAAAATGAGGAAGATACTATGCAATCCATTTTTGACAATAGAAACAAGAAAAAGAGTTCTTAAATATTACGTGGTGCCAGTCTCAACATATGGATATGAATCATGGACAATAGGACAACAGACAAGAAAATCACTGGAGTCTGTAGAAATGTGGTTTTACAGAAGAATGTTGAGAGTACCATGGACAGCTAAGAAGAGTAATGAAGATTTTCTGAGAGAGATCAAAGCAAAAAGAGAGCTAATTTCCAATATTAGGAAGAAACAATCATCATTTTTTGGCCATGTAATGAGAAGAGAACAACTGAAATGTATTATAACAACTGGTAAAATTGAGGGACGAAGAGATAGAGGGAAGCAAAGAGAAAAAATAACAGACAGCTTAGGAGAATGGCTTGGCGGAAGGTCAACAACAGAAATGATAAATAGCTGCCGAGATCGAAAGTTGCGGAGAGACATGATCACCTACGCCAGCAGGCCCGGTAGTTGATGATGATGATGATAACAAATTTGGTGCCAAAACCAGTTGGTAATTACAACAGTAGCTGCTGAGTCACATAATACAAGTCCAGCAGCCCTGGTTTGCAATTACCTTTAAAATATACCAGCTTTCTCTCTCTCTCTCTCTATATATATATATATATATATATATATATATATATATATATATATATATATATATATATATATACAGTAAAGTCTCGATTATGCGGTACTCAATAATCCGGAATTCTCAATTTAACGGACTTTTTTTTTTTAATTATTATAGGGAGAAAGCTTGAATCATGTTTTGTTCAGTTAAATTAAATGCCTTTATCCGGAAATCGAAAACGCTACAACACGGTTTGTGCGCTGCGCTTACTTCTACAGGCTCTATCATTACACAATATTGCGTTTACAATAGTGTATTTACAGTAATATACTTCAAATAGGAGCGAACATATTTTATTCAATCCAGACATTGTGTCTCCAAATATTCCAAGTAAAAGCGACAGACAGTCTATATCTTCACTTTTTCCCCCGACTAAATGTTTTTGTCGGGAAATCTTAGTCGTGCCAAAAACACTTATCTACATGATTTTATAAATTTGCTTAATTTTCTCATAGCCTGCTTTAGATCTAAAGTTGGTCATGAATTTGTCAAAAATATGGCGTTTGACAGTCTGACCGAACATTAGAAGCAGACGTATTGTTTGTAAAAATTGAAGAGCCCATAACTTTGATGATTATAAATCAAAGGTTGAGCAGCCGGCGTGCAGTGACATAGAGATGGTGAGAAGAAAGGGGGAGGGGTTCAAAAATTACCGACTGGAAATTCAAAAAGAGTAAGATACAGAGTTTGACGTTAGTTTGTCTCAGACATTTGTGCAAGCTGAAATTCGTTCCATCAGTATAAATTATACATGATATGCTATAAACGCATGTGTGCATCCTTTTTAACGGAATACATTTTTGTGTTAAATAATGGCCTCTGCGAGTGCAAACCACACCTCAATTTCCCGCAAAGGTAAACGCAAGCGAACTGTATTGACACTGAACCAGAAGATTGAAATCGCTAGTAGACTTGAAAAAGGCGTTAATCGCAACGTTTTGATGACTGAATTTGGCATAGCCTCTTCAACATTATATGACATACGAAATCAAAAAGATGAGTTGTTTAAGTTTGCGTCGGAGTCTGAAAGCAGCAACAATATACACCAGAGACGAAGTATGAAACGGCCAAAATTTGAAAAACTCGACGACGTCCTTTATGTGTGGTTTTTAGAAAGAAGAAGAAAAGGAATGCCAATATCAGGACCCATGTTGATAGAGAAAGCTAGTGAATGTCACACGAATTTAAATATTTCTGAGCATTGCAATTTTTCAATCATGTTTTTTCATAAATTTTGAGTTTGGTTTTCTTACTCTCGATTATCCAGAAAAATTCAATTATCCAGAATGGGTTCTTCCCCGAGCATTCCGGATAATCGAGACTTTACTGTATATATATATATACATGTATATATATATATATTTATATAGTATGTGTACACTTCTAACAGAATTTGGCTGGGTAATGTTTTCAGACCTTAGATACACCGAAATCACCAGTATCACCAATGCCTTTATCTGGTCCACTGCCTGATGTTGTAGAACAGACTCCAGGGGCTCCAAGATTTAACGGCAATGCAGTGGCGCCACCCAAGCCTCCAAGACTGTTCTTATTCAGGTCAGTAACTTAAATATCATAAAATTGATCTTTACTGGGTACTACTGGTACATTAGTAGCAGAGATCATCGATTTCTATGTTCTTGTTAGGAAAATTATTGCTATATAAGTGCAGTGCAGAAATTAGATTAATTAAATACTAAAATAAAAATTTTCAACTCCAATGTTAAGTCAGTCTTATTATATGGCTGTGAAACATGGAGAACTAAAATGACAATCATGAAGACTTTTATTGATGGATGCTTACGCAGAATAAAAGGATGGAAATGGCAGGACAAAATCACTAACTTAGAATTATGAAAATGTACCAGTGGACAAAAGAGATACAGCGAAGATGATGATGCTGGATAGGACACACACACTGTTGAAGCCAACTGAGAGTATTACACAACAGGCTCTAATTTTGGAATCCCCAGGGAAAAAGACAAAGAGGAAGACCAAGGAATATTTGGAGAAGACAGAAACAGAGATGAAGATAATGGGGAAGATATGGAACTATCTTAAAAGAATGGCAAGAAACAGAACAGCCTGGAAAGTGTTTGTTGAAGACCTATGCCCCACAGGGAGCTGAAAGGTAGAAGAAATTGCTCCACCAAAGCCTCCACGACGGTTCTTATTTAGGTCAGTAACTAAGATATATAGTAAAATTGATCTTTACTGGGTATAACTGATACATTAGTAGCAAAGATTATCAATTTCTATGTTCCTGTTAGGAAATTTATTGTTGTATAAGTGCAGTGTTGAAATATTAGTGCTTTGATCTTTTGTTTGATTTGTTGTGATGAAAACAGCACTGTGCATGAACTCTGTAGCTGGAGAAAATAGTTGCCCGCGTCCTCACCTGTCGCCTTGAACAGAAACGCGTATTCCCATCCACACTCGGAGGTTATAGATATAACAAAGAGACATGGCTCAATGCGGCAGTATTTGCCTATGACGTCTTCGAAGGCTTCCACAGACGAGAGGAGACATGTGCTGCTGCTATAGATCTGGAGGATGCATACAACAGGGTACCATTTGAATATCTCATGCATATGCTTCTCAAACTGGCGGTGAACCCCTTCCTCATTAGATGTATCGCCGCGGCACTGTTTCAGAGGAAGGTGATACTCAGATGTGGAAGTTGGTCTTCCGAGCCAACATCCATTTGTCCTGGGCTGCCACAAGGCTCACCATTGTCACCAGTTCTATTTAACGTGTACACAATAACGATCACGGCCCAACAGCTGGATGGGAGGGGAAGAACTATGACTTTTGCTGATGATATTCTGGTATATCGACAGGGAAGAGACAGACGGGGAATCGCCTCCACAATGCAAGACGAACTCGATCGCATTTGTTCCTGGTGTGGGGTTTCAGGTGCCTTGGTTAATCCTAATAAAGCATCAGTTTCATGGTTCTCCCTTAACAATCATATCGTTAATACGACCACACCTGTAGTACGAATGGGAGCTGATGAGGTGACCAGGGACAAGTTGATGACATACCTCGGAGTTAAGTTTGATCGCAGCCTGTGTTTTCGGGACCACGTCGACCATGTGATAACAAAATCCCGCAAAGGATTAGCCGCCTTGAAGGTCATGGCAGCTGCCAACATCGAGCAGAAGCTACTTACTCTTCTGTTCCAGGGATTAGTCCTCGCACCAATCGAGTATGCCCTGGCCATTCTTACTGTCAGTACGACTCAAATTGATAGGCTGGAGAAAATACAAAATGAAGCCATGCGCATTATCCTGGGATGTACGAGGGACACTCCCTGTGTAGCAATGAGGTATCTTCTTGACTTTCCAACCATGGATGACAGAATCAAGATCTGGAGAGCACGAGCATACCTGAAGATTTGTACAGATACAGAGCATCCATTGCACCACGTGCTCAACACAGAGAAAGGTACCAGGCTAAAAAGAGGCAAATCATGGGTGGGCCGGGCAGAATATGTCATCAAACAGGTCTGTGGGCTTACCAATATCAGCGTTGGTGAGGAGTGGATACCGGTGCCTACGTCATTCAAGGGGACTTTCTCATGTATTCCCACACTCGACAGGAAAAGTAGGGAACAGAACCCGGCGGTGGTTAATGCGGAGGTCAAAGGTCTCATCTGCGATAATACCGATGAGAAAGATGCAGTCATCTATACAGACGGATCTGTAAGACGAAACGAAAGAAGTGCATGGGCATTTACAGCACGTTCGGCAGGCAGAATAGCCAAGGAAGACAGTGGTGCATACGCCATGACCACGAGTAGCATGACAATGGAGGTGACGGCAGTGACCAAAGCTTTCAAATGGTTAGAGTCACAAGACTACATCCACGCATGTATACTGAGTGATTCGATGAGCATGATAAAAAAGTGGAGGCGGGCTTTGTATGCATGCAATGGGTAGAGTCGTTGCAGAAATCCAAAATACGTAAGGTCACCTTTGTCTATGTCCCTGGACATGCGGGAGTACGGGGAAATGAGAGAGCGGACAGGTTGGCTAGCTGCGCTGTCGTTGAGGACGGGTAAACAATTGATCGGGCGGACATCATAAATGCCCTTCGAGATGTGGGAAGAGCACAGGACTTTGACAAACACAGATCAACGTCACTTCTTCGGATGATGGAAATGGGAGTTAAGATGGGCACGGCCAGAAATGAGAAACTTGGTGGCCGTGTAAGAAGTCTTATCAACCAACATAGAACTGGAGTCGTCAGTCGCTGGACACTGAGGGAATTGCTGAGGAGGGGATCTGAGCACCTATGGACATGTTCGGAGTGCAATGATGATGACCCGCAAATAACTCAATAACTCTGTAGCATTGATGAATGTAGCAACTAAGGAAAATAAGTGACTACTTAAAGTAACAATAAATACATGTTCATATTGATAAGGTCAAATAGGAATTTGTATCTTCCTGAAATGAATCATGAAGAAATAACGAAAGCAACACGTGTGTGAAGAAAGATTAGCACAGAAATATTCACTCTTCTTTATTTATGTCTAATCATCATCATATATAGCATAATTATCATTTCCAATTTGAATAAACTAGCAATTTGTACAATTAATTATCCATACAAATCTTTGTCTACAAAATTATGAGACTTAACCGTATAATGGCTTCACATTACTCAAAGGAAAGACAGAGATGTACATTATCTTGCATGAAAAATCAGTTTGAAATAATCATCGATAGAAACCAAAAGTCGCTCTCTTACTGGAGAAAGACAGACATGTTGAACACTTAGACAGAACACTCATCCTCTTTCTTGAGAGAGAGTCATGTCGATCACTGAGACAGACTGAAAGCTCTGGACTGAAATAACAGATGCTTCTCTATATTTGTGCTCATGTGGGACATAATTTTGTTCAACTTGTCCCTTTCTGATGCAGCCAAAGGAGTCCATTTACCATATAAATCACTGACATTTGTTGTTGTTGTTGTTGTTGTTGTTGTTGTTGTTGTTGTTGTTGTTGCGTTCGCCAGCTTTCAACTCTGACAAAGTCCCTAGAGACTAGGAACTGAATTTTGCGTGTTAATCCATTTTTCCCTGGCAGCCATGTGCACAGGGGTCCCTTGCCGCACAGGCAGATATCTCCGACTTCGGATGTACTCATGTTTTTTCCGTCGATGAGTAACTGACGTTTCAAGCCGGACCTCACTGCTGAGACCAGGGGTGGTTGTCGCAGAGAGAAATCATAAATACTGACATTTAAGTGGCCACTTCTTCGACCCAGTTGATAACAAACATATTACTATCATTTACAGCCTATAATTATATTCAAAGAAATAAACTGCACAACTAAAGTATCAAAAGTAACAAACAGAAGTGAACTGCGTGTTTCTCTTTCTAGTTCTTTTAGATGTCTTTCAAGTCTAAGCTGCTATAAATCTTAAAAACTCGCTTCAGAAGTTTCAATAATTCGAGATAGCATTAAAGTCTAAACAACCAAAAATCTGATAAATTTCTTATAAAAACTTTCAGTATTATAACTTTCATAGCTTTTATAGAGATAGCCTTCAAGTCTAAACAACCAAAAATCTTATAAATTTCTTATAAAAACTTTCAGTATTATAGTTTTTGTAGAGATAGCTTTCAAGTCTAAACGATCAAAAATCTTATAAATCTCTTATCAAAACTTTCAGTATTATAGCTTTTATAGAGATAGCCTTCAAGTTTAAACAACCAAAAATCTTATAAATGACTTATAAAAACTCAGTACTTTGAGATAGCTTTCAAGTCTAAACAATCAGAAATCTTACTCTCATTTCAGAACTCCATCCAATGTGACCAAATATTCTAGAGACAAGGAAAATGAAGGTGAACATAATATATACAGCAACATTGAGAAATCAGAGCTGAAACCCTCCGGTCAAGACAAATCTATGGACTCTTCCAAACATGAGAACAGTGCAGGCTTCAGTGACTGCATGAAAGGAGTCACAAATCTCAACCTAGGACACAACAATCATCTCGTAGAAAAGATTTCTAAAAACAACATAATGATGAACAATGAGATTACAAACATAGCGACAAAAGCACCTTCTTCTGTGACTTTTCAGTTAAATGCATTTGAAACTCCATCAAACAACTTCAATACAATGCCACATCAGTATTCTGTTGCTAGGAAACCGACAATAAGAACGCCAGACCTCAGTGCAAAAAGGTCGGGAAGAGCACGCAGACGTTCACATGACAAAGGTGAGATGACAAGGCAAAGACACATAATGAATAGTGTCTCTGAGCTCCTTCGTCAGCGGTTGGACCCATACCCATTGCTGGACCAGTTGAAAAGGTTAAGAATCATCACGAATGTTGATGTCCAGTCCTTCCTCGGACACCATGACCGAAAATCTGTCTGTGAAAGCATCGTGGATTTGGTAGGGGACGCAACCCCTGATGTACTGCCAGTTTTCTGTGATGTACTCTCTTCCAGCGGGAATAGCACGGAGATAATAGAGGTAACATTTGTATTTTATCTCTTTATTTAAAATTATTTCTAAAAAAAAACATTTCGATCTGACATTTTTGTGCGTTTATATTTTGTCTGCTAAACATAGGTAAGGTAAAGGTAATGTATGAGACTTGAATCCGCATTTTAGCATGCGAGTTTTCACCCATTTCTGTTCTGCCTCCTACCCAGAAGTGTTCTGAGACTTCTGGATAGTGTCGCTTTAAGCAACAAAACTCACAATGCAAGGCAGCATCCCTCACCTTCCAAGAGTACTAACCTGGTACTCTTTTGTGCCAGCGGCTGGGTCAGCCGTAGGAGTATTTTTCTTCCGACCACAAGTACACTTCACACTGCTTCCAGCGTGAATCAAACACGGGTTGTCCGAAAATCGAATATCGGTAGCCCAGTGGGGTGGTTTTCCCAACTAAACTACTGAGGCCCCCTGCTAAACATGAAAAAAGGTATTGATTGTAAAGGGTGGAATGTTTGTAAATAATTTATAGTGTAGATATCTTTTGTCCACAAGACTTCATCATTCAATGTGATACGCTCATTACAAATAACATCTGTGATACGTTCATTACAAATAACATCTGTGATATGTTCATTACAAATAACATCTGTGATATGTTCATTACAAATAACATCTGTGATATGTTCATTACAAATAACATCTGTGATATGTTCATTACAAATAACATCTGTGATACGCTCATTACAAATAACATCTGTGATATGTTCATTACAAATAACATCTGTGATATGTTCATTACAAATAACATCTGTGATATGTTCATTACAAATAACATCTGTGATACGTTCATTACAAATAACATCTGTGATACGTTCATTACAAATAACATCTGTGATATGTTCATTACAAATAACATCTGTGATATGTTCATTACAAATAACATCTGTGATATGTTCATTACAAATAACATCTGTGATACGTTCATTACAAATAACATCTGTGATACGCTCATTACAAATAACATCGGTGATACGCTCATTACAAATAACATCTGTGATACGTTCATTACAAATAACATCTGTGATATGTTCATTACAAATAACATCGGTGATACGCTCATTACAAATAACATCTGTGATACGTTCATTACAAATAACATCTGTGATACGCTCATTACAAATAACATCTGTGATACGTTCATTACAAATAACATCTGTGATACGTTCATTACAAATAACATCTGTGATACGTTCATTACAAATAACATCTGTGATACGTTCATTACAAATAACATCTGTGATATGTTCATTACAAATAACATCTCAATCCCAGACACTCAAACATCCCTGATGATTTAAAAGTTCCAATGCTAACTAAACATTGATGAATGCCAAAAAAAAAAAATAATCAGAGGAGTTCAATCAATAAGTTAAACCTTTTTATGTCCCAGGGAGCCGCGATAGCTCAGTGGTTAGTGAACTGGACTACAAAGGACAAGGGGTAGGGTTCGATCCCAACCGACGGCTTCCGGGTTCACCCAACCTTTAATGGGTACCGGATTTTTCTGGGAAGGTAAAGCAGCACGGGCGTAATACCGACCACATTACCCCAAAAATCATGTGCTGAAGGTCTGTAAAATTTATGGCCACTAACACCATATTTCCTTATACGCCACTTGGCGTGACGGGGGTACTTTACTTTTTTTTTTTACTTTTATGTCCCATTTTATAGCATAGACCAGTGTTTCTTCACCTTTTTTTTTTTTAACTGTGGCCCAATTCAGACCTTGTTTTGTTTCTGTGCCTCCACCCTGCCCTTTTGTGAAAAAGATCACTATATATACGGGAGCCGCGATAGCTCAGTGGTTAGTCAACTGGACTACCAAGGACAACGGGTAGGGTTCGATCCCAACCGACGGCCTCCGGGTTCACCCAGCCTTTAATGGGTACCGGATTTTTTTCTGGGAAAGTAAAGCAGCATAGGCGTAATACTGACCACATTACCCCAAAAATCATGTGCTGAAGGTCTGTAAAATATAGGGTCACTAACACCATATTTCCCTATATGCCACTTGGCGTGACGGGGGTACTTTACTTTTTTACTATATACATATACATACATACATACATAAAATACACAATATAGTTACATATAAATGTATGTTAAAATATGACTGTTGTAAAGAAAAAAAGTAAAGAGCCCTGTCATGCCAAGTGGCATATATGGTGTAATAGCAATAAACTCAGCTGGCAAAATTAAAGATTCCGCCCTCTTGTGTATGGTTTTCCTTCTTTGGCTATCAGTTTGGATATTCCGTGAGAAGTGATGAAAACTTTGTCATTAAAATTTGTAGATTTCTGATCAAACATTTATTTTTCATTGTAGGTCTGTCTAGCTTCAAAATTATTTAGTAACGCCCGCCAAAAATATCCCACTGGTTTATTATTTTTGTCGTTTCGAGTTGTTGACATGAGAAGTTTCGAGAAGCTTCTGGTCGAACTGACATGGTCGCATACTTTCAATTTTTCAACAGAAAGTGTAATATTGTAAATAAGCACATGGGTTTCTCTTGTCTGGCAGTGATGGAATAATTCAATAGCCAAGACATTCATTATCATTATCATAATTTTAAGGGCATAATGTTGTAAATACATTTTGTAAGTGTATAGTCACGTTTATCAATCAATTTTCTGTTTAAAAAATATATTGCCATATACTTTGGTATACACTCACAAATCAAGAGATCACAAAAGGTTATTATGACGATAAGAAATTAAAAACAGCAACCGCGAAAGGAAGGACAAAAGCTTCATTCTTTAATGCTCTGATTGGCAAACTTATAATTCTATTCTATACTCCTTCAACAGTTTGTTAGCGCACCTTGCATTGGCTAATCAGAAGAGGAGAAGTAGGTTTTGCAGTGGCCGAGTGGTTGGGGGAGGGAGAGGTATGTGGGAAAGGAAAGTAATGATGCCGCAGACATTGAAGATGATTTGTTTATCACAGATGATCACTTTTAAAGTCCACCATATACTTCTGATGTTCACTTTTCTTATTCATTTTCTTCCTGAACCGAAGATGGCATATAAGGAGGAAGTCATAGTTCTTCACAGTTAAAGATTTGTGCTAGTTATAAGTCTTGGTTGTTTCTTAGTCCCATTGTTGAGTCTTCCCTAGTATGTGTTGTTCTGCATAGTATTCTTTTGGTTTCATTTATATGTGTTCCTAATGAAACAAATCACAGAAGTGAAATAAGTGATAACAGGGCTGCATTCTACAATTGTTTGCCTACCTATGCATGGCCTCCTAGTCTCATGCCATGGCCCCTCACTTATGTCATTTTACTCATGGCCCTCTCAGAATCTCCTGTGGCCCACCTAGTGCCACATGATCGCCATTTGAGAAGCACTGGCATAGACCAGGGACAAGTTGTCTCTATCTATCCCTATTCTTTTACATTTTGTCTACTTTTCTCCAGTCAAGGCCAGTGATCTAAAGGATTTCAATGACTTCACTTCCCCCATGTATTCCTGGGCCTTCCTGGCTTTCTTTTCCCCTGTACATCCCATGTCAGAGCCTGTCTTGCTAATCTGACATCAGGTTTTCTCAGTGTGAGACCAATTCATCTCAGTTTGGTAATCGTTTGCTCGACTGGTCCTTGCTTTGTTCTTTCTCAGATATTTTCATGTCTAATTTTGTCACACCATATGTTGTTCATAATTTTCATCAAACATTTGTTTACAAATATGCCTGAGCTATATAAGAGGACTGTTTTAACATTTTTATACTTTTTATTCTTATCTTTTCATATATTTTTTGCTGCCCGTATTTTTATTAAATTGAATTAATGCTGTGCTAGCTTGATTTATTCTCTGCTTAATGTCTCTCTCTGCTCCTCTTCCTTTGTCAATAATGGTGCTCAAATATGTAAAATAATTAGGTGAGTTAGTGGGAGAAAATGCTTTATTTTAATACACTGCTGAACAAATGACGCCTCATCCTCCCCACTTCCAAGTGTATAGTGTATATACAAGCAAATAGCTAAACAAAACAATGCAAGAATTGGGTACCTACTACAGAACAGAAAACTGAAAAAGCCAGGTATTAAAGATGTGGAGAAAAATGGCCATGTAAGGATGTAGGTAATCCATAGCCATTGTCTGTTTGATTATGGAGTGTTTTAACATTATGGCATAGGAGTATTTTAATATCATGGTATAGGAGTATATTAATATCATGGTATAGGAGTATTTTAATATCATGGTATAGGAGTATTTTTATATCATGGTATAGGAGTATTTTAATATCATGATATAGGAGTATTTTTATATCATGGTATAGGAGTATTTTAATATCATGATATAGGAGTATTTTAATATCATGGTATAATGCAGTATTTGAAGGTAAAATAACATCTTCCTCACTATTATTGCCTTTCTAACTGTGAGCCACATACTTATGATTAAACTGAGATCTATTGTCGTGTATCCATAAAGAAAGTAATTACAGAATTGTTGGGCTGTGTAGTGAAAGAGTCGCAACAAGTTCCTAATCCCTTGCCCATGATTGTGTCAAGTAGCAGACACTTGATGATGAATTACTTTTGTAAAAGGTTGTATAGTATACAACAATGTATGAGACTGAAAGACAGTCAACCTAACCACAGAACTAAAGACCTACTATGACAAAGATATTCCTGCTGCTCATGACTGAGAATGGACAATTCATAGCAGGCATGATAGAAAATTGAACCATTTCCACATAAATTGCTTCCATTGGCTGCTTAATGAGAGTGGCAGGATATTGAACCTGACATTGAAGGTCTCACGGAAGCCAAGATTGCAAGCATCTTCACGCACTTTCCAAAATTTCCAAGTGAGGTGGGCTAAACATGTTGTCTCCTTGTCTGATGAATCCATCATGAAACAGGTAATTATATGGTGAGCTCAATGAAGGAGAATGACCAGCAGGTGATCAGAAGAATCGCATCAAAGATTCTCTCAAGGTGTCACTAAGAAGCTTCAAGATTGATGTCAACGAGGAAACCCTTGTGCAGAATTGCTGCATATGGTAAAGTAGCTGTTGATAGAGTTATTTACTACACAGCAAAGCACTGAATTGTTGAGACATGAAAAAAAATATGAAAAAGGTTAAAACAATAAACACTGACATGACCAACTTTGATTTTACTGGTGTGAACAGTGACAATCATCATTTTTTGACCAGATAATGAGAAGGGAACAGCTGGAATATATTGTGACAAATGGAAAATTTGAGGGGCGAAGACATAGAGGGAAGCAAAGAGAAAAGATACCAGACAGTTTAAGAGAATGGCTTGGCAGAAAGTCAACAACAGAAATGGTAAATAACTGTCGAGATCGAAAGTTGTGGAAAGACATGATCACCTACGCCAGCAGGCATGTACTTGATAATGATGATGAACAGTGGCACGAGATTCTTGCCAAGATTGAAATTTATCATTACCTCTGCACACACAAGGGAGGTGAAGGTATAAGCAAAAGTAAAAAAAGTAAAGAGCCCCCGTCACGCCAAGTGGTGTATAGGGAATATGGTGTTAGTGACCATAAATTTTACAGAACTTCAGCACATGATTTTTGGGGTAATGTGGTCGGTATTACGCCTGTGCCGCTTTACTTTCCCAGAAAAAAATCCGGTACGCATTTAAGGCTAGGTGAACCCGGAAGCCATTGGTTGGGATCGAACCTTAAGGTGAAGGTATAAGATCAATGCTTATTATTGGCATTACTTGGAATCAATGACTATTAGAGATTGTAACTTTTCATTTTAATATGTTACAAATTGTCATCTATAACATTTTGTCCTGATTTGCCTAATTTATAACATGTTATTTTAATTCAGGTTCTTCAAGTGGTGAGGGAAATTGACAGAATCATTTATGATGTCTGCTACAGCAACAGCAATGAGAACACTGTTCTAGCTGATGAAAAAAACCTTAACTATGATGTTGGTTACTTAGCTCCAGATTACTCACTGAAACCCCTGGTAGAACTGGAGAGGGTCAGAGCCAGCAGTGATAAGCGGCTCAGTAAAGCTTCCTCAAGAACCTCTGCATACTCCCTACTTGAAGCAGCTGACAGTGAATCAAGTAAAAATGGTGATTTTAGCATCTTCCCAGGATTAATTATGATGAGTATATGTGTGACAGGCCACAATTTATCTGGACAAAGATCTGAAGCTCTAGCCAATGTCATCAGAAACCATAATTGTATATGTGAGCTCCGTTTGGGCAAGACACAGCTAAGTGGTGAAGATATTAGTGTTATAGCCAAATCTTTAGAAAATAACAGGACAATTCATTCTTTAGATTTGCGTCTAAACAACATTGACACCAAAGGGGCTGTTGCTGTGGCAAATTTATTACAGAACACAAAGTCTCTACGGCTCCTGAATCTTTCTTCTAGTAATATGGATATGGACAGCATCAGAATAGTTTTAGAAGCAACTGCCAGTAACAGAACACTAATTGATCTTGATCTCAGCTTTCTTGATATCAGTGATGGGTGCTGCGAGTATATACAAGACATGCTGAGGGCTAACTCCAGCCTACAAAAGCTTCGTTTGAGGAGCAACAACATATCATGGTCTGGGTGCTATGTGATAGCTGAAGGTCTTGTGCACAACCTGAGCCTCAGTGTGTTGGATTTAAGCAGAAATAATATTGAAAATGCAGGAGTTCAGGTAGGTATTTATTTTCTTTGAGAACTTTAGCAAAAGATGGCACATTTATCCAATATTCACTCTTACTCTTTGAAGATTAAATTTGTTTTTTTCTTTTTGCTGCTCAAATTGTGATACTTTTAAAAGAAACTATGAAAAATGTTGATAAAATTAGAAAAGAAGAATTTGCCATATGGATCTCTCCATTTGTGAAATGAAATTACAAATACATTTTGAAATAAAAAAAAGAATAGGTCTATGCAGAATTTTATGTTGTTATAAAAACACAATAAACAATTTTTATATTGCAGCCAAAGGCATTTGTGATATGAAACGGTACATAGCTCAGATGTGAATAGTCTGACCAGTGGGAAGTTCACTTTTAGCATTATTTCAAATTATCTGTGCTAGATTATACATGTATAAGCCAAAGCAAAGTAGTCCTTAATATCATATGTAGTTTTTATTTATAATCTTTTTATTTGTCTTTCCTAAAGAAAATCATTAGCTGTTAACATGGCAACTGTCGTTTGTGGTACCATTTTAATGCTGAAGTCTGTTTAGTACCTGCTTTATTAATTGTTTTGTTTCACTTTATTTCTCCTATAAAACTGGTAGACAAATTGTGAAGCACTTAATTTATGAACGTTTCCTGAAGGTTAGGTTAAGGGAGACAACTCACATTAAATGTGTAATCAACTGAGTGTAGGAAACTGAACACACATATGATGAGAGAATTTTAATTTTTCAGATTTGGTGAAACTCTATTTAACTATATTCCCATCCCTATCTCTTGCATACCTTCCTTCCCCCACTCTCCCTTAACTTTTCTCTGTCTCCCATAGCATTCACAGTTAGCAAAAAGCTAGAATATGATCAAAACAGACTGCAGACAGCCTGATACATTACATTTCCATAACAAGTGTGTCATGTTTTTCCTTCCTCATGAAACAGGAACTCCAATAATTCATATCCAGCATTCAGTTTGTCATCCACATCAAGAGTTCCTATCTTTAGAATATGGAATACACAATTCTTTAATTATTTATTGCTCAGTGCTTGCCTGAGTCTAAATATGATTAATTATCCTATTCTACTGGACTAGAAATTTGTATCACATATTTATATGTTATGTATTCTACTTTTTATGTGCATGCTTCTGAAAAATGTCTTAGCCTCTTTAAAAAATTGTATTTATATCCAATTGATGTAGTTTCCTCCTTCAATTCAATCTAGTTAGGTCATCTTCATTGCACAATGAAAAACTCCCCCCCCCCCTCCCCCACACTTTTCCCAGTATGAAACACTCCTGCCACACACTAGTGAAACATTTAAATATTTAAGACTGTTTCAGCTCAGATGTACAAAACGGGGGACTGGTTGGTCTTGAAGAAAGATGCTGGTCTCGAGACAGAGAGACAAATCCCGGCTGCACCAGATGGGATTTTTATTTGTGATTTCTCTCTGTGGCAACCACCCCTGGTCTCAGCAGCAAGGCCAGGCTTGAAATGTCAATTACTCATCAACGGAAAAAATATGAGTATCTACAAAGTTGGAGTAATCTGCCTGTGTGGGGTGGACCCCTGTGCACATGACTGCTAGGGAAAAATGGATTAACATTCAAAATTCATTTCATAGACACTTAGGACATCGCTAGCGGTGAAAGCTGGTGAATGCACCCCCTCCCCACACCTCCCAAAAAAAATGTACAAGCTCTGTAGTACCAGTGAAGACCTTGATGATTAATATCAATTAATTTTAAAAAATGTACAACCAAGCAGCGAATCGCAGACACAGAGAGCTATGATTCAGGCCCTATGTGTCATCATAATAATAGTAATAATAATAGGAAAGTCTATTGAGCTTTGCAACAGTAGACAATCTGACAATCAGGAATTTTCAACAGCACATAGGATGAAAGGGCTCAGCAACTCAAAGCTGACTATTTGTGTCAGGGTCATTGAACCAGAACTGATTAAGATCCCACACCACATTTCAATGGTGGTTAAGAAACAGACTAATTTATCTGGTAAGGCAAATAGAAAAAAGGAAATGTAAAGTGACACCAAAAATGTCATACTAAAATTGTAGGGAGCTGCGATGGCTCAGTTGTTAGTGAGCTGGACTGCTAGCAGCAAGAGGCTGTGTTTGATCCTGATCAACAGCTTCCAGGTTCATCATTATCATCATATATTTTTTCATGTTATGACATCAAGCTATCCAGTATTTTCTCTCTTTGTCGTTCATTTTCTCTCTTTCCTTGTATTTTGCCAGTTGTAACCAAGTATTCCAACTTTCTGATGTTTTTAGGAGCTCCCTTTTTGTGCTGGCCTCTTAGAATTTCCTCATTGGTCTTTTTATCTGTCCAGAGAACCTAATGTGCAATCTACATCAAATATTTCTGGTCTCAGCAACTTCCAGGTTCATATTAAATACTTCCAGGGTCACCAAGCCTTAAATAGGTACCAGATTTTGTTTCTTTTCTGGCAAAGATAGCAAAAGCTTAATACTGACCACATTACCCCAAAAATAATGTGCCAAAGGTTTAAAAAAAAATATGGGCACTAAAGCCATATTCCTACACTAGGAGGTGTGATGGAATTCTTTTCCTTTTTTTTTCTGAAATTTGTACACTGGTCCAAAAAGTCTGGCGAATGCAGAAGAGGAAGAAATAAGACTTTTTTTTTAACAGTTTCAACACATTAGGTGAAGTTTTACTATAAATAATTTAGGTTTGTGGCTTTGTGGTTATTCATTTCTGCAATATGATGATGATATGTCCATTCTTTATGCAGATTTTGAAGTATTTGATGTTTTTTATATCATTATTCCATGTGTATCTTTGGAACAAAGGCAATTAACAAGGAGTACATAAGAGACTCACGCCACCTTCCATGTTTCAAAAATAAAATATTTGTTACAGAATGCTCTTCTATATATGAAACAATTATACAAATAGAAAATTACTGTGAATTCTTTTTTAAACATCACATAAGGAGTCTTGTTCAAAACATCATTAAGTGAAATTTTTATAACTCCACTTAAGGAATCATGTTCAGACATCATATGTGGAATTATCTTTGAACATACTTAAGTAATTCTGCTCAAGACATCATTTAATGAATCCTTTCTTAAACATCACTTCAGAAATCCAGCTCTAGAGATCACTCCTGGTGTTATAAAACCAAAGAGCTGATATATTTCCTTATTGGGTGAAACATGTCTGATGATTCAGACACCTACTGTTGCTATTCTCATTAAACTAAAAAGAATATTTAGATATGAGTATTAATTTAAATATTTGACATGCAAGCATTAAACTATGAGTTACATATTATGTTTGACAATGTTAGCAAAGATAATGGCTCAAAAATTTGTGTTAAAGTAGATGTTGTAAAAATTGATAAAAATGTGATAATTTTTAATACTTTGTATCATTTAGGCTTTGGTCAAGTTTCTGCCAGAATCAAGCATTACTGAAGTGTGCCTAGAAAACTGTGGAATTACCTCAGCTGGATGTGATGCTATAGCTGAACTACTCACTCATTGTAAAAGGCTTACAAGTCTGGACATAAGTACAAATATTCTCCTTGATGTTGGAATATCTAAACTGGCTCCAGCTTTAGAAAGAACATCTGTTTTACAGGTAGATTTGATCATTACATATGTAAAGTGCTAAGGATCTTTCTTTTTTGTTAGCCTTTATCCTTTGAATTGCGCTCTCATTTTTTTTTCATTGGTAGGGAGACTCAGTAGAAAACTTTTAGCCTCTAAATATTTTTGTGAGAAAGGTTATGTGTAATTTATCATTTCACATGCTAAATAATTTGTAGGCAGCATTAGAATAAAAGGGGAGGCGCGATAGCTCAATGGTTAGTGAACTTGACTACAAAGGACAAGAGGTAGAGTTTGATCCCAACCGATGGCTTCCGGTTCACCCAGCCTTTAATGGTTACTGTTTTTTTTTCTGGGAAAGTAAAGTGGCACGGGCGTACTATTGACCACATTACCTCAAAAATCATGTGCCGAAGGTCTGTAAAATTTATGGTCACTAACACCATATTCCCTATACACCACTTGACGTGATGAGGGTACTTTACTTTTTTATTTTTTATTAGAGTAAAAGAGAGATGGGTGGCTGAATCAATAAATTGTTGGCCTCCAAACCAGTAGAACATGAGTACCAATCCATGTAGGGTCAAAAGTTTTTTTCTGTTGGGGATGAATCAAAAACTCAGACACCTTGCAGTGACTAGAAAGCAGTCTTTATTCTACGGTCTTATAAGTTCTCCCAGCAGACCCCAGTAATGGAAAAATGCCTTAAAGATAGTTTTAAAAAAAAATTAGAATAAAGATATTGTTATTGAGTTATTTGCAGGTCATCATCATTGCACTCCGAACATGTCCATAGGTGCTCAGATCCTTTCCTCAGTAATTCCCTCAGTGTCTAGCAACTGACGACTCCAGTTCTGTGTTGGTTGACAAGTCTTCTTATATGTCCACTAAGTTTCATGTTACTGGGTGTCCCCCATCTTAACTCCCATCTCTTTCATCTGAAGGAGTGACGTGGACTCATGGTTGTTGAAGTCATGTGTCCTTCCCACATCTGGGAGGGCATTGATGACCTTTACCTGATCCATTGGTTGACCGTATTCAACGACAGCACAGCTAGCCAACCTGTCTGCTCTTTCATTTCCCCATACTCCCGCATGTCCAGGAATGTAGATAAAAGTGAATCTACATATTTTTAACTTCTGCAACGACTTTACCCATTGCATGCATACAGAGTCCGCCTCCACTTTTTTTAATAAATAATGATATACATGCAAGGAAAAGCAGCGGTAGAAGTAGATTATTTTGTATATTTTGGAAGCTGCATAGATCAAGGAGACATAAAAAAAAAAAGAAATTAGAATCAGAATAGCAAAGGTAGCAAAGACTTTCAGAAACCTTCATAAAAAAGGGAAATAAAAATTATTAAGCACAAAAACAAAGCTCAGGATTTTCAAAACAAATATATTATCCACCCTTACTTATGCTTGTGAGGGCTGAAAAACAACTAAAGAAATGATGCATTTGAAAACTAATGCTGCAGGAAAACATTTTGTGCACATTGGAAAATAAATTTAAAACTAGTGAAGTAAGAGAAATGACAAAACATTCTAAAATTTCAACTGTAATCAAAAGAAAATTGAAATATATGGAAAATATTTAAAACTATCTATCTATTGTCCTTTTGAGCCGAAGACGGCACATAGGGCAGAACTACAATCTCAAAAGCAGAAACCTTGCATGCCAAAATGGCACATATTGCAGAGATCACTGCTTCTAAAATCTATGGTTCTGTTTCCATAACGATATTTTTTACAATGACAGCTTGTCAAGCCATCGATTAACCCCCTTAGTCGCCTCTTACGACATGCCTGGAAGGTCACAGTGTCACTATTTTTTACTTCCCACATAATGAGGCCCCGGTAACACACGGGAGATTTAAAACTATGGACAAATTGAAATATGTGGACAATATTGAAAGTTATAAATAAATAGAAATATAGAGAATATATAAAATTATAATTAGATAGAAATATAGAGAATATATAAAATTATAATTAGATAGAAATATGGTGAAAGTATTTGAAACTCTAAACTCTTTATAATGAAACTTCACAAATTTCCACTCCTGTGCTGTTAATGTTTATAGTTCATTTATTCATATGTGATAATGTGTTTTCAGAATCTTGGCCTGAATATGTGTGGTATCACTAATGATGGTTTCTCTAAGCTCTTGGATGTTCTAGAGAAAAATAAATCAATTGTTCATATGAAGCTGTGCTACAACAGACTTGGCAGAGAGCATTTAATTCCATCTGCCACAGTAGACAACTTAAGGTTAGTTAATGTATTGTAAAAATTAAAAATTACTTCCATAATGTTTATATAAATTTTCGTACACATAAAACCCTTAAATGAATGTTAAATTATTATGATACAGGAAATGATGTTATAATTATATGGCACTGTTCATCATCATCATCATCGAGTGCCGTCTCCGCAACTAAGGTTGGCTACCATGGAGTCTGCTCTGTTTCTTACTTTGATGGTGCTGGTTGTCATAGGCTGGTTTGTCCATCTTTTGATGTTACTCGTCCATGTTAGTCTTGGTCTGCCTCTGCCTCTTTTACCTTGTATTTTCCCCTCCAGGATTACTTTTAGTAGGCTGTTGGTGTCTTTTAACATGGCCCAAAAATTTCATTTGTCTTGTTTGAATTGTGTTTAGTAGATCTCTTTTCATTTTTAGTTGTTTTAAAACTTCATCATTTGTTTTCTTTCCCTTCCATCCAATTCTACCTATTCTTCTATATATCATCATTTCAAAGGCTTCAATTCTCTGTTCTGTTTTCTTGTCTAATGTCCATGTTTCTGCACCATACAGGAATGTTGAGAAGACATAACATTTTGCTATTCTTAGTTAGGGCACTGTTAAATGGCATTAAATTGTTATGGAATACCATTAATTTTTTGTAGATTATTCCATTTCATTAAAAGACATGTTAAAATTGTACTTACAATCTAGCTTATTAGCCTCACACTTTAGTTACATGCCTGGAGCTGGAGCCAGTTGGTGGTAGAGAATGAACAAAAGAAACCCTGTCTTGACTATAATAAATTGAAACCAGTCATACACAAGAAATGATCTCTTGCATTTAGTATATCAGTCAATTTTCTGACTAGAACCAGATCAACAGAAAATTGACAAACACCCAAGTATAGAAAATTAAAATGTGGTAATTAACCAAATGAATATGTGGAAATGAATATATGAAAATGAATATGTGGAACTTAATATATCAAAATGTATATGCGGAATTGAATATATGAAAATGAATATGTGGAAATGAATATATGAAAATGAATATGTGGAAATCAATATATGAAAATGAATATGTGGAAATCAATATATGAAAATGAATATGTGGAAATAAACCAAGTTTTCCTTCGTCATGAAATAGTAACTCCAATAAGTCATAATAATTTGTTTTAAACCAAATGGCAGAGAGACACTGAGAAGAACATTGATGAGAGAGGCAAGAGCAGCAGGAATCGGCTCCCTCAATGAGATAGAGCTGCTTGCACAGAACAGAGACGGATGGCGAGATTTGATAAAAAATCTTACAAGGATTGAAAACTGCTAGAATAAAAATTTAGATAAGAGAAAGAGTATCTGGGTCTATGCCCTATGGGCCAGCTATGGCTTGAAATGTCAATAGATAGATAGATAGAAATGGCAGAGGCACATGTTGGATACATAACAAAACCAAACAACCAACCAATCAAAATTCAATAACTAAAATTCTAATCTGTGATTTATAAATGATTAAAATGTTACTGTTTTTATTCTTCAACAACATTTATGATCAATAAACATTTCACCAAAATGCCTCCATTTGTTTTAATATTCATTAATTGCTTACCTTACACATTAGTAGCCACCATTACTGCCAATGTAATCCCTATCTGAGTGATGACAATGATCTTAAATACATTTTCTGAAGCACTCCTGGAGGTAATCATCATCCTGTGGCTCTGCTTGAATTTCCTTCATTGTCTGAAAGTTTCAGCCATTGAGCTTTATTTTTGGTTTTGGAAACAAGAAATAATCACAAGGTCTGGTGAATAAGAAGGGTGAGCAACACAGCCATGTTGTTCATTCATCCATTCATGGTCCCTGGCTAGAGGTATTGAATATTATGTTCATCCATAAGCCTTGTTCTTGTGTACTATGTAGCAAACAGTTCCACCAATGATTTTTCCTGAACCATGCTGTGAAAGCAAACAGCACCTCTTTCATTTGTCCTCTTCAATTTCTCTGACATTCTAGTTTTCCTGTTGTTACAATTTCCACATGCCTCATTTCCACATATGCCCCATAAATTGGGACTACTTTTTCCTAATTTGTTTTATAATCCTCCTCCCTCCTCTGCTGCTTTTAGTACCTCCTTATTTGATGTTTTTACTGCCTATGGTCTCCTTAAGCATCATTCTAAAAAAAAACACATCTCAAATAATTCACTCCAGCATTGCATTAATTTGTTTAATGATTATTATGAATGTATATTCTACAATGGCACTGTTTCCATAACAATACTTTTTACAATGACAGCTTGTCAAGCCATCGATCAACCTCCTTAATCGCCTCTTACAACATGCCTGGAAGGTCACAGTGTCATTAATCTTTACCTCCCTCATAATGAGGCCCCAGTAACACACGGGATTTTAGAGCAGTGATCTCTGCAATATGTGCCATTTTGGCACTCAAGGTTTCTGTTTTTGAGATTGTGGTTCTGCCCTATGTGCCGTCTTTGGCTCGAAAGGACAATAGATAGATAGATAGATATTCTACAATAGATTAATTTTCAATAGTGAAATATGTTTATTGTTCATGACTCGCTACCATCAAACAAAATTGTTTTGATGTATCAGTATGAAACTCTCTTTTTAATGTTCACTGATAATGACACATTCCTCATTTTAAATATTCTTGGCCTGTGTGATTCTACTATTTACCTCAGTATGACATCTTCCATCTGATGTTAATGAAAAGCAATTACCAGATATTTTTTAAAACAATCTACATGTCTGCGCTTTTAACAATTAGCTTATATATAGTGCACCTGAGTAAAGCCCTGTTTCTTGAGACTGCCATTACTTCCATTTTCTTTTAATTTAAACTGAAGTCTCTTTTTCTTGCTTCCTTCAATAAATATATCAATAAATGATTGAAGTTCTGTTTTGCTCTTGAATATCAGTACAATGCCATGTTGTTGAAAATCATCAAGTCTGGAGAGCAACAAGGAACTGGGTTGTTGTGGTGGAGAAGACATCTTTTGTTCCACCGTTTTGTTTGCTTGCTTTCCTCATACATTCTGTTGTAAATGTCTTAAAATCGCAACATAGAAAGCAGAATTAATTCTTAGATCCAGAGACACAAATTCTTTATGATCAATTCTCATTTGATTAAAAAAAAATCATGAACTCTGTAATGTCTTGAATTGTTTCGCTTTATTTAGTTCAGGCAAACTTTTAAAGCTGACTTCATTAATGCATTTAGAACTTAACCAATATCAAGTTGTTGCTGCTTTTGGTCAGTGCTCAGAAGTGCGGAACAAAATATTAGATGTGATGATCCACATTTTTTAATCCTTCATTAAATTTCTGTGACAGCGTCCATGACTGATTCTCAATAGTAGACCAACTTTTATTTCATCAATATTTCTTCCAAAAATTTCTATCATTATAGCAAACCATGATATTTGTGCTTTTCATCCGAACACATCAGTGGTTTGCTCGGTATTTCCAAGTACAGTTATGCATCCCACCTTGATTCCTATTCACTTAGCCAGACTATATAGTCTGTTTCTAGGGAAACTATGAAGAGGTGGAGCTAGATTCTAGATAGTTCTGATTCAACAATTCTGATGTCACAATTATGATGCAGAAATACAAGCAATAAAGTTGGCAATAGAAAAACTGCTGAACAGTAAACTTAGCCGACAGCCTGTAGTGTTTTTGACAGATGCAAGATCAGTACTCCAGGCACTACAATCCAGAAAATTACCACATCTGCAGACTTATTGACTGAACTCTGCAAGCACCACAGGGTTAACCTGCAGTGAATCCCATCTCACTGTGGATTACCAGGAAATGAGAAAGCAGATCAGTTTGCAAAGGATGGTTCAACAGGCACACAACTAGATACACCGGTTACATACCATCCTAAGAAACAGATAATCAAATCAATCAGAGGACCACAAGCCCCAAATCAGGATGCCTTTCATAATATGAATAGATATGAACAAGTTATCATTATACGCCTCAGAACAGGACACCAATCGACTCCATAGTCACATGTATACAAAATTCAAGATTGGCACATCAACTACTTGTACATGTGGACAGGCGCCCCTGACTGCTGAACACATACTTCAAGACTTCACTGAATATAGTAGACTCAGGAAAATCCATTGGCTCATAGATACAACACTACAGACAAAACTATATGGGCCACTGCAAGAATTACAAAAGACAGTAAAATTTATACAGGAAACGACATTGCAGATATAGACAATACTTCGGGCGAATGAAAGATAGATAGATAGAACAATTCTGATGCAAGCAGTCACTTATGAGTTTCTAACTACTTTTAGTTCTAGTGCTGACAGGCGTCTTTGCTCCCAGTTTTTCTATTAGAATGTTTTAGTAACTACAAGAACTAGCTACAGATCGACAATCATGAAGAACCATGACTTACTCCCCCCTATGTGCCATCTTCACCCCAAGAGGAAAATGAAATGAAAGTTTTAACAAACCAGCACCTATGGTTTGAAATATTTAAAGTTCCATCTGTTTTATCACTCTCTGGTGCAAAATTTTGTATAATAAATATTTATATATTTGATCATTAAACATAAGAGTTTACTATAAAATAATCAAATACAAATTATGTTTATAAAATAAGTAACTGTACAGGATAAGTAATGTATTAATGGCAGACAGCAGTGATGCAAAAGAAGATACAGAAATGACTTTACTGTTTTTATAAAATAAATTTTTTTTCATTTTCAGATATCGTCTTCACATCATCACATCCTCCAAACCAAAACTGAAGATTTTGCTTTGGGGAAACTCATTTGAGGAGTCTTAGACACCACATTACATTGTCTTCCATGTATGTTGGCTAAAATGTAAAAGTCTGCATTATTGATGCATTCACCGCTGTGTTTATTGGTTTTATATGACCACTTTCAACAGGGTAACTTTAGTGAAGAAAGTGGACATCATCTCATTTATTAGTTTCAAAGATGTACATTTTGTTACAAATTTCTGATAGTCAGAAATCATTTAACTTATCATGTTTTACAGTTTTCGAAGATTCACTTGTTGTCATCAAACAGGTGACTTCTTGTCTATTAAAATTTTTTTCTATTTTCCTCTGACTCATTGGGAGAACATGTAATGTTCTAAATGCAGCTCTTAGGTTTGTTTCATAACGGTCTGTGTGGCATTTGTTGTCTTGCTGTTTAATCCTTGTGAAAACCTTTATTTTCCACTTTTGACTTGCTTTTACAACTCCTGACTTCATGTTATTAAGGAAATGTTGAAGTTGGCTAACACTTTCAGAACACTTTATGATTTAGGTCATGTAACATACAATTGACAGTAGAAAAACATGAATACATTACAAACTTAATCACTATGGACATGTTCGGAGTGCAATGATGATGACCCGCAAATAACTCACTAACTCAAACTTAATCAACAAATAAATGATTCCGATTGGGAATATTTTTCTGTCTTTTGCTTCATGTTCTAAACAAAAACAAATGCAGGACTATTAAAAGAGAATAAGAAAAGACAAAACCTTGTCATGCTTCATGTTCTAAACAAAAACAAATGCAGGACTATTAAAAGAGAATAAGAAAAGACAAAACCTTGTCATGCTTCATGTTCTAAACAAAAACAAATGCAGGACTATTAAAAGAGAATAAGAAAAGATAAAACCTTGTCATGCTTCATGTTCTAAACAAAAACAAATGCAGGGCTATTAAAAAAGAATAAGAAAAGATAAAACCTTGTCATGCTTCATGTTTAGCACAGCGAAGAGAAAATAAATTATAAATAGCTGTATTTACTTGTTAAGCTGTAAAGGAAAAAATTCATAACAAATTGTATTCAATTATTAAAATATGTGCACATATTTAATCAAACTAAGCTGTAAGTTTTATTTGAAATAAGTGATAATTTGTCTGTTAGTTCACAATAAAGAAGTGTCCATAAAGTTTGTTTTCTTTAAACATTTTCTCCTTTTTGATGAAATGTGAGTGAGCTAAATAGTGGACCAGAATAAAAAGTATATATGTATATTATGTAAATAGAAAATGGAAAACAAATAAAATTGAAGACAAGGGTGAAAAGGAAAAAGAGAGAGAAAGAAAGATAAAATGAGCAATGAAAGAATGAAAAAAATTGTTTAATGTAAAATTGTGTAATGTTAATATCTAAAAGAGAATATGACATAAAATAATGACAAACATTAATGCCAGAAGAGGAAAGAGATCAAGAGATCTTATTCAGAAGAGCATGTACATTTCCACAGAGAGTCAACAGTACATTCAAACATTTTAGATAAACTATAATCCTCAATCTGCACATAATTTCAGTGTTGATTGTGACCATGTTTCTCAGCACAAATTTGTGACACATTTACACATTGGATTTACCATAATTAAAGAGTGTAAATTGAAATAATCTACTCAACATTTATAATTTTCTATCTATCTATCTATTGACCTTTCGAGCTGTAGCCAGCCCATAGGGTGTAGACCAAGACACTCCCTCACTTATCTGAATTTTTCTTCTAGCAGTTTTCAATCCTTTTAAAGATATTTGATCAAATCTCGCCATTTGTCTCTGTTCTGTGCAAGCAGCTCTATCTCACTGAGGGAGCCGATTCCTGCTGCTCTTGCCTCTCTCATCAATGTTCTTCTCAGTGTCTCTCTGGGTCTTCCTCTTTTCCTCTTATCTGTTGTTTCCCACATGAGGGTTTGCTTTGCTATTCGGTTATTATCTCTTCTCATCACATGCCCAACATATGACCATCGTCTTTTCTTGATTACTGAAGATATTAGTGGTTGATTGGCGATTTCTCTAATTTCCTCGTTTGTTTTGAATTCGTTCCATGCTATACCAAGTATTTTCCTTAGACATTTATTTTCGAATGCGTTCAACTTTTTTTCTATATCTCATGTTGTTTTCCAGCTTTCATACGCATACGTAAGGGTTGATAGTACATTTGATTTGAATAGTCTAAGTTTTATCATTTTACAGCGAGAAATATTTTTTGCTATATTCTGAACAAAAAAACTTCAGAGTGGCAGAGTCAAGACATAAACAAAAATGATTCTATTATTTGTAAAGCTGAAATAAGCATTTTGATTATATCCAGCTAAATAGGTATATAAAATAGTTTATATTCTATTTGTATCATTATCATCTAGTTAAGTTAATCAGTCTGATGAAGGCTGGTGTTAAAGCTATCTTATAACTATTCCTTACTTTTTAGATCTTTGTTCAAGTTAGTCAATTTAAGTCAGACATTATAGTTGTGCTATTATATTTCTTCTCTGTTCCTTTTTTTTATTTTTTTTTGTGTGGTAAATTTCTTCATGGGAGTTAATCTAAAGATGTCTCAGCTTTGCATTTTCTTTTTTGCTTCCATTACGGTTAGTCAGACTGAAAACTGATGTTTAAAGTCTGATATGGAAACATGTCCCTTATTTCTTCCAAGCTGTTCCCTTTGAGTTAAGTCTTATCCATGACATACTTATATGCTTATGAATGATGTAATGAAATTATTCCTCTGATGTCTTTTTGCTTGCATTTTCCTTTCAAATATTCTTGGCTCTAAAATTCTCTAACTTATAATAACCATATTTAATGATCAACAACTTTACATATTTCTACAAACACTTAATTATCTTTCTTCATGTAAATTATTTATTGAAAGGTCACAACTGGATATTATTCAAAACTAAATATGTACAGTTTAAAAAATTCTTCTCTCTATAACTTCAAAACTTGGGGGAAAATGATAATTTGTTTACAGACAAGTATATAGCTTAGTGTTTATTTTATATTCATACTATGTGGCCTATAATTTCAGATTGTGTGCAAAGGAATTCTGATAATGCATACAATTATTTAAAAAATGTGCATGGCCTTTGATGTTCAGTTTAAAAAAAATACATCTAGTTTGATTTATAATGTTGAAAAAAATTAGCACGTTAAGAAAATAATAGTTGGTTAATTGAGATTGGGAGTTGCGATAGCTCAGTGGATAGTGAACTGAACTACAAAGGACAAGAGGTTGAGTTCAATCCTGATCAACTGCTTCCAGGTTCACGCAGCCTTAAATAGGTATCTGATTTTTTTCTGGGAAAGTAAAGTGGCACAGCGTAATACTGACCACATTACCCCAAAAATCATGTGCCGAAGATCTAAAAATTATGGTCACTAACACCATATTCCCTATATGCCACTTGGTGTGATGGGGCACTGTACTTTTTTACTAATTGAGGTTATTTGGCTATATATAGTTTGCAAATCTGGATTGAATGATGTTATTTAATCTAAGGAGAAAGTATGGCAGAATTATTGGGTTTTTATTTTGTGAGAAAGGGTGTTATGTGGGTTGTATTGAATTGTATGTGATATATTTTATTTTATTTGTCTGTCTATGTGTGTGTTTCCATACTGAAATTTTAAAACTTTGAAGAATCAAACAAAGAATAGCAAAGTGTTATATCTTCTCAACATTCCTGTGTGGTGCACAAATATGGACATTAGACAAGAAAACAGAACAGAAAATTGAAACATTTGAAAAGTGGATTTATAGAAGAATAGGAAGAATTGGAAGGAAAGAAAAGAATACAAACGATGAAGTCTTAAAACAACTAAACATGAAAAGAGAACTACTAAACACAGTTCAAACAAGACAAATGAGATTTTGGAGGCATGTTGAAAGATACAGCAGCTTATTGCTTGTTTACGTTCGCCTGATGACTAAAGTATTCTAGAGTATTCGTAGACTATAGAATTCCTCTTCGTCATCCACCCTTAAAAGGACGTTAAGTGGGTGTGACTGCGTTGTATTGTGGTTTGCAGTATATCTGTGATATTTGCGCCTTTCGGTCCAACACATCCGACTTCAGCACGACATTTTTGAGTACCGGGTTGTCTTCCCTCTTCGATCCCTACTCACTTGACCAGGCTAGACAGGTTAGTCTGTTACTAGAGGCACCACGGAGAGGTGGATCAGGGTCTGGATGGTTCTGGTTCACCGATCCTGGCGCAAGCCATCAGCTATGGGTCACTGACAACTTCCAGCTCTGGTACTGTGAGGCGCACCTTCACCTCCAGCAGCTTATTAAAAGTATTCTTGGAAGGGAAAATACAAGGTAAAAGAGGCAGACTAAGATTAACTTTGACATGACATAAAAAGATGGACAAGTCAGTCTATGACAATCTGCATCATCAAAGCAAGAGACAGAGTGGAATGGCACTCCGTGGTAGCCACCCTTTGACGCAGAGACGGCACTCAATGATGATGATGATTCAAAAGAAAAAAAAATGTGAAGGGTTCCTCCAGAACTCAAGATTTATGAAGATTTGGGTGTTATTAATAATCATATTTTTTTGCAAAACAATTTTTGAGTGAGGCCATGATATCCTACATTCCCATTTTTAAAAATCGTTGGTGTAAATTTTCAGAGGTTTAGTGAACCATAAAACTGTGTTACCACCCCTGGAATCCAGCCCCTCTGATCAGTAATGAGTGTCTTAAACACTCAACCAACACGGCTTTTTAATTTTAAAAAATATATTATAATTTACATATAGATTTTGTGAAATTACATATTAATGTACTTTATTTGTGAATAAACCATTTAAATGTTTTGCTTTGTATTGGTCTTAAAATATTTTTTAAATTGTGATACTTCTTGCCCACCACTTTCAACACATCATTGTCACAGGTAGATGACCTAATTAGCATTTGTAAAGGTAATTTTATAATGCAATGTTAACCAAAGCTTACTGCCATTAATGTATGACTCGTAATGAATTTTAAATACATGGACTGATGCTGTAATGTAATTCATGCTCTGATTCAATAGGTAGATGTGAGCTATTGCTATTCAGCTGGAACTATCACATTATTCCATCTATGAATTATTAGCTATATGTGAGCTATGTTAATATACTCTTCGACAGTCACTTTTATAAATCAATAACCAGGTGTGATCTATAATTAAGTAACCCAAAGCTCACATTATTAGTCTATGAATCATTAGCTACATGTGAGCTACGTTAATATACTCTGAGACTGTCACTTTGTTTTATTTACGAATCAATAATTGGGTGTGAGTGATCTATAATTAAGTAACCCAAAGCTCACATTATTAGTCTATGAATCAATAGCTATATGTGAGCTATGTTAATGAACCCTGAGGCTATCAATTAATTTCATCTGTGAATCAATAACCAGATGTGAGTCCAAATTATGTACGTTGAAACTGTCACATTATTCCTTCTGTATCACAATTTTTAAAAGTTTAGTATGAGACATAACTAAATAACCGGAAATATATCAAATTATTTCACCTTTTTATTAATGGCAAATGTGAACTACAAGTTAATATGCAAGTTTTGTATTATTATTAATGTTATTCTAAAAGACAAAAATGAAAGACATATTTTAGATTACTTTAAGTCAAACACTAGATTGTGGTATTCATTAAGGATCATAATATTGCCATAATATTTCTGTTATCTAGACTCAAGATAACAAAACTTGTAAAGTCATCAGAAAAATGTCACAACTGCTATTCAACAAAGAAATATCACTAGAGGCAAAATTGGCACTCTACAAAATAATCTTCATTCTGCCATTGTGCCAAACTAGGATCCTAGACACAAGAGCAAATGAAAAATAATCACTATCCAAATGAAATGTGTTGGACACATGACAGAAAACAAGCAAGAGGAGCTTTCATTGCACTGGGAAACATATGGAAATCCAAAGAAATTAGGCTAAATACAAAAATAAAAATTTTCAACTCAAATGTTAAGTCGGTCCTATTATATGGCTGCGAAACATGGAGAATGACAAAATTGACAATCACGAAGGTACAGACTTTCATTAATGGATGCTTGCGCAGAATAAAGGGATGGAAATGGCAGGACAAAGTCACTAACGTGGAATTATGGAAATGTACCAGTCAAATACCAGTGGATAAAGAGATACAGCGAAGACGAGGGCGATGGATAGGACACACACTACGGAAGCCAACTGAGAGTATTACACAACAGGCCCTTTTTTGGAATCCCCAGGGGAAAAGACAAAGAGGAAGACCAAGGAATTCTTGGAGAAGACAGATAGAGGCAGAGATGAAGATGATGGGGAAGACATGGAATGATCTTAAAAGAATGGCAAAAAACAGAACGACTTGGAAAGTGTTTGTTGAAGACCTATGCTCCACTGGGAGCTAAAAGGTAAAAGAAGAAGAAGACATGACAGAAAACAGCCCGAGAGATAAACTCAGAAATGAAGAACTGAGATAAAAGCTGGGAATAATTCCCACCATTGAATGCATCAAGAAACAACAGATAAAATGGTTTGACCAACTGATCAAAATACATCACAGCAAGCTTTCAATAAATGATGCAAGAATGCTGAGCTGGAGGGCTGATCATGAAAAAGATTGATTGGAAGAATGGTAGAAGCACTAGAAAACATAACAGCAAAAGAAAAGCAAAAGATGGTAAACTACATCTTCCATTGATGCTGAAAGGCAAATGAGGAAGGGAAGAATAAGAAGAAGACTCCTAATATGTGTCCCAAGCCAAGTGCTAGCTAGCACTGATTATATACACTGTTACAAGTATTACTCTAACCTTATATGTGACTTCAGTAACCAGACATTTCATATTGTTTCTGCTATGAGTCAGTGCAGATAAATAGCAAAATATGGCTGTAAAATGTGGACAATCATCAAATCTGCTGAAAGATATATCAGTGCCTTTGAATTCAAGTGTTACAGAAGAATACTCAAAATACCATGGATGGAGAAAAGAACAAATTTGTTAATTTTGCAATTCCAGAAAACTGGTTGATAAAGAACATAAAAACAAGGAAATAAGATGTTTTATAAAATGATACAGTGCTCTAGAGAAGATAATTATAGAGGACATCTATCTATCTATCTATCTATTGACCTTTTCGAGCCGTAGCTGGCCCATAGGATATAGACCAAGATACTCTTTCTCTTATCTAAATTTTTGTTCTAGCAGTTTGTGCTGTTAATTTACACAGTCTGTATCAGGTCTACATTTCATTAACAAAATTGTTTTTACGATAGCGGCTTGTTAAACCTCTGATCAACGGTTATATACCAAGCCGGAGAAAAATAATTCCTCCATTTTGGATACAAACCGGAAAATAGAGGATATAGTTCCAGGTAAACAAGGGAAAGGAAGATCTAGAAGAAGATGGGTGCAGTATATCACAGATGAGCTGTGATTGACTGCTGCAGAAGTCGGCATTTTGCCCTGGAAAGAGAGAACTTCAGAGTAGCTGTCATAGAAGCCAAGTTCCAACAAGCAAGATTATGATGAATCAGTGACTAACTAGTAACCATGATATAGCCAAATATTTCAAACTATTTCTACTTTAAATCAGTGACTAACTAGTAACCATGATATAGCCAAATATTTCAAACTATTTCTACTTTAAATCAGTGACTAACTAGTAACCATGATATAGCCAAATATTTCAAACTATTTCTACTTTAAATCAGTGACTATGTGACAACCATGATTAAGTTAGTCTTTTATGAAATTATTTCCACACTTCTTATGACTTCCCATTAAGAGTTAACGACATATATTGCTACAATTTAGTAGCCCAATTTTCATATTATTTCTGCTATGAATCAATGACCATGTTTGACCTGTGATTAAAAATAGCTTGCTGTTATATTATTTCTGGCAAGAATCAACAACAGATCTGGGCATGTATGTATCATATTATATTTCAATATTTGCTATGTCATTCCAGATAGCACCAATAAAACTGTTGCATTACAAGTGATAATGTTTGTTTTATCTCACTTAATTTGTTTCTATTCAGTTCATGGAGTTGGCTTATAAACATCACTCTACAGAGGACATTAAAATACTGTGGCCATGTCAAAAGACACAGATGGCTGGAAATAACAATAATGGAAAGCATGGTTCCTGTGCAAGACATCAGGGCCAGACCAAGAAGAAGGTGGTTTCAAGACACCAAAGAGACCTTGAACATGACAACAGAAGAAGTGGAAGATTTTGGTAGAGATACGGATTCTTTCAGATTGACTGTGGTGAATGCAATGTTCAGCTAAGGACATGTGACCTGATGATGATTATGTTTAGGATTAATCTTCACTGTTCTTGTGAAATGTAACCAAGAGGAAATGCACACAATGATAACTGAAAGAAGGTGATGTTAGATATGTCATATGTTCAGAAGACATTCATAAATGATCACAAGAGCTGCAGACTCCCATGTTATCATAAATCAATTGACATGAACTTATTAATCTAATAAGGCTTGGGGTAAAAACATTAGATTGCCAAATGTTTTGGCTGATAATTTCTTAGAAAGTAAACATTGTCTGACCTAAGTTAATTACGCTTGTAAAAATGGACGCAACATGTTCTCTTATCAGAATGAACACAACACGTTTTTTACCAGACGTGAAAGACAAAGAGGGCAGGTCTGGCCATAAGCTGATCTGATAAACAAAAAGTTTGTGGAGGTCGGTCAGATCACTCTCTCAAAATAGATGTCTCAATGGTAAAATTGTCGTCTATCACCTTTTTTTGAATATTTGCTTACTCTATTGATTTACAACCCAATATCAGAAAAGATCAAATGCACATGATTAATTTCAGTTCATCATAGCAACGCACGTTTTAAAAGTGTTTTTCTTATCTTCTCTTTTTCTCTTTCTTTATTCTTCCACAGCCCACTTATTTATATTCACCACGTCCTTCCCCCACCTCCCTATGCACCCAAGGCTGCTACAACCCACCTAGGCCGTTCCACCTCCCCCTGGGGGAGGGGAGCTGATAATACCCAATTTGGAAAACCTTGGCCTATGTCATCTGGTATGGCACATGATGATTTCTTAAAGAAGAAATTGTTATGGGAGGGATATCCTGTAAGTTATATTTTTATGGCCAAATAAAAAGAAGAAAGAAAAGTTCTTATAGAACGGATATCCTGTAAATTATATTGTAGCCAAAGGAAAATAGGAATAGTGTGTCCTTATTGTAAAGGATATTCTGTATCTTATATTTTTGCAGGGTACCAGAATATTAACCTTCATCATATTTTACCACACTAAAGAATAGAGAACTACTGCACTTCTTTGCTGTTAATACCTTCTTCACCTAAAAAAATCAGCTTCTGATTCTTTTTAAGCTTGGTCGCTAGAGGCGTTCAGGCTGGGATTGAACAAGGACCATTTAGCTTGCAACCACAATAACTGATTTTCTTGTTGTCCTAATATCTTGTTCTTTTTCATCTTCTTTCTATAATTAGCAAACTTCATCGCATTGCATCTTGCACGAAGCAACCCAGTGCATTAATCATCTGTTCGGGGCTGCATCCCAGTTACAAGGTGTAAGACCAAGGAAGGTTTGACACTTTCTGAAAGTTGATCACATGAGCAAACGTCATGATCTTGGAGTCTGAATTCGTAGGACATGTGTTGTCCAGATTTGTGTGTGTCCAAGCAGTTTGGATATAAGTGACTGGCCTTTCCTGGAAATGGAAGAGTTGAAGACAGAGTCATATCTGCACTAATTTGCATGAGACACGGTACATTTAGCTCCAAAATGTGGTTAACTTCGAAGTCATAGTTTCCTCCTGACTTTACCCTCTCCTGGTCTCTTAAAATTGATATTTTTGCTGGTGTAATCTCTGTGTAGTGAGATCTGATGTCTAGCCCTCTCTGTGTAGTGAGATCTGATGTCTAGCCCTCTCTGTGTAGTGAGATCTGATGTCTAGCCCTCTCTGTGTAGTGAGATCTGATGTCTAGCCCTCTCTGTGTAGTGAGATCTGATGTCTAGCCCTCTCTGTGTAGTGAGATCTGATGTCTAGCCCTCTCTGTGTAGTGAGATCTGATGTCTAGCCCTCTCTGTGTAGTGAGATCTGATGTCTAGCCCTCTCTGTGTAGTGAGATCTGATGTCTAGCCCTCTCTGTGTAGTGAGATCTGATGTCTAGCCCTCTCTGTGTAGTGAGATCTGATGTCTAGCCCTCTCTGTGTAGTGAGATCTGATGTCTAGCCCTCTCTGTGTAGTGAGATCTGAGTCTAGCCCTCTCTGTGTAGTGAGATCTCATGTCTAGCCCTCTCTGTGTAGTGAGATCTGATGTCTAGCCCTCTCTGTGTAGTGAGATCTGATGTCTAGCCCTCTCTGTGTAGTGAGATCTGATGTCTAGCCCTCTCTGTGTAGTGAGATCTGATGTCTAGCCATCTCTGTGTAGTGAGATCTGATGTCTAGCCATCTCTGTGTAGTGAGATCTGATGTCTAGCCATCTCTGTGTAGTGAGATCTCATGTCTAGCCATCTCTGTGTAGTGAGATCTGATGTCTAGCCCTCTCTGTGTAGTGAGATCTGATGTCTAGCCCTCTCTGTGTAGTGAGATCTCATGTCTAGCCCTCTCTGTGTAGTGAGATCTGATGTCTAGCCCTCTCTGTGTAGTGAGATCTGATGTCTAGCTCTCTCTGTGTAGTGAGATCTCATGTCTAGCCCTCTCTGTGTAGTGAGATCTGATGTCTAGCCATCTCTGTGTAGTGAGATCTGATGTCTAGCCATCTCTGTGTAGTGAGATCTGATGTCTAGCCCTCTCTGTGTAGTGAGATCTGATGTCTAGCCCTCTCTGTGTAGTGAGATCTGATGTCTAGCCCTCTCTGTGTAGTGAGATCTGATGTCTAGCCCTCTCTGTGTAGTGAGATCTGATGTCTAGCCATCTCTGTGTAGTGAGATCTCATGTCTAGCCCTCTCTGTGTAGTGAGATCTGATGTCTAGCCATCTCTGTGTAGTGAGATCTGATGTCTAGCCCTCTCTGTGTAGTGAGATCTCATGTCTAGCCCTCTCTGTGTAGTGAGATCTCATGTCTAGCCCTCTCTGTGTAGTGAGATCTGATGTCTAGCCCTCTACTGTGTAGTGAGATCTCATGTCTAGCCCTCTCTGTGTAGTGAGATCTCATGTCTAGCCCTCTCTGTGTAGTGAGATCTGATGTCTCTCGGACAACGGAGAATATCCCATGTGCACTTCGCGTACGAGAACGAAGAATCCTTGGTAGTTGGAAATCGAAAAGAGTAAGCCAAAAGTGGCCTCTGCCTAGGCAAACTGATAGGAAAAGATCGTCAGGAAAAAAGTTCAAAGAATACAGCCGGGATAGAGAAAAGATGATCTTGTATTCCAAGGGTCAAATGTCCTCAAGTTATTTATTTGATTTTTTGTTTACCAAATGTTAAATAAGGTCGGTGTAGGGGGCCGCTGTGTTCCTCTTTTGTAAAGCTGTCACCATACCTTGTAGGAGTGTGCTTTACACCCCACTACATGCTCCTGCTACCAGTTTTACCGCAGCACTGCAATTATTTCCCGGTTCCCCACTGTAGAGCATCGGTTAGTATTTTGTGAAAACAGGAGAACCGGTTCAGTCCTGATCGACGGCTTCTAGGTTCATTCCGCCTTAAGTGGGTACTAGAAATTTTTTTTCTTTTCTGGGAATAAATGGCAGTCTGGCTTAATACTGACTACTCTGCCCAAAAAAGAGGCTCGTAGGAATAGAAAAAGAGCAAATTAAATGGGAGTGACAAAAGCAAACGTGTATTAATTCTTACACATAAGTAAGGTGACCACATTTTTGAAACCCTAATCCGGGACGGATTAATTTGACTTAAATTTCCCATCAATAAAATGAAATTTCTTCCGTCTTTTTCAAGCGAATAATACATCATCATCATCAGCAAGTACCGGGCCTACTGGCGTAGGTGATCATGTCTCTTCACAATTTTCGATCTCGGCAGCTATTTATCATTTCTGTTGTTGACCTTCTGCCAAGCCATTCTCCTAAGCTGTCTGTTATTTTTTCTCTTTGCTTCCCTATATCTCTTCGTCCCTCAATTTTTCCAGTTGTTACAATACATTTCAGTTGTTCTCTTGTCATTACATGGCCAAAAAATGATGATTGTTTCTTCCTAATATTGGAAATTAGCTCTCTTTTTGCTTTGACCTCTTTCAGAACTTTTTTATTACTCTTCTTAGCTGTCCATGGTACTCTCAACATTCTTCTGTTAAACGACATTTCTACAGACTCCAGTGATTTTCTTGTCTGTTGTCCTATTGTCCATGATTCACATCCATATGTTAAGACTGCCTCTACATAACATTTAAGAACTCTTTTTCTTGTTTCTATTGTCAAAAATGGATTGCATTGTATTTTCCTCATTTTTTGGAAAGCTACTTTTGCCTGAGCCATTCTGCATCTCACCTCTTTTGTACATCTTCCGTCTGAGGTTAACAAAGTTCCCAAATATTTAAATTCATTTACCTGTTTTAATATTGTTCCGCTTGTCTTTATTTTGCACTGAGGTGATGTCTTTTTCTTTGTTGTTACCATTACCTCTGTCTTTTTGCTATTAAGACTGAGTCCTTTATTTTTGCTTTCTTTCACTATAATGTCCAACATTTCTTGTAACTCATTTTCACTCTTAGCAATTAAGACTATCATCAGCATATCTTAGATTATTTATATTATGACCTCCAATTGTTATTCAAGGCATGTCCCTTATGGATCTTAAAATAATATCACTATGAATATTAAAAAAATCTGGTGACAGCACACAACCTTGTCTAACACCCTGTTTTATTTGTTGAAAAATTCCCAATCGGTTTCCAGTTCTTATGGCCGCTGTTTGTTGCCAGTACATGTTCTTTATTATTCTTAGATCTTTGCTGTCTACGTTTATGCTTTCTAATATTTTGATTATTTCTTGGTGCTTTACTTTATCAAATGCCTTGGTGTAATCTACGAAACATGAATAATACATACATTTTTTTTAACTAATTAAAACACCAAACAATATAGGCTTACAAAACGTTATCAGGAGATAAAAAAAAAAAAAAAACCACTAGTGATACTCACTTAAGTGGAAGGTGAAGTAGAGTTGCTGTACTTTTCTGATCAGTATTTCAGTTTCAGTATACAAGATTTAAATCTTGGAGCGCATTTTACTGTTATTGTTTCGCCAGTCGCCAAATGAACAGCCAGTTCAACTTTTTAAACATTTTCTACACAAATGAATACTGTAATTTTTAAGTCGAAGAGACGTTTACCATATTGGCAAAATTGGCAAACGTTTGTGTCCCTAATGTATTTTAACAAATCCGGGACAAAAGCTAAAAAAAATCGCCAAAATCGGAACAGATTCGGGACAGTAGCAAATCCGCGACAAGGTTAAAAAAACAGTATAAAATCGGGACTGTCCCGGAAATTTCGGGAAGTCTGGTCACCTAAGCATAAGATTTCAGGAAAAAAAAAACACACACACAAATAAACTGGTGTCGTTTTGATGAGAGTGCAAGGCCTAAAAGCAGGCGGCGACTACAGCTGACCTCATACAGCAGGATTAGTGAACCAGGTCTGTTGAAGAATAACTACTTCTCCCTTACAAGACTAAATCGTCTGGCCGAGTGATGGGGGATTAAAGTGGGAAGGCAACCTGATTTTGACAAATGATACGCTGAAGAGGGCTGTGTTGTGCCGAATGTACAGATATCATGGGTTGATATAAGCAACACAATTACGCCCACTTAACATCCCTGAGATGGTGATGGAAAGTAGACAACGAGGAAACGAAATAAAAGGGAAATAACTCTAACTTGGTCTTTTGGAGTAAGGTTTAGTTTTATTTTTGCGAATATTTTTTACGAGCTTTTGTCACATATGAAGTTGTGAAACGTTAAAAAAAAACATGAATAAAGTAGAAAGAGATCGTCAAAACAGGACATTGGAGCAGAGATTGACTCACTGATGATGGCATAAGGGTCAGAGACTTAAAGATGACTTCTGACATTAAGGTCAATGACTCACAGATGACTAGTGGTATAAGGGTCAGGGAGTCACACATGCCTGCTGGCAGAGGCGACTCACATATGACTGCTGACATAAGGGTCAGGGACATACAGGTGACTTCCGACATAGAGTCAGGGACTCACAGATGACTGCTGACATGAGGGTCAGGGACTCACAGATGACTGCTAGCATAAGGGTCAGAGGAGCCGCGACAGCTCAATGGTTAATGAAATGGATACAAAGGATAAGAGGTAGGTAGGGTTCGATCCTGACCGACGGCTTTCGGATTCATCCAGCCTTAAATGGATACAGGATTTTTTCTGGGGAAGTAAAGCGGCACGGGCGTAATACCGACCACATTACCCCAAAAATCATGTGCCAGAGGTCTGTAAAAAGTATACCCACTAACTCCATATTCCCTGTACGTCCCTATACGCCACTTGGCGTGACGGGGACTCTTTACTTACTTACTATAAGGGTTAGGGACTCAAAAGATGACTGTTGACATAAGGGTCAGGGACTCACATATGACTGGTGGCATAAGGGTCAGGGAGTCACACATGCCTACTGGCAGAAGCGACTCACATATGACTGCTGACATAAGGGTCAGGGACTCACATATGACTGCTGACATAAGGGTCAGGGACTCACATATGACTGCTGACATAAGGGTCAGGGACTCACATATGACTGCAGACATAAGGGTCAGGGACTCACAGATGACTGCAGACATAAGGGTCAGGGACTCACATATGACTGCAGACATAAGGGTCAGGGACTCACATATGACTGCTGACATAAGGGTCAGGGACTCACAGATGACTGCAGACATACAGTCAGAGACTCACAGATGACTGCTGACATAAGGGTCAGGGATTCACATATGACAGGTGGTATAAAGGTCAGGGAGTCACACATGCCTGCTGGCAGAGGCGACTCACATATGTCTGCTGACATAAGGGTCAGGGACTCACATATGACTGCTGACATAATGGTCAGGGACTCACATATGACTGCTGACATAATGGTCAGGGACTCACAGATGACTGCAGACATAAGGGTCAGGGACTCACAGATGACTGCTGACATAAGGGTCAGGGACTCACAGATGACTGCAGACATAAGGGTCAGGGACTCACAGATGACTGCTGACATAAGGGTCAGGGATTCACAGATGACTGCTGACATAAGGGTCAGGGACTCACAGATGACTGCTGACATAAGGGTCAGGGACTCACAGATGACTGCTGACATAAGGGTCAGGGACTCACAGATGACTGCTGACATATGGGTTAGGGACTCACAGATGACTGCTGACATATGGGTTAGGGACTCACAGATGACTGCTGACATAAGGGTCAGGGACTCACAGATGACTGCTGACATAAATGTCATAATGACATAAATGAACATAAAATAATCTATTCTGGAGGTACTGAACACCAAAGAGGAGTAGGTATCATCTTGGATGCAGAAAGAGCAAGAATAGTGAAAGGCTTTTACCAAATATCTGTCAGAGTCCTTTTAATGAAATTGAATGGAAAGCCAATAAACATAAATCTTATACAAGTTTATGCACCAACAGCAGACAGTCTATAGGAAACAATTGATACATTTTAAGACGAGTTAAATAAGGTACTTCGTGAATGCAAACCACATGAAAACACCATAATTCTAGGGGAGGTTAACGCAAAAGTAAGAAAAGAAAGAGTTGAGGAAGTAGTTGGTTATTATTGCTTAGGCGAGAGGAATGGCAGAGGTGACAAACTTATTGACAAGGCAAGAACAAACAACATGATGATAGGAAACACCTGGTTTAAGCAATATCCAAGACGTCTGTGGACATGGAAAAGCCCAGGGGACAACGCACGTAATCAAATTGATTACATAATGATAAGCAATAGATTTAGAAACAGTCTGGCGTGTGTGAAAACTAGACTAGGGGCAAATTACAATAGTGATCATGTACCAGTTGTGGGAAAGCTTAGAGTAAAATTAAAAACAACAAAACGAGCCTCAGTTAACATCAAGTTAAATTTAGATTTACTCAAATCAGACAAGAGGTTGCAAAACAAATATAAAATCACAATTCAGAACCGGTACAATGCAATAGAGAAGATACAAAGCATTGATGAACAGAAGGAAATGCTAAAAGAATAAATGCAACAAATATCAAAAGCGTTCATACCACCAGTGAGGACAAATTCAAGAAAGAAATGGATGACATATGACATTTTGCTGCTAATGGATATAAGAAGAAGAAATAAAGAAAATAAATATAAGTATAAGTGATTAAATAAAGAAATTGTAGTAAAATGCAATGAAGCAAAAGAAGCATGGCTAAAAATACAACAAAAAGGAGAAGCTAGAGTTATATACAAGCAAATTGAAGAATTAACAGGAAGAAAAACGCAATAAAGAACTGGATGTTTAAAATCAAAGGAAGGAGAACTTTTGATTGAACAAGAAAGCATAATGGAACGATGGACAGAATACATTAAAGATCTTTATAATGATGAACGAACAAAAGTAAATATTAAGGATAATGGAGAAGGACCAGAAATACTCAGAGAAGAAGTGGAAGACGCCTTGCGCAATATGAAAGCAGGAAAAGCTCCTGGACCAGATAATATAACTAAAGAAGAGATTGAAGCCATGTGTGATTTTGGAATAGAAATAATAACAAAAATATTGAATGATATCTACAAAACCGGATATATATATAAGGGGACTTGCTCAAATCAATATTCATAGCCCTACCAAAGACATCGGGTGCGATTGAATGCGATGACCATCGCACAATAAGTCTTATGATTCATATGACTAAGATATTACTAAGAATCATCATGTGAAGAGTGCGAAACAAAATCAGTCCAGAAATTAGTGATGAACAGTGTGGTTTTGTTAGAGATAAAGGAACAGGCAACGACATATACATCATAAGATCTTTAGTAGAAAGAGCCATAGAGGTGAAAACAGACCTATACATATGTTTCATAGAATGTAACAAAGCATTTGACAAAGTAAAGCATCAAGAAATAATCACAATTTTAGAAAGCATAAACGAAGGCAGCAAAGATCTAAGAATAATAAAGAACATGTACTGGCAACAAACAGCGACCAAAAGAACTGGAAACCAATTGGGAATGTATCTACAAATAAAACAGGGTGTTAGACAAGGTTGTGTGCTGTCACCAGATTTGTTTAATATTTATAGTGAGATTATTTTAAGGTCCATAAGGGGCATGCCTGGAATAACAATTGGAGGTCATAATATAAATAATCTAAGGTATGCTGATGATACAGTCTTAATCGCTAAGAGTGAAAATGAGTTACAAGAAATGTTAGACATTATAGTGAAAGAGAACAAAAACAAAGGACTCAGCCTTAATAGCAGAAAGACAGAAGCAATGGTAACAACAAAGAAAAAGACATCACCTCAGTGCAAAATAAACACAAGTGGAACAATATTAAAACAGGTAAATGAATTTAAATATTTGGGAACTTTGTTAACCGCATATGGAAGATGTAAACTATATGGGCCACTGCAAGAGTTACAAAAGACAGTAAAATGTATGCAGGAAACGACATTGCAGATATAGACAATACTTCGGGTGAACGAAAGATAGATAGATACGGAAGATGTACAACAGAGGTGAGATACAGAATGGCTCAGGCAAAAGCAGCTTTCCAAAAAATGAGGAAGATACTATGCAATCCATTTTTGACAATAGAAACAAGAAAAAGAGTTCTTAAATGTTATGCAGAGCCATTCTTAACATATGGATGTGAATCATGGACAATAGGACAACAGACACGAAAATCACTGGAGTTTGTAGAAATGTGGTTTAACAGAAGAATGTTGAGAATACCATGGACAGCTAAGAAGAGTAATGAAAACGTTCTGAAAGAGGTCAAAACAAAAAGAGAGCTAATTTCCAATATTAGGAAGAAACAATCATCATTTGTTGGCCATGTAATGAAAAAAGAACAGCTGGAATATATTGTAACAACCGGGAAAATTGAGAAACGAAGAGATAGAGAGAAGCAAAGAGAAAAGATACCAGACAGCTTAAGAGAATGGCTTGGCAGAAGGTCAACAACAGAAATGATAAATAACTGTCGATATCGAAAAGTAGTGGAGAGACATGATCACCTACGCCTGCAGGCATGGTACTTGATGATGACATATCTGTGTACATGAAAATCAACATCAACAAAACAGAAGTCATGAATGTCGCCAAAAATAAACAGAACATCAACATAACTATAGAAGGCAGACAACTAAAACAAGTAGAAGAATTCAAATACCTAGGAAGTCTAATGACAAACGATAATTTCCAAACATCAGAGATAGAATCAAGATGCAACAAAGCTTGTCAAATCATCGGACAGTTATCACGACCATTGTCCAACAAGGAAATAACTCTGGAGGCAAAACGTGCACTATACAATACAATCTTCATCCCACCGTTGAGCTACCAATGCCGGACCTGGACCCTAGATGCAAGAACAATAAGAAAAATAACCTCTACAAAGATGAAATGTGTTAGACGAATGACAGGAAACAGTCTGAGAGATAAAATCAGAAATGAAGAACTGAGAAAAAAGCTAGGAATAGCCCCCGCCATAGAATATATGAGGAAACAACATATAAAATGGTTTGGCCACGTGACAAGGCAGAAAGAACAAAACACAACACAACGAGCCTTCAACAAACGTTGTGAGAACACCAGACCCAAGAATCAACCACGTAAAAGATGGATCGATGTAATATTAGAAGCTCTAGGAAACATAACAGCAGCAGAGGCGAACAAAAGAGCAAAAGACCGCAAATTACATCTCCCCTCGACGCTGAAAGGCAGATGAGGAAGGAAAGAAGAAGAAGAAGAAAGACGTGTGGTTTGTTCCTGCTGGAGGAATACTGAGCCGAAGCGTCGCTCAATTGTGTCGTCATTTAATTACGCAAAGCTTTAAACCATCATACAATTTTTGTTTGTTTGTTTGTTTTTCTCATTTCTCCTTCTAAGCAAACTACGACACAGCACAATAAATGTCATTTTATATAGCGACAGTGACACATGATGAATGATTTTTAAATGAACTTCTCATCTTGCTACCAATTCAAACACGGTGTGTTAAAGCAGCAGCAGCAGCTCATTAATGTTCTTTGCACACATAAATAGTTAGGATGATAGCTGGACAGGTCCACAGAGGAGCGGACACACTTGTGTAAGAAAGGCCATAACTCAAGTCGTCAAAATGTCCACTGTTCAGCCAAGCGGAACGGGACAAGGCTAAAACAGCACTGAGTTCAATGTATAACCTGCGACTAGCCAGTCATGTTTGGGATTTCCACTGCACTCGCACAATGACACATACACTCACGCGCACACACACAGACACTTACACATACACATACACACACACATACACACACATACACACACACACACACACACACACACACACACACCCGGCCCTCCTATAATAAGTTGGCCTACCATATTTTTTTTCCATTTTGATATTTTAAACATTTATATTTTGTAAACATTCATTTTTTTTTAACTTTCGACCAAGATGTTAAATTTGTCTCTGCAATTTTTTTTCATGAAGAATTTATAAACATCATGGTATTTGCACCATAAACCATATCTCTATGTGCGATTGATAAAGTACAATATATGATTTTGTTGTCTACCATTTGACATCTATAAAATAATAACGGTTCAGTATAGAAATTTATGCATGTCTTACTGGATTCAAAACTGATTCTTTGCTGCTAATTAATCAACAAAGCAATCAGTTGCACAAACACATTGTGCCTTGTGTAAAGAAAACAAGTTCCCTATTATTAAGTTCACATACAATCTCTCTTCCGAAGGTGCCCTCAGTGTGGCCCACAACATAGGATTCTGTCGATCTCTGTCAGGTTGCTTTTCTTCCACCTCCATTTTGTCTTCAATTTTTATCTGTTTATATATGGTAGCCATTTTCATTATCTGTAAAAAATTGAGATCGATCAAGTTCTTTTTTTCTGTAAACACTTTCTTTCCTTTTACGTTACAAAGGTTTCTCAGTACCTACACTTTTCACGCTTCTTACATTGTTTTAGTTACAACTTAAACTGTACAATTCTGATGTCTTTTTTTCTTTTAAGTAAATACTTTTTTAATTGAATAGTATAAAAATAATGTAATAAAAAATATAATATATGTAAAAAAAAGTTAATTATAGTGTGTTTGTTTAGATATTCTGTGTTTATTATGTTGTTGCTTCATTGTTATCATTGAACATTTCTACTCTTTTAATATGCAGTTATTTATTTATTTAGAGGGACTGAATAACTTGTATATTGTTCTAGTGTCTCCTCTTTACATTTTCGATTATTAGATTTAAGTGACTATAAATAAACAATAGCAACACAAATGAAATAACCATTTTTACCAAACCATTTTTTTTCCTTGTCAGCAAAAATCAGAATAACACACATAAAGCAAAAATAGAAAAAAGTCAAGACTTTATAAAACAGCGAACTACTAACTACAGATTACTTGGGACAAGCAGAAGTCGTAAAATGAATTACAACTAGCGCCAGTGACAATGAACCAAAGCTAACCAACACCCACTAGGCCTCTTCGGGATGCTCCGGAGCTTAACAGTCTGACGCAGCGAGTATGGATCGAAAAATATTATTAAATTTGGTATCCACAAATAAATTCTAGGCCGGAATGAATTCATACAAGTTTTCTGTAAATAACAGTAAAAATAAGTTTTCTGTAAAAAAAACAAAACATGGATTAGACATGAATATCAAAAAGACTAAAACTATGATCATAAGGAAAGAAAATTCTCAAGACCTACAAATAGATATCAAAGTAGGAGGAATGCATCTAGAACAGTTCAGAACTACAACTACCTGGGACATACTATAACCAGTGATGGAAAATGTACAACTGAAATAAACAAAAGAATAGGTATGGCAAAATGTAATTTTAATGCCATGAAAAGTATACTAACATCAAAACAAATAACACCAGGGCTAAAAGTAAGAATAGCAAAATGTTACATTTTCTCAAAATTCATGTTTGGTGCAGAAACATGGACATTAGACAAGAAAACAGAACAGGAAATTGAAGCCCTTGAAATATGGATTTATAGAAGAACAGGTAGAATTGGATGGTAAGAAAAGAAAACAACGATGAAGTTTTAAAACAACTAAAAATGAAAAGAGACTAAACACAATTAGAACAAGACAAATGAAATTTTTGGGGCATGTTAAAAGACACACCAGCCTACTAAAAGTAATATTGGAAGGGAAAATACAAGGTAAAATACAAGGTAAAAGAGGCAGACCAAGACTAACATGGACGAGTAACATCAAAATAGACGGACAAGCTAACCTATGACAATCTGAACAGTCAAAGCAAGAGACAGAATGGAATGGCGCTCCATGGTAGCCAACCCTTGATGCGGAGACGGCACTCAGTGATGACGAAAATGATTTCTATAAACAGTAAAACAACGTAATTACAACTATTTCACGATCCTTTAGCGTGAAGATAAGTTATAATCAAACAAAGGCAGCAACATCAGAAGAACCGAATATAAGTCGTCGAGAACAGCTACAGATTAACAGCTTAACTATTTCAGTACGGAAGGTTGTTATCAGTGCAACGGAAGAGATTTCAGACACAATTTTTCATGGTTTTAAATATCGATGTACGTGTTTATATTTATCTAACATAGCATACTATATATGCATTTGTAGAAAATTGAACAAGGAATTATATTTCACCAATACCAAGATGATACAAGACATGTAACAAGAATAATGTTTGATGACTGTTTAAAGTAGTAAAAATAGTAAAGTACCCCCGTCACGCCAAGTGGCGTATAGGGAAATATGATGTTAGTGACCCTATAAGTTACAGACCTTCAGCACATGATTTTTGGGGTAATGTGGTCGGTATTACGCCCGTGCTGCTTTACTTTCCCAGAAAAAAAATCCAGTACCCATTTAAGGCTGGGTGAACCCGCCCGCCGTCGATTGGGATCGAACCCTACCCCTTGTCCTTTGTAGTCCAGTTCACTAACCACTGAGCTATCGCGGCTCCCCTTGATGACTGTTTACACCAACCAAATGGAGAGTGACACACTGTAGCTAGACGTAAATAACCGAAATGGACATGACGTACAGTGCTCGCGAAACGTACGTAAAGAGTTCAAGATGTTGGAGGTAGGGTTTGAAGTAAAGGGAGAGAATGCTTTGTGGTTGCTGATCGTTCATGTTGATTATCCCAGAGGCCTTCGCATATACCAGTGCTGGTTTCATTCATCGTTTCTGTGGAAGCTAAGTCAAACAAGGGCATTTTGGAAAAAGCTAAAACAAACCAAAATTTCACTTCTGCTTGCTATATGCAACTGTCCGCCATATTTGATAAGAATCAGCATGAATAGATATGTTAGTTGTTTTATTTAAATGTTAAGAACATCTTTTTGTGATTGTTATATTCGCGATGGTAATAATCTCCAATTATGTTGTTCTTTGGTTTCCATTTCAGTAAGGACTACTGAGGGTACATTGATTAACAAATTATTTTATGAGTTTCTTATTCAAATATGTTTTAGTTATATATTTCAGAGAATGTGTTTATAATTATAAAATTAAAGTAATATTTAATTTAGTGTATTTAATGTGCTGTTATTTAAATTATAAACGGAAAATAAATTAATAACAATAAATTTTACATTTTTAAAGTTGATTCATTCAATGAGTGCTGTCTCCGTATCTAAGGTTGGCTACCATGGAGCGCCATTCCTCTCTGTCTCTTGCTTTGATGGTGCAGGTTGTCATAGGCTGACTTGTCCATCTTTTGATGTTACTCGTCCATGTTAGTCTTGGTCTGCTTCAGCCACTTTTACCTTGTACTTTCCCTTCCACGATTACTTTTACTAGGCTGCTTATTCTTTTAACATGCTCCAAAAATCTAATTTGTCTTGTTTGAAATATGTTTAGTAGTTCTCATATCATTTTTAGTTGTTTTAAGACTTCATCGTTTGACTTAAGTTAGAATTTTTCTCCGTGGATTAAGATGATAAATATGCTATTAAACTGAACAGACGTTTTGTTGAACTACATTTTCTTTATTTAAAGTTGTTTCTATGCATTACTATACATAGTATAATATCTCTTTACCATATGATGTCCCTCCAGGGCCACGTATGACACCCATGGAAGAAAGAGCGCTGTCCATCTTGAAAGCTGCACACTGATCTTTCATATTTTCTCAGCCCATGATGAACTTTCTCTATTGATAGTTCTACATACATGTTCTTTAGTTTTCCTCAGTTTTCTTGTTAGCTGGTGTCTATTCTCAGTACTATACACAGTCAATTCTGACCTATGGAAGTAAATCATGAACAGTAGACAAACAAATGAAATAACGATTAGAAGTAAAAGCTTCAGAATATTATTTCTCAGATAATTGTGAGATTTCTCTCATCACCATCAGGTCGCACGTCCTCTGCAGAACGTTGCATTACCACAGCCCGTTCGAAAAAATCTCTGTCTGTAACTAGATCTCCCACAGAACATTGCATTGACCATAGCCGGTCCGGAAGAATCTATGTCTCTAGCCAGATCTCCCACAGAACGTTGCATTGACCACAGCCCGTCCGAAAGAATCTCTGTCTCTAGCCAGATCCCCCACAGAACGTTGCATTGACCGCAGCTCGACCGAAAGTATTTCCGTCTCTAGCCAGATCTCCCTATTTTTCTTTTGTGAGAGTCCCCTGAACAGCTACAAAGACGAGCGAGGAAATTCTAAAAGAGACCAATACAAAACGAGACCTTCTAAAATAAATCAAATAGAAACGATTGACAGTTTTCGGTCACATCATGAGAAAAGGAAAGTTGAATTACTTGGTTACAACTGGTAAAATATTGGTAAAAAGATATCGCGGACGACAAAGAGGGAAAATATTAGATAGCTGGCTATTATGATACGGTAAACGGTCAAGAAAAAAAAAATTGATGGTATGCACCGTGGACAGAGAATTGTGGACGGACATGATCGCCTACCCAACTTGCGTGACACACGATGATGATGGTGTTCATCCAAGTTGATTCTTCATCTAGTGCCGTCTCCGCATCGAAGGTTGGATTCCATGGAGCGCCATTTCACTCTGTCTCTTGCTTTGATGAAGCAGATTGTCTTAAGTTGACTTGTTCATCTTTTGTTGTTACTCGTCCATGTTAGTCTTGGTCTGCCTCTGCCTCATTTACCTTGTATTTTCCCTTCCAAGATTACTTTTAGTAGGCTGTTGTGTCTTTTAACATGCCTCAAAAATGTCATTTGTCTTGTTCTAATTGTGTTTAATAGTTGTCTTTTCATTTTTAGTTGTTTTAATACTTCATCATTTGTTTTCTTTTCTTTTCATCCAATTCTACCTATTCTTCTATAAATCCACATTTCAAAAGCTTCATTTTTTTGGGTCCTGATATCTTGTCTAATGTCCATGTTTCTGCACCATACAGGAATGTATGATGAAAGTTAACAGAACGTCAAAAAAAAGTACTGAACTCATTGTCATTGATACTTGTGTTGACTGACGCAATTGCACATTTTATAGATCTAACATTTGTATGATTGTTATCTGATGCCTTCACACTGGTGCACAGTTGCTTGTTATTGAATCTTTAGTTGATTTTCTAAATTGTGTTGTTCCAAGAAGATAAAATACACATGCTTCTTGTATTATATATTCAAAATGATTACAGGAAGCTGTATCTTAAAATGTAAAAAAAAAAATAAAAAAAATTGAGGTTAAAAATTGAATATTGTTTCACCCGAAACACTCGGGTTTACTAATCGTGGGTAATTTTGTTACGAGCATTAACTACTCAAATATTATTAATAAATATTGACTTTAGTTCAAACTATTCCGTGTTTTGAGTGCGGCATCACAAAATGAAACCACTTCCATAAAGTATCAATTTTATGAAGGGGAGGAATGTGTTAAATTCAGAAAAGCATCATCTATAAATGCTGTACAATATCCAAGTTTAGAACAAAAATATCGCTTTGAGTTGAAAAGAAACAGCTGTCAATTAGATACAGTTTTAACAGAACGTTTCACTAACAGGTACCGGATTTTTCCGGGAGAGAAAAACAACACTGGCGGAATAGCGACAACGTTGCTACAAAAAATGTATAGAAGATCTATAAAAAATGTATGGAAGGTCTATACAAAATGTATGGAAGGTCTATAAAAAAATACCCTTTAAAGGGCGTTAATTTAAACGCTGATGCATTCTGCTGTTGTTTACTGCAAACTGCTATGTTTTTGCGCCTATCGTACCAATATATACGCCTTCAGCATGACATTTCTGGGTACCGGGTTGTCTTCTATCGTGATCTCTACTTACTTGGTGGTCAGACTGCCGCTAGGGACGCCATGACGAGGTGGAGTAGGACTTAGAATGTTCTTGTTCGACAGATCATGTCGACAGGAATCAGCTATGAGTTGTTGACAGCTTTCAACCTTAACGTTTATAAGCGCATTTGACCATTCTTCGATTTCATCTTCATCGCTGCTAAAGAAGTGCATTAGGGAAACGTTCAGCTAAAAAGAATTCATACAGGAGGAGCATGATATATATGACAAACAACCCACCATGACAATGAAAACTTGCTATAAATGTTTAGACATGATTCATTAAATTGACTAGAGTGACACCTCTGTCCACAAATACTTCCTTGCAGCTAAGTTTATGAAAATTAAAATGTTAATCAAAATCTTAAAGAAATTTATGAAAAACACTTATGCCACTTAACTGTAAGGTGCAAAACATAATGCAACAAAATTCGTTAATAAGCAAACTTAGAAGACAAAGAGCCCAATGTTCTGCTGCTCCTGAAACGTATTCTTGTCATGTTGTGCAGCAAGCGACCACATGCCATACACAGCGATACCTCCTTAAACATTGACCTGCCTACAGGTTAGACCTAGGCACTAGAGATTGTGTGCTGAGCAAGAAATACGACGTTTACTCCACAGTCACATGTATACAACAGTCAATATCGGCACCTCAACCACATATACATGTGGACAGACGCCCCAGACTGCTGAACACATACTTCAAGGCTGCACTGAATATAGCAGACTGAGGAAAATCCATTGGCCCATAGATACAACACTACAGACAAATCTATGGGCCACTGCAAGAATTACGAAAGACAGTAACATTTATACAGGAAACGACATTGCAGATATAGACAATACTTCAGGTGAACGAAAGATAGATAGATAGATTATCACAAAATGTGTTAAATATATGTACCTTGTATGTATGGACCACTAATACTATATTCTCTTTACGGTTTGGGTCATGACGGGATCTTTTATAAATCTTCCCGTATCTTCTGTTAATATGAAATATCCCTGATAAATCGTTTCGACAGTAAATTGTTAATTTACTCATTGTTCTTGAAACTTGCATAGCGAGTAGAATTGAACATAAAGTTATAAACTTGCATCACTCCGATGCACTTTATTTTAATCTTTTTCTAAATTTTCAATTTCATTGTCACGATTAATTCAGACAGACAGTATACTCATGATGCACTCACTCCTAAATTATTAGTATTTACATGAGACTAATAGAGGCGAAGGCGCATCTTACAGCAGCAGAGCTGGAAGTTTCAGCGACCCTCAGTTGATGGCTTGCGACTGGATCGGTGAACCATAACCATCCAGACCCTGGTCAATCTCTCCGTGGTGCCTCTAGTAACAGACTAACCTGTCTAGTTTTGTCAAGCGAGTAGGGATCGAAGAGGGAAGACAGCACGGTAATTAAAAATTGTATGCTGAAGTCGGATGTTTTGGGCCGAAAGGCGCAAATATCACAGTTATACTGCAAACCACAACACAATCACAGACACGCCCACTTAACGTCATTGTAATGGCGGATGACGAAGAGGTGTATTCCTTTAGTCATCTGGCGAACGCAAGAAAGCAACATGAGACTAATGTTTTTTGTTTATTGTTTATTTGACTTCGCCAGCTTTATATCTCTAAGAAAGTCCCAAGGGAGTGAATTTGGCATGAATATTACTTTTCCGTACGTTCTACACTTAGGGTTGCCAGAACCTTCGAAGCAGAAAGCGGGACAAATGGTACTTTTTTAGACGCGAAAGCGGGACACATCATGTAAAGCATAATAGCCATAGGAAAAGTCAGAGATAGCACACACATAGACTAATTATTATTACATTATAATTCTAATACATGTACCAGTAATTTTTTTAATTAATAAAAAAAATGTTTACCTTGATTTCCAGCTTCTTAAGTCGGTGTCGGCTGCATCTCATATTTGTCTGACTTCAGACTCTGAGTGAGAAGATCTTGTCGCTGGATTACGTAGTCATAAAACTCGGTGCAGCTAAGTTTATAATTAAACACACATTTCATTATTGCTTCAACAGTTGCTACGTGCAACCGATTTCGTTCATCTGTCCACTGCACATTCATTAAAGAAAATATTCTTTCCACATTAGCATTGTGTCCTGGAACGCTGAAGATGAATTCACATAAATGTAATAACTGGGAATACTGATCCGCACATTTACATTGTCTTAAGAAAAACGTCCATTTCTCCTGACATGATTTACTATTCCATCTATCTCCATTTTTACAAAGTTCTAATTCAATAAACTCGGCTTCGGCTAAGAGTCGCCTAAGAGTAAGACGAAGCCGAAGACGTCATCTTTTGTAAATTTTTTAATAATACCGCCTTCCGCACTAACAATTTTGTGCTGGATATTCTCAAATGAGTATTTATGAGTTGTATCTACAAACTTTATTATTAAACAGCGATAGCGCAGGACTCTACAAATAGACGTTTCGGACTAAGAAGCTTCATTTTGTAACAAAACTCAAACCAATAATAAATAATTTAAGAAAATATTAAAATTTGTAGGTGAAAAATTTGGCTGGATTAAAAAGCGGGACAAATTGCTATCCCCCAGACCCTTAGGCGGGACAATTAATTTTTGATGAAAAAGTGGGACAATCCGGAAAAAGCGGGACGGATGGCAACCCTATCTACACTAGCAACCGTGTGCTCAAGTGTCTCCCACCATACAGGCAAATATTCTCCAACTTTAAAGGTACTCTCATTCGAGTTTTGGCATTTATCGGACACGTTATTTTCACATCAGTTTTCTGAGGGCAGCAACCGTTTCTGGCCTACTGTTTTTGATTTCCAACTGCCAACGATTCTTTAACGTGTGCAGAATGATGTCGTTTCCAATGGTGTCCGAGAGTGCTAGAGTTCGGATCTCACTACCCAGTGACCAGGAGAGGGTAAAGCCACGAAGAAACCAGGGTTTCGAAGTGAACAATTTCCATCACCTATGGCGGGATTTGAACCCGACTTTGAGTCCGACTTCTTACCACTAGACCAAACAGACACCGGCAGAAGACAAATTAAATTATTATTATTATTATTATTATTATCTTTACATAGTGGAGTGAATATAAAGAAATGTGGCTTGAAGACGATATGTTTAGTTTTGTTGTTTCTATATTTCAGAATGAGATTTATTAGTGAAATTGTTTTCTGGGGATTGTAAGAAAACTTGTCTCCAAGGAGGACTCATTACAAGTGAGTTTATCAGTGGAGCAAACAAATACAGGTAGTATCATCAGTATGAATACTTACCTTAGTGGAACAAATACATACATTAAAAATAATCAGTATGAATACTTACTTTAGTGAATGGACAAGCAAAAACATGTAGCATCATCAGTATGAAGGCTAAAATTCAGAAAAACAAAAACATATGTTATTATCAAAATGAATACTAACTTCAGTAGAGCAAACAAATACATGTGTTATCACCACTATGAATACTAACTTCAGTAGAGCAAAAATACATATAGTATCATCAGCATGAATACTTACTTCAATAGAGCAGACAAATACATGTGTTATCACCACTATGAATACTAAATTCAGTAGAGCAAACAAATACATGTGTTATCACTACTATGAATACTAACTTCAGTAGAGCAAAAAATACATATAGTATCATCAGCATGAATACTTACTTCAGCAGAGCAGACAAATACGTATGTTATCACCACTGTGAATATTTACTTCAGTAGAGCAGACAAATACATGTGTTATCACCACCATCAATATTTACTTTAGTAGAGCAGACAAATGCATTTGTTATCACCATCATTTATATTTACTTCAGTGGAGCAGACAAATACATGTATTATTCCCACTATAAATATTTACTTCAGTAGAGCAGACAAATACATGTATTATTCCCACTATAAATATTTACTTCAGTAGAACAGACAAATACAAGTGTTATTCCCATTATAAATATTTTCTTCAGTAGAGCAGACAAATGCAAGTGTTATTCCCATTATAAATATTTACTTCAGTAGAACAGACAAATACAAGTGTTATTCCCATTATAAATATTTACTTCAGTAGAACAGACAAATACAAGTGTTATTCCCACTATAAATATTTACTTCAGTAGAACAGACAAATACAAGTGTTATTCCCACTATAAATATTTACTTCAGTAGAACAGACAAATACAAGTGTTATTGCCACTATAAATATTTACTTCAGTAGAACAGACAAATACAAGTGTTATTCCCACTATAAATATTTACTTCAGTAGAACAGACAAATACAAGTGTTATTCCCACTATAAATATTTACTTCAGTAGAACAGACAAATACAAGTGTTATTCCCACTATAAATATTTACTTCAGTAGAACAGACAAATACAAGTGTTATTCCCACTATAAATATTTACTTCAGTAGAACAGGCAAATACAAGTGTTATTCCCACTATAAATATTTACTTCAGTAGAACAGACAAATACAAGTGTTATTCCCACTATAAATATTTACTTCAGTAGAACAGACAAATACAAGTGTTATTCCCACTATAAATATTTACTTCAGTAGAACAGACAAATACAAGTGTTATTCCCACTATAAATATTTACTTCAGTAGAACAGGCAAATACAAGTGTTATTCCCACTATAAATATTTACTTCAGTAGAACAGACAAATACAAGTGTTATTCCCACTATAAATATTTACTTCAGTAGAACAGACAAATACAAGTGTTATTCCCACTATAAATATTTACTTCAGTAGAACAGACAAATACAAGTGTTATTCCCACTATAAATATTTACTTCAGTAGAACAGACAAATACAAGTGTTATTCCCACTATAAATATTTACTTCAGTAGAGCAAACAAAAACATGTGCAGGAAGACTTACTTATTTGCTTACTTTCCTGCTTCTGTTACCTTTCAATGTCGAAGGGGAATGAAGTGTTTTAACTAAAGCTTTGTACCAGGTCATGTTGCTCATCCTGGTATCTGTTATTTCATTAATACATTGTCTTATAGGTCTACCTTTTCCCCCTTTCAGTTATTTATAGGTTTTATTGTTCCATTATATTATATTGTCTTATGGTAACGATTGTGATAACATGTCCAAACAATTTGATTGTTATTTCTTAATATCCAGCACTGTCTTTGATTCAACTCGTTTCCTTGTTTCTTCCTTTCTGATTTGGTCTCTTCTTGCATATTCTTCTTAGGTTTCTCATATCAGTGACGATTTTAGTGTTTTTCTATAACTGTGTAAAGTGTGGCACTGGTAGAAAGGAGTTTGGAAAAAAATATTTTGTTGAATAGTACTCTAGTTGTATGAGAAGTTACATGTTTGTTCTATGTTATTGGAGGCAGTTGTCCACTCACTTTGTTTTTCAGTAACTGTTGTCAATTTTTCTTTGTAATTTTCCATCCTTTGATTATGCCGCTTCGTTAGCATCTGAGGTTTGTCGTTTGCAGCAGTTTATTGTTCTCATAACTGAAAATATCGTGGGAAGAAGGGATAGAGTAAGAAGAGAGTAAGAGAGAGATAGATAGAGAGAGAGATAGAGTAAGAATTGAGTAAGATATATATATATATATATATATAGAGAGAGAGACATAGATATATATATAGATATATAGATATATAGAGAGAGACATAGAGAGAGAGAGAGAGGGAGGAAGAGAGAAAGTGAAAGAGAGACAGCTTTAGAAAATAGCATAGTAGGAAGTCAAAGGCAGAACTAAGGGAGGAAAACAACTGTAGAAATAGAGAGTAAAGAAAGCTGCGGAGATCCATGATCATATGCGATAGCTAGAATGTATTTGACGACGACGACGACGATGATGATGATGATGATGATGATGATAATGATGATGATGATGATGATGATGACGATGATGATGATGATGACGGTGTTTGCTTGTTTAGATATGTTTCCTTCTCTGACTAGAAATTCTTTCTTTGCATTCTGGTTTACATTTCAATGTCCGTTAAAAAAACAAAAACATAAACTAATTCTTTAGTTTCTTCCGTGCACTCTAATCGAGCCGTTGATTTTTATTGATGCCTACCTATAATCAATTCTTCCATCAGTTCTCGATCATACATGCACACCCAAAACATAATCCCACACTTTGACTGTTTGTTCCATACAGACGATGTTGGACGACGGTTGAGAATGATGTCAGTACACGACATCCCAACAAAGTTGCATCTATGTCTTGTTGTTGCAGGTAAGCTTTGTGTTATCACGTACATTATTGGTAGCAAATGATTAAAATGTTTTTGCGACTATTGTTTTTTGAAGAGGTTTTTGCAGCTGTTCTTGATTAAAGTATTTTTGATGATGTTTTTGATTAAAGTATTTTTGCTGCTGTTATTGATTAAAGTATTTTTGATGATGTTTTTGATTAAAGTATTTTTGCTGCTGTTATTGATTAAAGTATTTTTGATGATGTTTTTGATTAAAGTATTTTTGCTGCTGCTAGCGATTAAAGTATTTTTGCTGCTGCTAGCGATTAAAGTATTTTTGCTGCTGCTAACGATTAAAGTATTTTTGCTGTTGTTATTGATTCAATGATTTTTGCAGCTGCTCTTGATTAAAGTATTTTTGATGATGTTTCGATTAAAGTATTTTTGCAGCTGTTATTGATTAAAGTATTTTTGTTGCTGTTATTGATTAAGGCATTTTTGCTGCTGTTATTGATTAAAGCATTTTTGCTGCTGTTATTGATTAAAGTATTTTTGCTGCTGTTATTGATTAAATTATTTTTGCTGCTGTTATTGATAAAAGTATTTTTGCTGCTGTTATTGATAAATTATTTTTGTTGCTGCTATTGATTAAAGCATTTTTGCTGCTGTTATTGATTAAATTATTTTTGCTGCTGCTATTGATTAAAGCATTTTTGCTGCTGTTATTGATTAAATTATTTTTGCTGTTGTTATTGATTAAAGTATTTTTGCTGCTGCTAGTGATTAAATCATTTTTGCTGCTGCTATTGATTATAGTATTTTTGCTACTGTAATTGATTAAAGCATTTTTGCTGCTGCTAGTGATTAAATCATTTTTGCTGCTGTTATTGATTAAATGAATTTACTGCTGTTATCGATCTATCGGTTTATGCAGCTGTTGATGGTTGATGAGGTTTTTGATGTTGCTATAATCCCAGTTGAAATCCTGTTATATTAAAGATTTCCTTAAGATCATTGTTTTCCTTGACAGACCCTTTCTTGTCTTTCTCCTTCGTTGTTGGTTCGTCGATTGTTTTTCATCGTGGAGGGTAAAATATAACCATAGATCGGTTAAAATTACTGCAAAGCAATCAACTAATATCTAATACAAAGAGAGCACTATATAACACAATTTTCATTAAAACATTCTGCCACTAGTGCCAAACCTCGACATTAACAGCCAAGGAGAACGCAAACATCGTCACTACAGAGATGAAATACCTAAGGGGGATACTGAATGTGACAAGAATAGATAGAATCAGAATTGAGGATATAAGGACACGAGTTGGAGTGATACCAGTGCTGGATTATATTAGAAAACAATTCAATTAGTTTGGACATGTAACGCTTATCATTTACATTTTACATTTCATAGAGAACCTTAACACTCAGAAACAACGGAAAGTGGAAATTCAATCAATCAATAACCACTACTAAAATTAATTGTGTTAGATGCATGGTATGGAACAACGTAGGAGATAAGATCAGAAATGAAGAACTGTTATACAGAGTTATGAATAAATCCCGCCATTGAATACGTAAAGAAAAAAAAACGGATTGTTTTTGTGATTAGAAAGAACGTCCAAAACACAACACAACGAGTTTTCATTTAACTTTACGAGAGCATCAGACCCAAAGGTGGACAGAAAAAAGATGGATTGATGGAATAGTAGAAACACTAGGAAACATAGCATCGGCAGGATCCAACAGGAGAGCAAAAGACTATAAACCTTATCTTCCCTCGACGCCCAAAGGCAGATGATGATGATGGAAAGAACAAGTGGAAGAATCAATAAATCAATATATCAAAACCCTTTCGATCCCCTTCTTGGTGCATGGCCACGGACAAGGACCCTCAATTCATCCCCATTCTTGGAAATTGTCTCTATTTCTCTCCAGTTTCACTTCTTAGAGATGTCTAGACATCGAATCTCACTTCCCAGAGATGGCTAGACATGGGGTCTCACTTCCCAGAGATGGCTAGACATCGGATCTCACTTCCCAGAGATGGCGAGACATTGAATCTCTCTTCCTAGAGATGGCTAGACATTGGATCTCACTTCCTAGAGAGGGCTAGACGTCGGATAATACTTCTTAGAGATGGCTAGACATCGGATCTCACTTCCTAGAGATGTCTAGACATCGAATCTCACTTCCCAGAGATGGCTAGACATTGGATCTTACTTCCTAGAGATGGCTAGACATGGGATCTCACTTCCTAGAGATGGCTAGACATTGGATCTCACTTCCTAGAGATGGCTAGACATTGGATCTCACTTCCTAGAGATGGCTAGATATTGGATCTCACTTCCTAGATATGGCGGAACATTGGATCTCACTTCCTAGAGATGGCAAGACATTGGATCTCACTTCCTAGAGATGGCTGAACATTGGATCTCCCTTCCCAGAGATGGCCAGACATTGGACCTCACTTCCTAGAGATGGCTAGACATTGGATCTCACTTCCTAGAGATGGCTAGACATTGGATTTCACTTCATAGAGATGGCTGAACATTGGATCTCACTTCTAAGAGATGACTAGACATCGGATTTCACTTCCCAGAGATGGCTAGACATTGGATCTCACTTCTTAGAGATGTCTAGACATCGAATCTCACTTCCCAGAGATGGCTAGACATGGGGTCTCACTTCCCAGAGATGGCTAGACATCGGATCTCACTTCTCAGAGATGGCGAGACATTGAATCTCTCTTCCTAGAGATGGCTAGACATTGGATCTTACTTCCTAGAGAGGGTTAGACGTCGGATAATACTTCTTAGAGATGGCTAGACATCGGATCTCACTTCCTAGAGATGTCTAGACATCGGATTTCACTTACCAGAGATGGCTAGACATTGGATCTCACTTCTTAGAGATGTCTAGACATCGAATCTCACTTCCCAGAGATGGCTAGACATGGGGTCTCACTTCCCAGAGATGGCTAGACATCGGATCTCACTTCCCAGAGATGGCGAGACATTGAATCTCTCTTCCTAGAGATGGCTAGACATTGGATCTCACTTCCTAGAGAGGGCTAGACGTCGGATAATACTTCTTAGAGATGGCTAGACATCGGATCTCACTTCCTAGAGATGTCTAGACATCGAATCTCACTTCCCAGAGATGGCTAGACATTGGATCTCACTTCCTAGAGATGGCTGAACATTGGATCTCACTTCCTAGAGATGGCTAGACATTGGATCTCACTTCCTAGAGATGGCTGAACATTGGATCTCCCTTCCCAGAGATGGCTAGACATTGGATCTCACTTCCTAGAGATGGCTAGACATTGGATCTCACTTCCTAGAGATGGCTGAACATTGGATCTCCCTTCCCAGAGATGGCTAGACATTGGATCTCACTTCCTAGAGATGGCTAGACATGGGGTCTCACTTCACAGAGATGGCTAGACATCGGATCTCACTTCCCAGAGATGGCGAGACATCGAATCTCTCTTCCTAGAGATGGCTAGACATTGGATCTCACTTCCTAGTGAGGGCTAGACGTCGGATAATAGTTCTTAGAGATGGCTAGACATCGGATCTCACTTCCTAGAGATGTCTAGACATCGAATCTCACTTCCCAGAGATGGCTAGACGTTGGATCTCACTTCCTAGAGATGACTGAACATTGGATCTCACTTATAAGAGATGACTAGACATCGGATTTCACTTCCCAGAGATGGCTAGACATTGGATCTCACTTCTTAGAGATGTCTAGACATCGAATCTCACTTCCCAGAGATGGCTGAACATGGGGTCTCACTTCCCAGAGATGGCTAGACATTGGATCTCACTTCCTAGAGATGGCTAGACATTGGATCTCACTTCCTAGAGATGGATAGACATTGGATCTCACTTCCTAGAGATGGCTGAACATTGGATCTCACTTCCTAGAGATGGCTAGACATTGGATCTCACTTCCTAGAGATGGCTGAACATTGGATCTCCCTTCCCAGAGATGGCTAGACATTGGATCTCACTTCCTAGAGATGGCTAGACATTGGATCTCACTTCCTAGAGATGGCTGAACATTGGATCTCCCTTCCCAGAGATGGCTAGACATTGGATCTCACTTCCTAGAGATGGCTAGACATTGGATCTCACTTCCTAGAGATGGCTAGACATTGGATCTCACTTCCTAGAGATGGCTAGACATTGGATCTCACTTCTAAGAGATGACTAGACATCGGATTTCACTTCCCAGAGATGGCTAGACATGGGGTCTCACTTCCCAGAGATGGCTAGACATCGGATCTCACTTCCCAGAGATGGCGAGACATCGAATCTCTCTTCCTAGAGATGGCTAGACATTGGATCTCACTTCCTAGTGAGGGCTAGACGTCGGATAATAGTTCTTAGAGATGGCTAGACATCGGATCTCACTTCCTAGAGATGTCTAGACATCGAATCTCACTTCCCAGAGATGGCTAGACGTTGGATCTCACTTCCTAGAGATGACTGAACATTGGATCTCACTTCTAAGAGATGACTAGACATCGGATTTCACTTCCCAGAGATGGCTAGACATTGGATCTCACTTCTTAGAGATGTCTAGACATCGAATCTCACTTCCCAGAGATGGCTGAACATGGGGTCTCACTTCCCAGAGATGGCTAGACATCGGATCTCACTTCCCAGAGATGGCGAGACATCGAATCTCTCTTCCTAGAGATGGCTAGATATTGGATCTCACTTCCTAGAGAGGGCTAGACGTCGGATAATACTTCTTAGAGATGGCTATACATCGGATCTCACTTCCTAGAGATGTCTAGACATCGAATCTCACTTCCCAGAGATGGCTAGACATTTGATCTCACTTCCCAGAGATGGCTAGACATTTTATCTCACTTCCCAGAGACCATGTGAGGGTACATCCACAATGAAAAAAATGAAACGGATTAGAAGTGAAACAATTCACCCTTTCTGCCCAGATGCTGATATCTTACTTATCGATTACCGAACCACCGCACAAGAGTGAAATATCTTACAGTATAATAATTTTGTAAACAATTGTCATCAAAGTGTTAGGTAAAGTACCAAAATCCCTGTATTCTCGGCCGTATCTGCAGCCGTATCAGTCATGAAGAGCTAAACAGATTGTATTGAAAATGTTAAAGAAAACAAGAAGAAAGTGAGTCAGAACAAAAGAAGACCTCTATGAGAATCAAAATGATAATAGTAACATTGGTAGAAAGAAAACTATCAGGGTTGGTTGGAGTGGGGGTGGGGGGGGGGGAGAAAAGGAGAGAGATATACAAATAATGACGATAGTAAAGGAAGTAGGAAGAAAAACAAAATAAACGAAGGTTGATGGAGAAAAAGAGCGAAGAAAGAATGAATTCAAGGACAAAGTAAAGAATGATTAAATGAAGGAAGGAATGTATTAGATATGTTTCTAAGCAAGAAATGATTGGGGGCGAGAAAATAGAGATGAATGAATGAATTACGTAAAGTGAGGGAGGAAGGAAAGAAAGAAGGAAGGAAGGGAGTAGAGAACACAGTTTTAACAAGTAATGTTTCCCTTGTTTGTTTTATCCCGGTTATAGATATTAATAATTTATCATAACTTTAACCAAATATATTTTGTAACATTCTCTGGCAACGAACCATCAATTACATCAAGTAATAAAACGTCATTTTTGTCCAGCACATAAAGTAACCTTAACGCAAGCTAAACACACACACACACACACACACACACACACACACATAAACACACACACACACACACACACACACACACACACACACACACACACATATATATATATTATTGATAATTATTTCTGGCCTGGGGATTAAACTATATCTATTTAAAGAACAGTGACCTAAAAATATCTGCACGTATTTAAACAACCATAAAATGATTAAACTGTTCGCTCGCATAGCAAATTGCTTTGCACTATGTTCAGCACCAGGCAACGCATCTTCAAAATCCATGTTTTGGGGGGCGTACTAATTTTTTGGTTGACCTTGACTTACCTGAGAGAAATAAATTTACTTGTATTCATAGTGAAAAACGTTCCCAGTTGATCCAGCTGAATTTAAAAGTATGTACTAGGAGGTACTTTGATCTGGGAAGGAATGGTAACTAGGAATATGAGGCTTCGGGTTACACTCCACCAAAATATAGTCCCAAGATAATTGGGGGGGGGGCTCTACATAATAAATAATAATAATAATAACTTTTGGTTCTTGATCTTAAGGGATCTAGTTCATCTAATACATTAAACAGGGATGTATACAATCACTATTGCTATTTGGAATTACCATTGATTACATAATGAGTAAATATTGCAAAGGCAATAGTGATTGTATACATCCCTGTTTAATGTATTAGATGAACATGAAATGTGGATTTATAGAACAATAGGTAGAATTGGGTGGAAAGAAAATAAAACAAACGAGGAAGTTTTAAAACAACTAAAACTGAAAAGAGAACTACTAAACACAATTAGAGCAAGACAAATGAGATTTTTGGGTCATTTTAAAAGACACAACAGCCTAATAAAAGTAATATTGGAAGAGAAAATACAAGGTAAAAGAGGCAAAGGCAGACCAAGACTAACATGGACGAGTAACATCAAAAGATGGACAAGTCAGCCTATGACAATCTGCACCTTCAAAGCAAGAGACAGAGTGGAATGGTGCTCCATGGTAGCCAACCTTCGATACGGAGACGGCACTCAATGATCATGATGAATAGTGGCATTACATGGTTTGACAAGAGTTACTCGGAAAATATAGATTTTGCAGATAGTGCTGCCAAGTGACTAGATAAACAAGTTGAAAAATATCACACCATGATCCATGACGGAAAAAAAAATAAGACTTGAAATTAACAAGGATAAAGCAAAAATAGTGAAAAATAACAATATCCCAGGTAGCAATATATATCTTAATTGCCAGACATTGGAAAGAGTAGGCCACTATATAGTATATGGTAGTGATGTAGATCAAGAAGGTGAAACAAAGAAAGAGATCAGAAGCAGGATAGCAGAAGTAGCAACGAATTTTAAAAACCTGGACAAAATATGGAAATAAAATATACTAAGCAAGAAAACCAAACTTGGAATATTCAACTCAAACGTATTATCAACACTTACCCATGTATGTGAAAGCTGGAAAACATCAAAAGAGATACAGAAAAAACGCTTTTGAAGACACATGCCAAAGAAAATTATTCTGTGTACAATGGAATGAAATCAAGATTAATTTTGAAATAAGAGAAATGGTCATGCAACCAAAGATCTCATCTACAATTAAAGAATGAAGATGGGCATATTTCGGACATGTGATGAAAATAGACAACAAGAGAATTTCAAAACAGGCTCTTCTATGGGAGAGGAAGACCTAAGAGACACTAAAAAGAACACTTATACGAGAAACAAAGTTGAAATGCCTAGACTCATTAAATAAGATGGAACATCTCGCCCAGAATAGAGAAATGGGTGGTGAACCACACTACAAGCTCTTTGTGACGTCTAACGGCGCAGGAAGGATCAAGAAATATGATTATTGTTAGTATTATTGTTTATTCTAAACGCCATACAATTGATGATATAACTACCTAATTCTCAAAGGAAGCTAGCACGAATGGTAACGAAATATAATCTAAATGTAATTGTTAGATTTAAAATACAATTCTATAATTGTCATCACAGAGCTATTTTGATCAATTTTCTTGTTGCTCCTAGCTATAGCATGCATCTTGTTAAAGTTCCTCTTTGTTCTTGTCTGCCATTTTTATGTTCACAATCTGTCCACTAAACCAGAAAAACTGGAATATCACCTTCAACCCTCGACGATGACTCGTTCTTGTTAACTATTCAAGTCTCGTGTTACAGCGGAGAGTTTTGCATTTAGAATGGCTTTTGTATAGGGCATACAATTTACCTTTCAGAATATATAAATGTTAATCATAATAAATAATAATATTAGCTTGATTCTCTCCCTCTCTCACCGTTGCTTGTCACTGATACATTAGTTAATTTGCTTATTTGTCGTTTCCAGAAAGGTAAAATACACATACATTATCTATTATTATACACTCAGTCAGAAGAAGCTGTGTCTTAACATTTGTTTAAACATTTGTTTAAACATTGAATATTGCACGTCAGAAACTCTCAGATTCTCAAATCTTTTATCTTTTAGTTACTTGCATTATTCTATTAAAATAGTCTTCGTAAACACTTGAACTAAAATATTTGCCGATGTGTGTGTGTGTGTTTGTGTGTGTGTGTGCATGTGTATGTATGTGTATGTGGTGTCACAAATTGAAACCACTTCCATAAAATATAAATCTAAAAAATGCGGGGAATGTACTATGCTCCAGACATCTTCATTCATAAACGATGCAAAATTATATCTAAAACGCCACATTTAGATGAAGACAAACAGCTGTGCTCTCCGCGTTCGAGAAGCTTTCGGTCATGGTATGTCTTTGTCCTCTGTCGTCAGGTCTAATTTCAAAAACCTCTCCAGGTCGTCTTAATGCAGTTTCTTGATACAAACAATAGTCTAATGAAGTAGGCCCTAACAGATGAGTGCCGATAGCGCTGGATCTAAAAGTTCAAAACATAGAACAACAAATTCTATTAATAATAGAACAATGAAAGATATTGGAGGAGCTCGAGCTATGAGACATGGGATCACCATGGCAGGTCAGCAGCCCATTAATAAAAAAAAAAAAGTAAAGAGCCCCCGTCCCGCCATGTGGCGTATAGGGAATATGGTGTTAGTGACCATACATTTCACAGACCTTCAGCACATGATTTTTGGGGTAATGTGGTCGGTATTACGCCCGTGCCGCTTTACTTTCCTATAAAAAAGTCCGGTACTCATTTAAGGCTGGGTGAACCCGGAAGCAGTCGGTTGGAATCGACCCCTACCTCTTGTCCTTTGTAGTCCAGTTCACTAACCACTTAGCTATCTCGGCTCCCTATAGCTGAATGAAAACCTCACTTCAATTGCATGTTGGTCTCCACGGTAACTGTCGACGTGCAAACAGGCTGGCTCTTCACCTACAGAGGTAAAGATTGATGTAGTCCCCGCAGTGGTGTTGAGTATGTTGAAGACTTTATATCGCTGTATATATAGTATAGGCAAGTTAAAGACGTTATGTTACAGTACACCAAGTATAGGTAAGCTGAAGACTTTGTATTATAGTACATCTAATATAAGCAACGTTAAAGACGTTATTTTACAGTACATCAAGTATAGGTAAGCTGAAGACTTTGTATTACAGTACATCTAATATAAGCACGTTAAAGACGTTATGTTACAGTACATCAAGTATAGGTAAGCTGAAGACTTTGTATTACAGTACATCTAATATAAGCAACGTTAAAGACGTTATTTTACAGTACATCAAGTATGGCTAAGCTCCAGCTACTACAACATAACCTAGGACCTAAAGAACATCATTTAAATCACCACAACATAGTCAAGGTTGAAGAGCTCACGGTTGGTGTTGCCCCCTTGGCGCTCGATCATCATCATCACCATCATCATCATCATCACCATTACCAATATTATCATCATCACCATTATCATGAGAGTTATCACCATCATCATCACCACCATAGTCATAATTACCACGTTCATCATAATCACCAACACTACTATCATCATCGTCATTACTATCATTATCATCATCACCATTTACTGCAAACTACAACACAACGCAGTCACGCCCACTTAACGTCCTCTTAAGGGCGGATGAAGAGAAGGTGTATTCCTTTAGTCATCGGGCGAATGCAAGCAAGCAATCATCACCATCATCATCAAAACCTATTCATCATTTTAAAAACACAGTCATACCGAAAGAATTGAAAGTGCGTGATGTCAACTAACGTTGTATAATACAACCCTTTGCAGACCACCCACAATTTGTGATATTCACAATTTTCAAATACGCAGAAGAAAAAAAAACAAGTTGAAATCGAAATAATAATGCATCTCTTCATGCAGCACGTACTTGTTGAATAGATTTTGTGGGTTTTGCATTTCGTGAAAATGTGTAAGAAAAATATGGAGTAAAAGTAATTAATTCAGTGCTTTAGTCTGGTAGTGAATAATCTAACATTTCAGAATCGCTAAATGCCATAAAGAACAAGGACATTAGACCAGAAAACAGAACAGAAAATTGAGGCCTTTGAAATGTGGATTTATAGAAGAATATGTAGAATTGGATGGAAAGAAAAGAAAACAAACGAGGAAGTTTTAAAACAACTAAAAATGAAGAAAGAACTACTAAACACAATTAGAGCAAGACAAATGACATTTTTTGGTCATGTTAAAAGACACAAGAGTCTAATAAAAGTAATATTAGAAAGGAAAATACAAGGTAAAAGAGGCAGAGGCAGACCAAGACTAACATGGACGAGTAACATCAAAAGATGGATAAGTCAGCCTATGGCAATCTGCACCATCAAAGCAAGAGACAGAGTGGAATGGCGATCCATGGTAGCCAACCTTCGATGCGGAGACGGCACTCAATGATGATAATGAAATACCATACGTATTAGTGAATGAGCATTATTGTGAGTAGTAGGCTAGACATCGAATCTCACTACACAGAGACCTGGGAAGGTTACAGAAACAAAGAAATCACGGACTAATTTTTTTTTAATTCCCACCGTCTGTAGTGGGTTTGGACCCCAGGATCCTCGTGCTCCGAGACCGACGTCCTGCCTTTCGACCACTAAGCCCATGTTCACATTTTTTTTTTTAAAATTCTGACAGTGTTTACAGGGCTGTTTGTTATCAACACTTCGCAATCTCAAGCTGACAGCAACACACATACCAAACTTTCCTACAATGGACTAGCTGTCTGCCCTAAAGGATGGACTCTTTCTACTCTCTCGAGCCATGACACCAGGCAATCGCACAAGAAGTTATGCATGCGCTTGCATGAGCAGCTCCTGTCCTGGGAACGAGCGCGTCACGAGTGTCGCAGCGGTAAGGGCTTTCTGGTCAAGCTGGATACTAAACTGAAGCTGGATAACACTGGACTCACGGAGTACTTAAACATGAGAGGTAAATCGGAATGGTGTAAAAATACATACTAAATGTTTATTGTTTATCTGAATATGAACTAAAATGTGTCACGAACAATGACGTAAATATTGAGAGCGATATGTTCATGCCTAGTTGGGGGGGACGGGGGGGGGGGGGGGGACAACGAAGCCAACTGGATTATGAGACGAATCGTCTTTGAGAATCGAAATAGAGAGAGAGAGAGAGAGAGAGAGAGAGAGAGTCGTTGAGAATCTTCTCATAGTCTACTTGTGTTCGCCGTCCCCACAAGGCATGAACATATGGCTCTCATACACATAGGAAACCTTCTATATATTACTATATATAGAATATATATATATATTATATGTTACCCTTATGTGCAACCGCATATATATATATATATATATATATATATATATATATATTTGTCTGCATGTGTACTTGCACATTTGGACACTTTTTGATGCTTTATGATGCACTTTGTGGTAATATATATAGACGTATGCGTTTATGAATGTATGGTTACGTACGCATGTGTTTGTGAACTTCTTTTCGGTGTGTACACCCATAGATTCAGATATACACATATTTATATGTTCGCTTGGGTACACTAATACAATTTTCCACGTGGATTTACCTATTGGGAATCAATTTATATAAACGTTTCCTGTAGTTGTAGAGTCTAGGTTCTAATACCAACCTCCACATATTTTAGAACCCTTCCCCTTTTACTATGTTTCACACCTGTGTCCCACCATCACGGCCGGCCATATTAATTTCAGTCTAGTCGGTTCCTGACCATATCCCGGACCATATATATATATATATATATATATATATATATATATATATATATATGGGTTGTTATTTATTGTTCTAGCTGAAGGCCTTTTTGGCCGAAACGTCCTTCCATTTTTTTTCTCACCTAGGTAGATATCCTACCATTCCACTGTTTCCTTTTCTTTTTAAAATTTTTTCATTATTATTTGTCACCTTTACAGCAGCTTCGCATTCGCATCTTGATGCCTGTGCCCCATACTAGGGACCGTAGAGCAAACGTTGAGAATAGAGAAATGAACGAACGCGTGTGAATTTGCTTAAATACAGTGGGTGAAGAGTCTTCATTTACCATAACTATCGCTATGTATGTCACAGAAACCTGTAGGTTTCCTTAGATACATTTATGTTGTGCAAAATTTATATGTCCTCGACCAATAGCTCACATTTATGGAATTAATTTGGCAGGATTAAAGTCCGTGTGGATAGGCATGCATCAAAAACATGGAACTCTTCTATGGGACGAGCTACATCCTCATATGGTGAAGGCTTACTATGGGTAGGTTTACATGCCTTATATATATATATATATATATATATATATATATATATATATATATATATAACTTAATTAAGAGGAGTTAACGACTGTGCAATTGTTTGTCTTAAAATAATAAAATATAACAAAGAACATAATTTAAAATCACAAACATTATTTTTGGTGGTGGAATGAGGATGGAGTATTGAAACGAGGCATAAAGTTGAGATTACAATCTCTAAAACATCATCTCACATTCAGTTATGTTTTACAACGTGAAAATCAGAAACAGAACATTTCCGTAAATACATATTGCTTTTATATAAAGCTATTTGATTAAGTTATAAAATAATACTATATTTTTCTCAGAGCTTTGTTTCTTTTATTTCTCTGTATTGATCTGGATTTTTGCTAACAAGAGAAAAGAGAAGTATAACTCATTCAAGAGTTATACATGTTAGGAAAGTTCTCATTCAAAACAGATTACGAACCTGCATATTGGGGTGTGGGGTGGGGAATCACTTATAACAACCATAGAGTGATGCTAGGTAAGTCTGTAGTTAACTTCAGGGGACATTCCGAATCGTTGAACAACTAGCGTTACCATATTTCAATTAAACGTAGGAAAAGAAAAAGCAACAGAACGGAAACAAAGGGACAAGAACTCCTCAGCGTTTGCAGGAGTTGGACAATTTTCGAAGGATAGCTCAAGATCTAATAATTAAGTGTGGTATATTTTGTTGTTGCCCATGGCATGGTGACCACGGATTGTTTTGTAGATCCAAAGTCTACGACAAAAAGAGGACTTTGATGTTGACTTAATATTGCTCTTCCGGTTCAGGTAGGCTTCATTATTTCGGTTGCAATACTTTCTTGCAGATACCAAACTGACCACAAACAGCTGCTGTTTTGTGTGCATGGTCTCTTTATCCTGATAAGACTGCTTTCGTACCGAAGACACATCATCATCATCAAGTACCGGGCCTAGTGGTGTAGGTGATTATGTCTCTCCACAACTTTCGATCTCGGCAGCGATTTATCATTTCTGTTTTTGACCTTCTGCCAAGCCATTCTCTTAAGCTGTATGTTATTTTTTCTCTTTGCTTCCCTCTATCTCTTCGTCCCTCAATTTTTCCACTTGTTACAATATATTCAAGTTGTTCTCTTCTCATTACATGGCCAAAAAATTATGATTGTCTCTTCCTAACATTGGAAATTAGCTCTCTTTTTGTTTTGACCTCTCTCAGAACCTCTTCATTACTCTTCTTAGCTGTCCATGGTATTCTCAACATTCTGCTGTAAAACCACATTTCTACAGACTCCAGTGATTTTCTTGTCTGTTGTCCTATTGTCCATGACTCGCATCCATATGTTAAGACTGACTCTACGTAACATTTAAGAACTCTTTTTCTTGTTTCTATTGTCAAAAATGGATTGCATAGTATTTTCCTCATTTTCTAGAAAGCTGCTTTTGCCTGAGCCATTCTGCATCTCACCTCTTTTGTACATCTTCCATCTGAGGTTAACAAAGTTCCCAAATATTTAAATTCATTTACCTGTTTTAATATTGTTCCACTTGTCTTTATTTTGCACTGAGGTGATGTCTTTTTCTTTGTTGTTACCATTACCTCTGTCTTTTTGCTATTAAGGCTGAGTCCTTTATTTTTGCTTTTCTTCACTATAATGTCCAACATTTCTTGTAACTCATTTTCACTCTTAGCGATTAATACAGTATCATCAGCATACCTTAGATTATTTATATTATGACCTCCAATTGTTATTCCAGGCATGCCCCTTATGGATCTTAAAATAATCTCACTATAAATATTAAACAAATCTGGTGACAGCACACAACCTTGTCTAACACCCTGTTTTATTTGTTGAAACATTCCCAATTGGTTTCCAGTTCTTATGGCCGCTGTTTGTTGCCAGTACATGTTCTTTATTATTCTTAGATCTTTGCTGTCTATGTTTATGTTTTCTAAAATTTTGATTATTTCTTGGTGCTTTACTTTGTCAAATGCCTTGGTGTAATCTATGAAACATAGGTATAGATATGTTTTCACCTCTATGGCTCTTTCTACTAAAGATCTTATGATATAAATGGCATTGCTTGTTCCTTTATCTCTAACAAAACCACACTGCTCATCACTAATTTCTGGACTGATTTAGTTTCGCACTCTTCGCATGATGATTCTTAGTAATATCTTAGTCATATGACTCATAAAGCTTATTGTGCGATGATCATCGCATTCAATAGCACCCGATTTCTTTGGTAGGGCTATGAATATTGATTTGAGCATGTCGTCTGGTATATATCCGCTGTTGTGCGGAGACACAAATGACCATGGAAAGTTGATGTCATGAAGAAAGGTCTCGTTGGTAAGACTGCTGTCGTAGGAGAGACATTTCTGACCATAGATAGCTGCTGTTGGAGGGTCATGTGCAGGTGTGGCGTTTGTGGTAGAGTTAAAACACAATAATGCTGTAAAAAAAGACCTGTATTGTGTCGAAACACTCATGCAATAACTGGGAGATAATAAAATTTAACTGAAACAGTCCTTTACATTAATCAGTTCTTTAATAATAAACTTGATGACAATTAACGAAAGAGAGAAGTACCACAAACCTTGACATGTAACATTTCAATTGTACACGTCTGAAGTGATGTAAAGTCATTTGTGCAAATTAAAATGGTTCAGTGTTAGTCAGAACATACGGCCATGACAGGTTATCCTTAATAGTATTTCAGAGGAACATGAACCAGAAGAAAACAGCAACAACGCATGAAAAAATACCTGCATAGTTACTAGATCGTTCGTCTCTTGAAGCCGACACCTCACATCATTAGCCTGATAGAAAGCATTAAAATATAAGACTGTTCTTTAAACACACACATACACACACACACGCAAACACACACATGTACACTTGCACGCGCTCTTGCTCGCGCTAAACTATTCTGTGCATACTCTCTTCATCTTGAGATTACCATTAATCACTGTTACATTTTTACACAATCAATTCACCATGTTATTTTGAATTTATCAGATCCGCTCAGAAGTTTGGCTGGATTAAGCGAGGTTGGACATTTGATTTTAGCACGTTCAAGCGTAGCACCAACACTTGTGGAAAGCTTCAAATACGAGAGGACACGAGTTCAAAACTTTCTGGAGGCCATGAAGACAATAGGATGAAGAGAGCAGCACCAAAACAACGTGACGTTGCAGGAGTTCAAAGTATGAGAATGGGTAGCATCGGTAGGCACCTCTACAGCGGGGACAATGAGGAGGTCTTTCCTAGCAGATCTCCCAATGAAGAAAGAAGAGCGGAAACCTTTTTGAGGAATCAGGGACTATTAGTAAGTGTAGTCTTAGTTTGAGAAATCATGGATTTCATATAGTTGATCTGCTGGTTTGGGGAATCATGGATTTCATATAGCTGATCTGTTGGTTTGAGGAATCATGGATTTCATATAGTTGATCTGTTGGTTTGGGGAATCATGGATTTCATATAGTTGATCTCTTGGTTTGAGGAATCACGGATTTCATATAGTTGATCTGTTGGTTTGAGGAATCATGGATTTCATATAGCTGATCTGTTGGTTTGAGGAATCATGGATTTCATATAGTTGATCTGCTGGTTTGGGGAATCATGGATTTCATATAGTTGATCTGTTGGTTTGAGGAATCATGGATTTCATATAGCTGATCTGTTGGTTTTGGGAATCATGGATTTCATCTAGTTGATCTGTTGGTTTGAGGAATCATGGATTTCATATAGCTGATCTGTTGGTTTTGGGAATCATGGATTTCATATAGTTGATCTGTTGGTTTTGGGAATCATGGATTTCATATAGGTGATCTGTTGGTTTGAAGCATCAGGGATTTCATATTGGTTATCTGTTAGTTTCAGGAATCAGGGATTTCATATAGCTCTGATATGTTGGTTTGAGGAATAAGGGATTTCATATAGGTGGTTTGTTGATATAAGGAATCAGGGATATCACATAGAAGGACTTAGCAGCCTCCGTCAGTCATAGTTGACTATGGATTTTTCAGCGTCCCTAGAAATGTTTTTTTCCCTTTCTCTGCTTTCGCCATGTATTATCTTTTTCTATGAATCTGTCTGCTTCTAGTTGTCCGTAGAGTATATCTTTTGGTACGCGGCCATCTTTCATACGGTGTATGCGGCCAAGCCAGCGTAACCTACGTTGTTTGAGCAGCGTGTAGATATTCGGGAGACCTGTGCAAGTCATGACCTCCATGTTTGTCACTTTATCCTTCCAGGTGATACCAAGAATACGGCGCAGACATCGCATATGGAATGCATTTAGCCTTCTCTCCTGCTTTACATAGGTTGTCCAAGATTCGCCGCCATACAGGAGGACACTAATTATGCAGGCATTGTACACTGCGGCTTTTGTTTTCATTGTCATTTTGCTGTTTTGCCAGACACGCCTAGAAAGACGGGCAAAGGTGGTAGCAGCTTTACCAATACGAGTGTCAATTTCTGTGTCTAAAGATAGTCTGTCGCTGATGATGGACCCCAGGTAGTTATACTGCCGCACGATATCAAGTTTATAGTTGTCGATAGAGATTTTAGGTGTTGCTTCGACGTCCTGGCCGAGTATGTTAGTTTTCTACAAACTTATTGTTAGACTGAAGTCTCGGCAGGCATGTGAAAAGCGATGTACCATGCTCTGGCGTTCTTCCTGACTTTGCGTGACAAGTGCAGCGTTGTCAGCAAATAACAGATCTCTAATAGAGATAGTCTGATTTTGCCTTTAGTCTTGCAAGACTGAACAACCGATAGAAGGACTACATGCAGCATATTTTTGAGGAATCATGGATTTCATATAGTTGATCTGCTGGTTTGGGGAATCATGGATTTCATATAGTTGATCTGTTGGTTTGAGGAATCATGGATTTCATATAGCTGATCTGTTGGTTTTGGGAATCATGGATTTCATCTAGTTGATCTGTTGGTTTGAGGAATCATGGATTTCATATAGCTGATCTGTTGGTTTTGGGAATCATGGATTTCATATAGTTGATCTGTTGGTTTTGGGAATCATGGATTTCATATAGGTGATCTGTTGGTTTGAAGCATCAGGGATTTCATATTGGTTATCTGTTAGTTTCAGGAATCAGGGATTTCATATAGCTCTGATATGTTGGTTTGAGGAATAAGGGATTTCATATAGGTGGTTTGTTGATATAAGGAATCAGGGATATCACATAGAAGGACTTAGCAGCCTCCGTCAGTCATAGTTGACTATGGATTTTTCAGCGTCCCTAGAAATGTTTTTTTCCCTTTCTCTGCTTTCGCCATGTATTATCTTTTTCTATGAATCTGTCTGCTTCTAGTTGTCCGTAGAGTATATCTTTTGGTACGCGGCCATCTTTCATACGGTGTATGCGGCCAAGCCAGCGTAACCTACGTTGTTTGAGCAGCGTGTAGATATTCGGGAGACCTGTGCAAGTCATGACCTCCATGTTTGTCACTTTATCCTTCCAGGTGATACCAAGAATACGGCGCAGACATCGCATATGGAATGCATTTAGCCTTCTCTCCTGCTTTACATAGGTTGTCCAAGATTCGCCGCCATACAGGAGGACACTAATTATGCAGGCATTGTACACTGCGGCTTTTGTTTTCATTGTCATTTTGCTGTTTTGCCAGACACGCCTAGAAAGACGGGCAAAGGTGGTAGCAGCTTTACCAATACGAGTGTCAATTTCTGTGTCTAAAGATAGTCTGTCGCTGATGATGGACCCCAGGTAGTTATACTGCCGCACGATATCAAGTTTATAGTTGTCGATAGAGATTTTAGGTGTTGCTTCGACGTCCTGACCGAGTATGTTAGTTTTCTACAAACTTATTGTTAGACTGAAGTCTCGGCAGGCATGTGAAAAGCGATGTACCATGCTCTGGCGTTCTTCCTGACTTTGCGTGACAAGTGCAGCGTTGTCAGCAAATAACAGATCTCTAATAGAGATAGTCTGATTTTGCCTTTAGTCTTGCAAGACTGAACAACCGATAGAAGGACTACATGCAGCATATTTTTGAGGAATCAGGGATTTCATATGCTGATCTGTTAGTTTGGGATATCAGGGCTTCATATACTCGTATTTGATCGCTGGTTTGAGGCATCAGGAAATTCATGTAGACGATCTAGAAGTCTGGGATAACAGTTAGATGATCATTTGAGAAGTCAAAGAAAATAAAAAGGTAATCTGTTTCTAACCTCAGACGGAAGATGCACAACAGAGGTGAGATGCTGAATGGTTCAAGCAAAAGCAGCTTTCCAAAAAAATGAGGAAGATACTATACAATCCATTTTTGACAATAGAAACAAGAAAATGAGTTCTTAAATGTTATGTAGAGATAGTCTTAACATATGCATGTGAATCAAGTACAATTGAACGACGTACAAGAACATCACTGGAGTCTGTAGAAATGTGGTTTTACAGAAGAATGTTGAGAATAACATGGACAGCTTAGAAGAGTAATGAAAACGTTCTAAAAGAGGCCAAAACAAAAAGAGAGCTAATTTCCAATTTTAGGAAGGGACAATCATCATTTTTTGGCTATGTAATGAGAAGAGCACAGCTGGAATATATTGTAACAACTTGGAAAATTGAGGGACGAAGAGATAGGAGAAGCAATGAGAAAAGATACCAGACAGCTTAAGAGAATGGCTTGGGAGAAGGTCAACAACGGAAAGGATAAATAACTATCGTGGTCGACGGTTTTTGAGAGACATGATCACCTACGCCAGCAGGCTTGGTACTTGATGATGATGATGAATCTGTTATTTGAAAAGTCAGGAAATACTGACATATGTTCTAACAATTTGAAGAACCAGGGATTTAAACGCTCTATTTGTGTGAGGTCTGAAAAGCCACGTGCTTAAGATCTTATTCGAATACTTCATTTTTGTCAATATATAGATAAAGATAAGTTTGCTATTAATTCTTTATAAATTTCTTTCTTTCAGGAAAGTTTCGTCGAAAATGCTGGAGAGACATCTAACGCAGGAGGCATACTCCCTAGAGTGAAAACAAAGGCCTCCAATCGCATCAAACAAACATCAAGCCGCACAAGACAATCCACAAAGATGACAACCACAAGAACTACTACTACGACGACGGATCAATCTAATCTGGAAGATTCCGATGACAATCCGGTGATCACAAAGCGGAGTTCATCGTTTCTAAATACAACTTTGGTAACTTCCACGGTTAGTGTCCCTGAAAATATGACAACAACCACAAGAATCACTACCGAGAAAACAGCTGAAAGTACATCGCCGGCCTTAAACTCTACCACATCTCCTCAGTTGTCCACAAGCGTGGAAGATCTACTGAACCACCTGATGGAGTCATCATTGGAAAACTCTGCTGTTGGTGAATTCGGTGCTCCTGTGGATATTGAGTCTCGAGCTGGACTATTGGAGGCGACATCTATCATTGGAGCAGGTACAGCCGAACAGACAAAAATATCGCAAGCTCTCGCACAGATAGCAAAGTTTAAGGAAAGTCATTCTAACAGCACGATCAGCGACGATGACCCACAACCAGCGTCAACAACCTTTCCTCGCCTCAGTACTCGTCCTGTCCGAACATCTGTCACGCTAGGTCTAGAAAACGACATCTCGGCGACATATGTCAATGACACTGAGTTAACTCATAATTTCGTCTTAACCCCATCACCCACCAAATCAGAAAAACCTCGCAATCCTCACGTTTCGCTTGATTCTAATGCTGATCACGAGAATGTCTCCAGCAGCTCATCGAAATCTCGACTGACAATCGCATATAGAGAAGTCTCAATGGGAACAGCATCTTCTATTGCACAAAATAATTCTGATGCAGATAGTTCAACAATGACTTTGAGCTCTGGCATAGACAGTGACGATTCTCCAACTGCAGATTCCAATAATCTTGACCCAGTAACGACAACACGTGTCATTCCAAAGCTTAAACCAGATGGTTTTAGACCAATTATCAACAACCTTTTATATACTAAATCTTCTATATCTACGTCTTATCCTGCTACAACAGACGATTCGCAGCTCAAAGTTTCTCAAAATGTTGAAGATGATCCACAGTTTATCTTCACGCCAAAGTCTACAGCAGGCCACCTGGCCTCATCTATTAGAAAAGTATTGTCCACACGGTCTACGAGAAATGTTCTAGCAATAACAACAACAGGCGCACCAACTTTCACTGTTGCTACATCAACAACTCAAACACCATCAGTTGACACAAATCTTGGCACCTTATTTGCTAATTCTTTTACATCGGCAGTCAAAACAACTTATATTTCTCAAACAAATGCGCAAACATCTACAATTACAACAAATACTCCTTCACCTATATTTGTAACACCAATTACGAATATTTCATCATCTCCTATAACAAAACCTACTACAAGTGTCACATCAGCTAATGTTAAATCAACGTATCATCTCTCAACCACTTTATCTAATGCAACCTTTCTGACATTAACTACCCCCTCATCAAATTTACCCACATTTAATGACATTGCCACAACAAGTACTCCTGCATCTGTTACACCATCTTCAGTTTCAGAGAGTACATTCATAAACCAGCATTTCTCTACTCTAAATCCCATCAGTTTTTTAATACCAGTCCCCAGTACAACTTCTCGTAGTGCAGATGACTCAAAAGAGCAGAAACTTTTCAAAGACTCACCAGAGACTACTGAAAATATAACACCACAGTCTTCCATCACAACTAACACAACACCACTGTCTTCTATCACAACAAACACAACACCACCGTCTTCCATCACAACAAACACAACACCACCGTCTTCCATCACAACAAACACAACACCACAGTCTTCCATCACAACAAACACAACACCACCGTCTTCCATCACAACAAACACAACACCACAGTCTTCCATCACAACAAACACAACACCACAGTCTTCCATCACAACAAACACAACACCACCGTCCTCCGTCACAACGACTATAGATAAAGTGGACCCAAGCAGCGATGAAGCAGACTCGGTCTCCAACACAAACATGAACAAGAACAATCAAGGTTTTGATGTTGATATAAACATAATCTCAAATAAAACAGGTCAAGTATCTACTAATACACCAGCTTCTTCTAGCACATTCTACAGCTCATCGAGAATCTCCAGACAGAATACAAACATTTCACATGCCTTTTCTGATCGCTATAAAAGTGGAGACGATAATACAACAACAAATGATGGGTCATCTGAAGGGGCAATGCCTATCAAATTATCAGCCAGCAATAACATAGAGGACTCGAGGATATCGCAGGAAAATGACACAGAAAGCGATCAGCTTGATTCTAGGGACAGCAAAGAGGACGATGCCTTTGACGACCTGGGTGGTAGCAGCAACACAACTGCCAAGGATGTAAACCTGGGTCAGCAAGATGAACCGTCTGACACTATCTCCCTGAGTCCTTGTGGCGAAGAGCATGCGTCTGTCTGTTCAACCGAAGCTATTGAAGAGCTTTCTTTAGGTACTTCTTGAAGTGTTCTTTGTGAACAGAGAACGTTATTTAAGTGGTTGTTATGTTTCTTGTATCAATTTTGTTAACTGACATCAGATGAAACCTTTTTAAAGACTAATATTGTAAATTAAATACCTCATAAAGTAAAAAGGGTGAGAACTTTTAATTAGATATGTGGACAGATACTTTGAATGACAGTTTAAACACGAGTATAACTGTTTTGACATTTTGAAATAATATGTGTGGAGAGATTTAAACCCATTTGTATACATGTGAGTTGAGGCCAATAAAAATTATGATAATATTTAGGATTGTATCTATTGTATCTATAAGGGTCCAGCTTTCACCATTGCTAAGACATCCAAACATTTCTATGCCAGCTAAACAACAAATGATAAATAGCATTTTCATACCAACTTTGTGCTATGAAAGTCAAACATGGACCCATTCTAAATCACATTCAAGAAAGATCAATACATGTGAGATGCGGCGCTTGAGACCAGTAACAAACAACACAAGAAGAGATAGAATACGAAATGAAACTATAAGAAAAATGATAGGAACAAAACCCTGCCAAGAATATATAGAACAACAACTTAAATTGTTTGGCCACCTGGTCAGAATGAATCCTCACCAATCACCATCAAGGGCGTTCTTCTCGAGAATGCATGGAAAAAGACCAAGAGGAAGACCCAGAAGAAGATGGATAGATGCTGTGACAGTGCCATGTAACAACAGAGGAAAATCACTAATTCAGACAGTTCGAGCAACTCAAAAACGACAAATGATATAAACCACGACACCTTTCAGGTATCAGTGAAAAGAGAAAAGAAGAAGAAGAAGAAGAATCTATAAGGGCACTGAAGGTTAGGGATAAGAATGCTTTGGTTAGGAGATTAAAAGAATTAACGAGCGATCAAAAAATGTAATTTAATTTATTAGATATTAAAATATTACGATATTTAAATTTATTTTGAATATGTAAATAAATAGTAAATACTAAAATAAATCATTTTGTTATTCTTGAAAGTTTTATGTTAACATTATGCTAATCTGCAACTTCCAGTAGGTCACTGCGACAGAAACTGGTATGGCCACAGACTGCTGGACCGATGTTACAAGCCAGTGGAGTACACTATAAAAGCAATAGAAGCCAGACAGAGTTGTCTGCGCTTCAGTGCGTCCTTAGCAACAGTTGATACTGCTTTCTATGGAAACATCACATCTATGATTCTGGGCTTTTTCGTGCCAGGTTAGTTAGACCTTAATGTGTATGTGCACACATTCGCTTAAAGTGCACGTGTTGAAATAATACAATGTGAGGATAATACTGAAAAATGATAAACACCCTCAAATAAAATTATACTTTTTAGGGTTGCAGTTTAAAACAAAATGACGTAGTCAAGGTCGTACCAGAATGAAATGTAAGATCAATATTTGGAAAAAAGAAAGACAGAATGGTCACTGGTAGGTAAATGGAACGCAAAATGAATTAATTCAGGTAACGAAAGGACTCTTTGAAGTTACGAAGAGGAAGGTAGATGTAAAGTTTAGTCACTCGGTGAGAGAGGAAGGCAAATTGAAGCTGAAGACAAATATGGATATAATGAGTTTATACACGGGAAAAAAGAAACACAAATTAAAGTCAGTCGAGGGGAAAATGGTACATAATGTCCCACTCAGTAGAAAGGAAGAAAAACTGTGAAGTCACTGAGGGGTCAAGTGGGACATAAAGTCACTCGGGGGATGAGGAAGAAAAAAAACAACTAAGAAGTCACTGAGGAAGAAAAGTGGGACATAATAAAGTTACTCCAGGAAAGAGGAAGGAAAACTAGGAAGTCACTGAGGAGGAAATGTGGGACATAATAAAGTTACTCCAGGAAAGAGGAAGGAAAACTAGGAAGTCACTGAGGAGGAAATGTGGGACATAATAAAGTTACTCCAGGAAAGAGGAAGGAAAACTAGGAAGTCACTGAGGAGGAAATGTGGGACATAATAAAGTTACTCCAGGAAAGAGGAAGGAAAACTAGGAAGTCACTGAGGAGGAAATGTGGGACATAATAAAGTTACTCCAGGAAAGAGGAAGGAAAACTAGGAAGTCACTGAGGAGGAAATGTGGGACATAATAAAGTTACTCCAGGAAAGAGGAAGGAAAACTAGGAAGTCACTGAGGAGGAAATGTGGGACATAATAAAGTTACTCCAGGAAAGAGGAAGGAAAACTAGGAAGTCACTGAGGAGGAAATGTGGGACATAATAAAGTTACTCCAGGAAAGAGGAAGGAAAACTAGGAAGTCACTGAGGAGGAAATGTGGGACATAATAAAGTTACTCCAGGAAAGAGGAAGGAAAACTAGGAAGTCACTGAGGAGGAAGTGGAAGAAAATAACTAAGAAGTCACTGAGGGGGAAAAAAGTGAAATCATGAGGTGAAGGTAGGAAAAACTGAAAGCAGAAAAAAATTCAGACATTGATATTTCTCAGGGACAAAAGAGAACATCGATAGCTCAGTGGGTAGTGAACAGGGTATTTAGGACAAAAAGGTCGGTTCAATCTCCATCTCTGTCTCCTAGGTTCACCCAGCCTTAATCAAAAGGATACTGAATTTTTATTGGAAAATAGAACGACCATAAAAAAGTGTGTTGTCATTGAATAATATTGACATCAGCACCATCTCATCTAAACGCATTAAGATGTGAATGGGAAATCGAAAATAAAGAGAGAGTGAAGTCACTTAGGGCGAAAAGAAAACAAATTTAAAACACTTCATGGGAAAGTTGAGGGAAATATAAAGTAAGGAGAATAGAAAGACAAAATCAAATTATGTGGTAGAACGTGAAGACAAGGATGAAGTGAGTAGCTGGAAAAGATAAAGACATGTTTAAATCACTCGAGGGAAAGTGGAGGCAAAGATGAAGTGTATAAGGGAAAAAAAGGAAGACAACATCAAATCACTCAAGAGGAAATGGAGGCAAAGATGAAGTGTATAAGGGAAAAAAAGGAAGACAACATCAAATCACTAAAGAGGAAATTGAGGCAAAGATGAAGTGTATAAGAGAAAAAAAGGAAGACAACATCAAATCACTAAAGAGGAAATGGAGGCAAAGATGAAGTGTATAAGAGAAAAAAAGGAAGACAACATCAAATCACTAAAGAGGAAATGGAGGCAAAGATATCGTAAGGAGAAAAGAAAGACAAAATGGAATCACTCGAGAGAAAGTGAAGACAATGATGAAGTGTATGAGGGAAAAGAGGAAGACAAAATCAAACAGCGCAAGGAAAGGTGGAGGCAAAGATGAGGTAAGTGAGTAAAGGGAAAGAAAGAAGACAAAATGAGATCACTTAGTAATAATCATGAGTATGAGGGTATACAGTTGCTGATACTGCAACCAGTAGACTGCAGCAGTCGAAGGTTATGAGTGGCACAAGTAGGCAAGGGCGGCTGTATAGTGTAATTTGTTTGAAACCTGTCAGTTACTGACACTATCAGTAGTCATTATCACACTCGCCGTTTGTTGAAATGAAATGAACTCACAAGGAGTTGCGCTTAGAGCAGTTAAGTCAGTTCTAAAACGTATCTTGAAGAAAAACACAAACTATGTCACAGAAACATGGACATTAAATAAGAAATCATAGCAGAAAATTGAAGCCTTCGTGGATCTTTAGAAAAATTGGGAGATTTGAGCTGAAGGAAAAGAAGACAAACCAGGAAGGTCTGGATCAGCTGAAAATGAAAAAAAAAGAACTAATTAACAATATTCGAAAAAAAGGCAAATAAAACTTGTGGGCATGTTAAGAGACACAATATCCTACTAAATGTCATATTAGAAGGGAAGGTAAAAGATATACAATGCAGAGGCAGACCAAGACGAAAGTGGACTGATAACATAAAACGATGGACAGGTGAACACATGTCAAAGTGCACCTTCAAGATAAGAGGCAGAGTAAAATGGCGCTCCATAGTAGCCAAACTTAGATGTGGAGACTGCATTCAATGATGATGATGATGTCATAGAAATAAAAAAAATATTATATCAATGTTTCAACAAAAAATCATGCACATTAAAAATAGATAACCAGTAGTTCAGTGTAGTTAAAGTTTTCACATAGGTTGAGCACATAGCAGTACTAGGGGGGTCGGTGTGGTACAAGGATAAACACAAATAGAATAATTCGTTAATCTAAACAACACCAGAGAAGTGGAGCACAACAACGAATTTGAACATAAATCTGAGACCCTTACAACAATCTTGTTTGGATCTAAATGTTGAAGAACAACATACAAGTTGAAGTTTATGAAACACCAAACAACACAAACGACAAAGGAAAGCCATTCTACTACAACTTCAATGACAGTTTTCAGACTGACTAGCAGCAACATGATGATAATTGTTACATTTGTGCGTTTCCTGCAGGGACCAAAGTATGGGTGGATGCATCACTAAACCTGGACGTGCCTCACGATGGTAAGTGTGCTGCCCTGGTAGACGGCCTCATCATGACTGTGGATTGTAACTCCAGGCTGCCTTTCATATGCCAGAAAGACGCACACGTATACGGTAAGATGTGTTTCTATAACATCAGCGCAGGCACATCTCATTTCACTTTATTTTATTACCCTCTGACGATTGTTCGCCTATTCCCATAAATTAAAAATTGTAAACGTTATCCGATACGCCCACAATGGTATTGCTGGAACCTCTACTTGCTTCTTACTCTACCATTATCTATCTGTCTAGCAAGCCATTGTTGAACTAATCTTCTTGTAGATGACCCTACAAACAATAACAATACAATCCACATTCCTGCCATCATTCCTCCCTTAGCCCCTCTCTATCGATCTGCCATCATTTGTCTTCATCCCTTAGGAACTCTCTATCGGTCTGCCATCATTTGTCTCCATCCCTTAGCCCCTCTCTATCGATCTGCTATCATTTGTCTTCATCCCTTAGGAACTCTCTATCGGTCTGCCAGTGTATTTGTCTTTTGTTTTGGTTATGGAAGGCCCCGGTATCACTGCAAACGAATTAAAATCCATAATTGCTCAACCGCCCGTGGCAGTGGAATCATCCGAATTACTATCTCATCTTCCAAAAAAGAAAGGTAGTTGTAGTCCCCTTCATAGCAGTCTCAGCACACGCCAAAAGACATAAGGCTAAACCGCACAGAAAGTAAACACAGCAATCTGTTCTCCATCATACGATATCATCACTCATCGTAAACAATTGGAAAATCGAAACACGATCAAAATAGATGAAACGCACAGCTCACAGTGTGCACAGAGCACTTAATTCAGTAGCTCCTGCAACAAGCCGGACTTGGAATATGAGGAAACTGCAACAAAGAACACTTTTCAGATATAGCTTCTAATGGTTCCTGCCGCCTATCCACCATATTGAACGGAAGTTCAAGTCCTCCTGAAAATGATGATCGTCATATTTTTTTTTAAATGTATAGCGCTTGGTGATGCTAGGACATCACCTTGACTCCAAATCCGAACATATGAAACACCGTTAGTCATCGGACTATCCCCGTCGCACATCAAACAACAGACTGTAAGATCTCCCTGCAACGTGAATTTATGAAGTTATGAAACACTCCTGACTAACATGAACCTTCGGGACTCACCCCGGTTCTGCAAAGTCATGTACCAAACTCCATTCCGCCTTTCACTATTAAAGTACGGCCGTTTTAGGGATATACAATCAGCCATTGAGATGGCGTAGCACACACAACAATGGCTGCGCCCATAAAATCCCAATTACTCTAATAAATGCTGCCAACAATGCACGAAAAGGTGATGCACAATCTCTAAAGTGAAAACTGCAATTGACTTGGCAGAGCAGTCCATATTAATGAGTTGTAACACGTAAATACTTGTCTTTTGTTATCATCATTGAGTGCCGTCTCTGAATCGAGGGTTGGCTACCATAGAGTGTCATTCCGCTGTTCCTTCCTTTGTTAGTGCAGGTTGTCATAGACTGACTTGTCCAACTTTTGATATTACTCGCCCACGTTAGTCTTGGTTTGCCTCTGCCTCTTTTACCTTATATTTTCCCTTCCAAGATTACTTTTAGTAGGCTGATGTGTCTTTTAACATGCCCCAAAAATCTCATTTGTCTTGTTTGAACTGCGGTTAGTAATTCGCTTTTCGTTTTTAGATGTTTTAAGACTTCATCGTTTGTTTTCTTTTCTTTCATTCCAATTATACCTATTCTTCTATATATCCACATTTCAAAGGCTTCAATTCTACATTCTGTTTTCTTGTATAATGTCCATATTTCTGCACCATAAACTTATTATTTTTTTTTTAAAAGTCAAATTCTTCGTCAGAAAGTTGACCATCGCAATACTCTTTCAATCTGAGTCATATTTGCGTGGTCTGAGGCCCTCTTCTATGGTTTTCATAAACAGAAGTAAAACCAATGTTGCTATTGTGATTCTTGGGCAGACGAGCCAATATTTTCTGTAGATTCTATAGTTTCCGGTAGATGGCAGCACAAAGCAATCTGTAACAGTGTAGCTCCTGCTCTAAGGAATGTAATTGATTATACTTTTGCTTTTACAATGATGACTTCAACTGAAAACTCGTTATTTTAAAATGTCCAGCAACCATATTTGCTTGCGGGTGTAAATATGGGTTACAGAAGGAGACCGAAGATTTTGGAGTTGTAGGAGCGAGACAATTTCACCGTTCGGCCTTCTGCAAAACCCAAACATAAAAGTAAGTAAAAAGTAAAGAGGCCCGTCACAATGGGTGGCATATAGGAAATAGTGTTAGTGACTATACTTTTTATGAGTTAAGTGCTCTGTGCACACCGTGAACTGTGTGTCTCATCCGTTTTGATCATGTTTTGATATTCCAATTGTTTACGATGAATGATGATATCGTATGACAGGGAACAATTGGCTGTGTTCACTTTCTGTGCGGTTTCGCCTTATGTCTTTTGGCATGTGCTGAAACTGCTACGATGGGGACAACAGTTACCTTTCTTTGTTTGGGAGATGAGATATTAATTCGGATGATTACGCTGGCACGGGCGGTTGAGCGATTATGGATTTTAATTCGTTTGCAGTGATACCGGGGCCTTCCATAACCAAATAATCAAATAATAAATAACTTTTTATAGACCTTCGGCACATGATTTTTAGGGTAATGTGGTCGGTATTACGCCCGTGCCGCTTTACTTTCCCAGAAAAAAAAATCCGGCACTCATTTAAAGCTGTGAACCGTTGTCCATCATGATCGATCCCGACCTCATGTTCTTTGTAGCCAGTTCACTGACCACTGAACTATCGCGTCTCCCAAAACCCTGACATGATCTGCGTATATCCTAGATTATCGAACGGCCCATAATGACTCTTTTATTTGGGACACCTGGTCTTTAAGGACGACTTTGAAACGATTGACTGACTGCTTTCGATAACTTGTCAGACGCTGGGACAAAACTACAGAGCTATTGGAAAGGCCTCTTGCAATGAGTAGAAAAGACTTGACCAATAGAAGAACAGACCACCGTCAGGTATTAACTATGAGTCTTAGGTAAGGACGATGCCAAGAAAAAGACGATATAAGCAGATGTCATGGGAGCCCTCAGCCAGTCTTTAAAATATAATTCAGACAGTCTTTAAGCATTGGGTTTTGAGTTCGAGTCAATGGAGTTTTCAGTTTTAGTTTTGAAGTTCTTTCCACGGTTTTTAATTTCAGAGATGAACTTTCATGTTTTTGTATGGAGCGGAGTGAGTAAATTCTTGAAAATTCTCATATCCTAATAAATTGCTTGTCTTATTATTCTCATTCAAGACTACAGATCTACATTCTCATATCCTAATAAATTACTTGTCTGATTATTCTCATTCAAGACTACAGATCTGCAAAGAGTTAATGGTTCGTATGGCTCATCGTGTCTTTCAATGCAGTAACGATATTTGCTCGCTCTCTTTAGTCTAAGACCATCTTTGTAGAGCATCTAAAGTCTGCCACATCTTGTACCCGTCTAACATAACATTCCTAGATAACGTCACATAACATTCCTAGATAACGTCACATAACATTCCTAGATAACGTCACATAACATTCCTAAATGACGTCACATAACATTCCTAGATAACGTCACATAACATTCCTAAATGACGTCACATAACATTCCTAGATAACGTCACATAACATTCCTAAATGACGTCACATAACATTCCTAGATAACGTCACATAACATTCCTAAATGACGTCACATAACGTTCCTAGATAACGTCACATAACATTCCTAAATGACGTCACATAACATTCCTAGATGACGGAATTTAGAGGATCTCAGAAAGATCCATCTTCTTGGAAGAAGTGACGGCTTTCGTGTACCTTGGGACATTAGCATCATCATCACCACCACTACCACCACCGCCACCGCCGGAATCACTACCACCACCGCCACCGCCGCTGCCGGAATCATCACCACCATCATCATCATCATCATTCTATGACCAACATTTATTTCAATGGTAGAACACTGAAAGTACTTTCATAAATCAGTTCTAATTTATAGTTTCCAAACGTTTGCTCTGCAGTGCCCTATTTCGAGGACTTGATTGAAGGAAAGAACTCTGTAACGTTTGTGCAGAACCTGACATCCTTTCACCCACAAACCTTGTGGTGTCCACTGCGCATGTCCGCCTTTGATGACGTTATTCTATGGTTCAAGGATGGTCGACCAATTATCAGTGAAGATGACAACGAATTAATATCTTTCGGACATGCAAACGGCCGTAAGTGATGAGTTGAAACGATAATAGTTGTACATTTTTGTGTGAAAAAGAAACGAGTATTCGGAGTAAGAGTTGAACACATCACCACATTATCATATTAAATGCACACCCGTTTTGTTTACCTTTTTTGTGACTTCATATTGTTTAAAACAAAACAACTATAATGACAAAAATTATAAGTAATTGATTACTAAATTGTTAGTTGTATTTTCCCCCACAGATATACCAAATCGTCTGGATATTGACCTCAGCATTCTGGAGCGAGTTGGTGAGGGTGGCTCAAGGATTCCTAAACCTGCCATGTTACAGGGACAGTACTGGTGTGAGATCTGGAGAAGGGATCCTTTTGACAGAGTTATCTCCGATAAAATATTCCTAAAGTTTACAGGTGAGTTACACAATAGCCCACACTTATTATTTTACCTTTGTCCTTAATTAAAGATCAACCGATGAAGAAAAGGCCAAAACTCTGCAGTTTATAGTTTGGCCATGCTCAGTTCCTAGTCAAAGATTTCAGACCGTTTTAATATTGACTACGTGTATCGCATTGTTTTTCCTAATTCTTCGTCTTCTGCTGTAATTCCGCACAAGGATTATTCTTCAGTGCCAGCTTACTCTAGTCTATCTCTCTCTCTCCATTTCATATCTTTCAAGGGGAACAAAAAGCGATGTAGCAAGGTCTTGATCCGATCTGGTACTTTGATCTTGAATAAACATTCAGCCATTGTCGCCGACGTCCATTTTCCTTTCGTCGTCTTCAGTTTAAACCATATCCACATTTTCATCTATGACGGGTGGTCTTCGATGTTTCAGTTTATTTTTCTTTGTCTTATCAGATTCAACTATGGTTATGGTTAGTCGAAAGCCCCGGTATCACTGCAAACGAATTAAAATCCATACTTGCTCAACCGATGGCGCCAATGGAGTCATCCGAATTAAAACTCATCTCATTGAAGGATCCAAACAAAGAAAGACAGCTGCAGGGCCTATCGTAGCAGCTACAGCACATGCCAAAAGACATAAGGCCAAACCGCACCGAAAGTGAACGCAGCTGAACTGTGCTTCGCCGTACGATGTTATCATTCATTGTAAGCAATCAGAATATCGAATTCCGATGCAGATGAAAAACACAGCTCACGGTATCCATAGAACACTGAACTTAGTAGCTCCGACAGCAAGCCACACTTGAAATATGATGAGGAAACTGCAACAAGGAACTGTTTTCAGACTGAGCCTAATGGTTTAAACCACCTATCCGTCATATTCCTATTCTCTATCTAAATCATCGTTCTTGTCACTGATATTTCCTGCTGGCACGTGATTTACTGGACATTATTTTTATCGTTAAATAAAATATTGTATTTTTTGTTGTTAACTCAACAATTTTTAATTATTATTTATTTCTCAATGTTTTCTTACATTGTAAATATATAATACAATTATAAAGCGATCATATCCTTCATGATAATGTGCTTACAGTAGCGATGAACATTTTGGATTGGTAGTAAAATAATCGTGGTTGACTTCCAGGTTGTCACTCTTTGGTTGTATAAATGAAGAAAAGAACTGGTAACTTGTCTGCTGAGTGTACAGAAGTTGTTATTTAACTGACTCGCTAAGTGTACAGAAGTTGTTATTTAACTGACTCGCTAAGTGTACAGAAGTTGTTATTTAACTGAATCGCTAAGTGTACAGAAGTTGTTATTCAACTGACTCGCTAAGTGTACAGAAGTTGTTATTCAACTGACTCGCTAAGTGTATAGAAGTTGTTATTTAACTGACTCGCTAAGTGTACAGAAGTTGTTATTTAACTGACTCGCTAAGTGTACAAAAGTTGTTATTTAACTGACTCGCTAAGTGTACAGAAGTTGTTATTTAACTGACTCGCTAAGTGTACAGAAGTTGTTATTCAACTGACTCGCTAAGTGTATAGAAGTTGTTATTTAACTGAATCGCTGAGTGTACAAAAGTGGATAGTGAACTGACTCGCTGAGTAAGTGTACAGTAAGTAGTGGTTGGTGAAATAGTTTGTTGAGTGTACAGTAGTGTTTAGTGAACTAGTTTGTGGAGTGTACAGTAGTGTTTAATGAACTAGTTTGTTGAGTATACAGTAGTGGTTAGTGAACTACTTTGTTGAGTGTACAGTAGTGGTTAGTGAACTAGTTTGTTGAGTGTACAGTAGTGTTTAGTGAACTAGTTTGTTGAGTGTACTGTAGTGTTTAGTGAACTAGTTTGTTGAGTGTACAGTAGTGTTTAGTGAACTAGTTTGTTGAGTGTACTGTAGTGTTTAGTGAACTAGTTTGTTGAGTGTACTGTAGTGTTTAGTGAACTAGTTTGTTGAGTGTACTGTAGTGTTTAGTGAACTAGTTTGTTGAGTGTACAGTAGTGTTTAGTGAACTAGTTTGTTGAGTGTACTGTAGTGTTTAGTGAACTAGTTTGTTGAGTGTACAGTAGTGGTTAGTGAACTAGCCTGTTGATTGTACAGTAGTGTTTAGTGAACTAGTTTGTTGAGTGTACCGTAGTGTTTAGTGAACTAGTTTGTTGAGTGTACCGTAGTGTTTAGTGAACTAGTTTGTTGAGTGTACAGTAGTGTTTAGTGAACTAGTCTGTTGAGTGTACAGTAGTGTTTAGTGAACTAGTTTGTTGAGTGTACCGTAGTGCTTAGTGAACTAGTTTGTTGAAAGTACCGTAGTGTTTAGTGAACTAGTTTGTTGAGTGTACAGTAGTGTTTAGTGAACTAGTCTGTTGAGTGTACAGTAGTGTTTAGTGAACTAGTTTGTTGAGTGTACTGTAGTGTTTAGTGAACTAGTTTGTTGAGTGTACAGTAGTGTTTAGTGAACTAGTTTGTTGAGTGTACAGTAGTGTTTAGTGAACTAGTTTGTTGAGTGTACAATAGTGTTTAGTGAACTAGTTTGTTGAGTGTACTGTAGTGTTTAGTGAACTAGTTTGTTGAGTGTACTGTAGTGTTTAGTGAACTAGTTTGTTGAGTGTACTGTAGTGTTTAGTGAACTAGTTTGTTGAGTGTACAGTAGTGTTTAGTGAACTAGTTTGTTGAGTGGACAGTAGTGTTTAGTGAACTAGTTTGTTGAGTGTACAGTAGTGGTTAGTGAACTAGCCTGTTGATTGTACAGTAGTGTTTAGTGAACTAGTTTGTTGAGTGTACAGTAGTGGTTCTAGTTTGTTGAGTGTACAGTAATGTTTAGTGAACTAGTTTTTTGAGTGTACAGTGTTTTTAGTGAACTAGTTTGTTCAGTGTACAGTAGTGGTTAGTGAACTAGTTTGTTGAGTGTACAGTAGTGTTTAGTGAACTAGTTTGTTGAGTGTACCGTAGTGGTTAGTGAACTAGTTTGTTGAGTGTACAGTAGTGTTTAGTGAACTAGTTTGTTGAGTGTACAGTAGTGTTTAGTGAACTAGTTTGTTGAGTGTACAGTAGTGTTTAGTGAACTAGTTTGTTGAGTGTACAGTAGTGGTTAGTGAACTAGTTTGTTGATTGTACAGTAGTGTTTAGTTAACTAGATTGTTGAGTGTACTGTAGTGTTTAGTGAACTAGTTTGTTGAGTGTACAGTAGTGGTTAGTGAACTAGCCTGTTGATTGTACAGTAGTGTTTAGTGAACTAGTTTGTTGAGTGTACAGTAGTGGTTAGTGAACTAGCCTGTTGATTGTACAGTAGTGTTTAGTGAACTAGTTTGTTGAGTGTACAGTAGTGTTTAGTGAACTAGTTTGTTGAGTGGACAGTAGTGTTTAGTGAACTAGTTTGTTGAGTGTACAGTAGTGGTTAGTGAACTAGCCTGTTGATTGTACAGTAGTGTTTAGTGAACTAGTTTGTTGAGTGTACAGTAGTGGTTCTAGTTTGTTGAGTGTACAGTAATGTTTAGTGAACTAGTTTTTTGAGTGTACAGTTGTGTTTAGTGAACTAGTTTGTTCAGTGTACAGTAGTGGTTAGTGAACTAGTTTGTTGAGTGTACAGTAGTGTTTAGTGAACTAGTTTGTTGAGTGTACAGTAGTGGTTAGTGAACTAGTTTGTTGAGTGTACAGTAGTGTTTAGTGAACTAGTTTGTTGAGTGTACAGTAGTGTTTAGTGAACTAGTTTGTTGAGTGTACAGTAGTGTTTAGTGAACTAGTTTGTTGAGTGGACAGTAGTGGTTAGTGAACTAGTTTGTTGAGTGTACAGTAGGGGTTAGTTAACTAGATTGTTGAGTGTACTGTAGTGTTTAGTGAACTAGTTTGTTGAGTGTACAGTAGAGGTTAGTGAACTAGTTTGTTGAGTGTACAGTAGTGGTTAGTGAACTAGTTTATTGAGTGTACAGTAGTGGTTAGTGAACTAGTTTGTTGAGTGTACAGCAAGTAGTTGGCAGTGAACTGTTTTTTTTAGTGTGCAGCAAGTAGTTGGTAGTGAACTGGTTTGTTTAGTGTGCAGCATGTAGTTGGTAGTGAACTGGTTTGTTTAGTGTACAGTAAGTAGTTGGTTGCCCGTGTGTTACCGGGGCCCCATTATGTGGGATGTAAAGAATAGTGACACTGTGACCTTCCAGGCATGTCGTATGAGGCGACTAAGGAGGTTGATCGATGGCTTGACAAGCTGTCATTGTAAAAAGCATTGTTATGGAAACAGACCATAGATTTTAGAAGCAGTGATCTTTGCAATATGTGACATTTTGGCACGCAAGGTTTCTGTTTTTTGAGATTGTGGTTCTGCCCTATGTGCCGTCTTCGGCTCGAAAGGATAATAGATAGAAGTAGTTGGTAGTGAACTGGTTTGTTTAGTGTACAGTAAGTATTTGATAGTGAACTTGTTTGTTTAGTGTACAGCGAGTAGTTGGTAGTGAACAGGTTTGTTTAGTGTACAGCAAGTATTTGGTAGTGAACAGGTTTGTTTAGTGTACAGCAAGTAGTTGGTAGTGAACAGGTTTGTTTAGTGTACAACAAGTATTTGGTAGTGAACAGGTTTGTTTAGTGTACAACAAGTATTTGGTAGTGAACAGGTTTGTTTAGTGTACAACAAGTACTTGGTAGTGAACAGGTTTGTTTAGTGTACAACAAGTATTTGGTAGTGAACTGGTTTGTTTAGTGTACAACAAGTACTTGGTAGTGAACAGGTTTGTTTAGTGTACAACAAGTACTTGGTAGTGAACAGGTTTGTTTAGTGTACAACAAGTATTTGGTAGTGAACTGGTTTGTTTAGTGTACAGTAAGTATTTGATAGTGAACTTGTTTGTTTAGTGTACAGCGAGTAGTTGGTAGTGAACTGGTTTGTTTAGTGTACAGCAAGTAGTTGGTAGTGAACTGGTTTGTTTAGGTACAGCAAGTAGTTGGTAGTGAACTGGTTTGTTTAGGTACAGCAAGTAGTTGGTAGTGAACTGGTTTGTTTAGGTACAGTAAGTATCTGGTAGTGAACTGCTTTGTTTAGTGTACAGCAAGTAGTTGGTAGTGAACTGGTTTGTTTAGGTACAGCAAGTAGTTGGTAGTGAACTGGTTTGTTTAGGTACAGCAAGTAGTTGGTAGTGAACTGGTTTGTTTAGGTACAGTAAGTAGTTGGTAGTGAACTGGTTTGTTTAGGTACAGTAAGTAGTTGGTAGTGAATTGGTTTGTTTAGGTACAGCAAGTAGTTGGTAGTGAACTGGTTTGTTTAGGTACAGTAAGTAGTTGGTAGTGAACTGGTTTGTTTAGGTACAGTAAGTAGTTGGTAGTGAACTGGTTTGTTTAGGTACAGCAAGTAGTTGGTAGTGAACTGGTCGAATGAAGATAAGTGTTCAAACTTCATCAAGATTTAGGCTTCAAGGTTCACCCAGACTTTAAAAGGGTGCTGAATTTTTTTTAAGCAGAGAATGACGGGACTGGGGTGTTACTGACCACATTACCCACAAATGTGATGCCGATGTTCTAAAACGTACAAGTGCCTAACATTTTAACACCATATTCCACATACGCCACTGGACATAATAGTGTTCTTTCTGTCCCTATTCTTTACTGTTTTACACACTGGGTATTAATTAACATCGGAAAAGACACTAACCCCATCGCATCTAGATGCTGTTATCCAGTATTGTGAAATGTAATACTTCACCCCGTTACAGCATGACTATTCTATTCTATTCTATTCTATTCTATTCTATTCTATTCTATTCTATTAATGGAATAAACTTCATGGCAGTCGGGGCATTTTATGTTAATTGTGTACTTTGATGAATGTCACAACCTGTATACCACGTTGCTACAGCACTAGACAGGTGGACTTTATTCCTGTCCCCGCAGTGAGCTCCGAAATGGACTCCACAAACGAAATGCTAATCATGTTCAACCTGCATTCTTTTTTTTCCCCTGAAAGATGTGATTACTCTCTACGGCCAAATAATAACGGAACCAACCGACTTCATGACGGCGGCCATTTTTAATCAAATGGGTAACGTGACTGGACTTCCTGAAGTGATGGAGCGTCGCCTAGCAACGATAAACAAGAACATCACCCACATCATGCGAAGTGTTCTTCCCATTGTTCGAGATATCTTCACATTCATCAAAAGTACAAAGTACGTCACTCTATGTTCCATATATTGATCTATCTATCTAATTCTTACTTTAATAAATTCTAAACGACATTTTTTTTTTCTCAATGTTTTCCACTCGCAGGCCTATAAAAAACTATAAGGCAGAAATAGAATGTATGTCTTGTGGTATCTTGATGGAAACATTAAACTTCTTTCACTTCGTACGACCCATGCTTTCTAAGCTTCACAGAGTGCCCCATATCACTTATAGGCACCCATGTTGCATCTTTTCTGGCAGCAACAAAACTTGGGCAACTTTTTCGGCTCATTATGTATTTCTCACATGGCACATCTCTAATATGGCACATCTCTAATATGGCACATCTCTAACACGGCATATCTCCAATTGTACTCTACTTCTTTCACCACATTCTCTTTGTTCACTTGGACTCTTCTTCTTTCACCACATTCTCTTTGTTCACTTGGACTCTTCTTCTTTCACCACATTCTCTTTGTTCACTTGGACTCTTCTTCTCTCATCACATTCTCTTTGTTCACTTGGACTCTTCTTCTCTCATCACATTCTCTTTGTTCACTTGGACTCTTCTTCTTTCACACCACATTCTCTTTGTTCACATTCTCTTTGTTCACTTGGACTCTTCTTCTCTCATCACATTCTCTTTGTTCACTTGGACTCTTCTTCTCTCATCACATTCTCTTTGTTCACTTGGACTCTTCTTCTCTCATCACATTCTCTTTGTTCACTTGGACTCTTCTTCTTTCATCACATTCTCTTTGTTCACTTGGACTCTTCTTCTTTCATCACATTCTCTTTGTTCACTTGGACTCTTCTTCTCTCATCACATTCTCTTTGTTCACTTGGACTCTTCTTCTCTCATCACATTCTCTTTGTTCACTTGGACTGTTCTTCTCTCACCACATTCTCTTTGTTCACTTGGACTCTTCTTCTCTCATCACATTCTCTTTGTTCACTTGCAATTATGCCTTTCCGCCTTAAGTCCACGGCATTGAAGTTGCCGAAATAGACTTTTGATATTACCTGAAGCACGACGCCTTTACACTGAGATTTATTCACTAAACATGTGTTGGTGTCCAGTGGCTTCTCTCTCTCTCTCTCTCTCTCTCTCTCTCTCTCTCTCTCAAAAAGAAAATAAATACATTATATATATATATATATATATATATATATATATATATATATGTGTTGCGTTTGTCGTCGTAACAGACTGTTGGTTAAATCAGTAGTTTGATCAAATATTAGTGTCTTATGCCGAATGTTGCTTTGCTGAACAGCTTTCTCTCGTGACTGAATATGCCAATATTGGATAGACAGATTCGACCGTAGAACGAACAAGATGTATTCGTGGCGCCAAGCCTCGTCCCCTTTCTCCTGCGCCTTTTATCTTCTGAATTTGATATCAACACTGCCTAAAAATGTATTCCTTTTATAGCTGTCCATTTATTAAAGCAATTTATATATATATATAATATCAGATGATGAGGAGAAGCTGGTGTTATCAGTTGGATGGGAAACGTTATGGTTCTGTGACAAATCCTACATAGGTCGGTAATCACATTGCTTTCTTTTAAAGTGAATTGCTCTCGTTTAACATAACTTGTAGCGTTGTTTAATGTGCCGCGATTAAATGTCAATGCCAGAACCACTCTTTAGCAATGATCAACCCATTCTGTTTCGTTAGTCTTTTTACCCCCTCTGCCTCCATTGGTCTCTGTGATAATCAACTTATCGTATGCGTCCAGATAAGTTTCGATTGATTTGTTCAAATGCTATATTTGTAGTCCCTTTGTAGTCAATGGAAGTAAATTCACCTTCAATGGGCACAGCCAGAAACAAGAAACTTAGTGAGCGTGTAAGACTTGTCAACCAACACAGAACTGGAGTCGTCAGTCGCTGGACACTGCGGGACTTGTTGAGGAGGGAATCTGATCACCTATAGACATGTTCGGAGTGCAATGATGATGACCGGCAAATAACTCAATAACTAACCTACGAGATAACGAGAAATCAACTGAAACAAGTGGGTTCCGCTTATACCATCAATTGAACACTTCCCAAATAAATCTACAACCCTGTCCGAATAGTTCAATCTCATTTATTCCCGTTCACTGTGTATCTTCAGTTTATAAGATATTTCTATCTTACATTTGTCCCTATCGTTCGTACTTTATACTGTATTATGTTAATGACTGTTCATCTACTCATCATCATCATGTGCCATACCGGTTGGAGTAGGCGGTCATGTCCTTCCACAATCTTCTATCTACAGTGCATCGTATCAGTTCTATTGTTGACTGTTTTCCATGCCATGACACCAAGCTATCTAGTATTTTCTCTCTTTGTCGTCCGCGATCTCGCTTTCCCTGTATTTTGCCAGTTGTAACCAAGTATTCCAACTTCATTTAATAAGTTCATCTACTAAATTATGTAATTAACTACTCCGGTACAAAACTCACACCATATATTCTAAGACCTCGCATACCACCGCCTGATAGCAACGTGCATATCCAGTTACAAATATAATGAAGCACTTCCCCATTATGAATCACACGTTGCTGTCTCGTCAATAACGTCCCCTAAGGACGGTATATGGATGTCATCAACTACGAGAAATTCTACCTCGATCATTGCCTTTCGCCAATTTAGCCATCGAAGGTTAAAAAAATATATAATAAGCCAAGCTCCATGTATTCACATCTATTTGTTGGCTTCTCGGTAACTCTTTCAGAATTCCTGTGATCCACATAATGCAACTTCATAATGTCCAACAAGCTCTTCCAGCTATTGGTCTATACGGTTATTAGGGTGTTAGCTACTAATTTTCTTTCTCTCTGGGACCAGGCGATCTATGTAATCATAATATGTAATAATAATAATAATAATACATAAATATATATAATTATAATTATAAATATGTATTACATAAATACAAATATAATTATAAATATAAGTACAGTAAAGTCTCGATTATGCGGTACTCAATAATCCGGAATTCTCAATTTAACGGACTTTTTTTTTTTTTTAATTATTATAGGGAGAAAGCTTGAATCATGTTTTGTTCAGTTAAATTAAATGCCTTTATCCGGAAATCGAAAACGCTACAACACGGTTTGTGCGCTGCGCTTACTTCTACAGGCTCTATCATTACACAATATTGCGTTTACAATAGTGTATTTACAGTAATATACTTCAAATAGGAGCGAACATATTTTATTCAATCCAGACATTGTGTCTCCAAATATTCCAAGTAAAAGCGACAGACAGTCTATATCTTCACTTTTTCCCCCGACTAAATGTTTTTGTCGGGAAATCTTAGTCGTGCCAAAAACACTTATCTACATGATTTTATAAATTTGCTTAATTTTCTCATAGCCTGCTTTAGATCTAAAGTTGGTCATGAATTTGTCAAAAATATGGCGTTTGACAGTCTGACCGAACATTAGAAGCAGACGTATTGTTTGTGAAAATTGAAGAGCCCATAACTTTGATGATTATAAATCAAAGGTTGAGCAGCCGGCGTGCAGTGACATAGAGATGGTGAGAAGAAAGGGGGAGGGGTTCAAAAATTACCGACTGGAAATTCAAAAAGAGTAAGATACAGAGTTTGACGTTAGTTTGTCTCAGACATTTGTGCAAGCTGAAATTCGTTCCATCAGTATAAATTATACATGATATGCTATAAACGCATGTGTGCATACTTTTTAACGGAATACATTTTTGTGTTAAATAATGGCCTCTGCGAGTGCAAACCACACCTCAATTTCCCGCAAAGGTAAACGCAAGCGAACTGTATTGACACTGAACCAGAAGATTGAAATCGCTAGTAGACTTGAAAAAGGCGTTAATCGCAACGTTTTGATGACTGAATTTGGCATAGCCTCTTCAACATTATATGACATACGAAATCAAAAAGATGAGTTGTTTAAGTTTGCGTCGGAGTCTGAAAGCAGCAACAATATACACCAGAGACGAAGTATGAAACGGCCAAAATTTGAAAAAACTCGACGACGTCCTTTATGTGTGGTTTTTAGAAAGAAGAAGAAAAGGAATGCCAATATCAGGACCCATGTTGATAGAGAAAGCTAGTGAATGTCACACGAATTTAAATATTTCTGAGCATTGCAATTTTTCAATCATGTTTTTTCATAAATTTTGAGTTTGGTTTTCTTACTCTCGATTATCCAGAAAAATTCAATTATCCAGAATGGGTTCTTCCCCGAGCATTCCGGATAATCGAGACTTTACTGTATAAATATTTATTACATAAATACAAATATAATTATAAGTATAAGTATAAATATTTATTACATAAATACAAATATAATTATAAATATAAGTGTAAATATTTATTGCATAAATATTTTTACGAATGGAAACTTCCGAGGCGATGGATCAACGATATTCTTTCCTGACCTAAGGACAGATATGAAATTGCCTGATACGATCTTTGCACCTGGTTTTGTTCTCATGCTAGCCTCATCGCAAGGTATTTCATTTGGGAGTTCTCTTTCTCTGCTGTTGTCATATGCATTCCTTAGACTTTGCTCATTTCTGTCAAGTTATTTTATCCCTGCTACCTGAGCTGGTGATCTAATTATAGCTAATTTCTTTGTGCGCTCAACAACTTCTTAGCTAATTAAAGTCTACGCTTGTTTTTATGTTAGATCGTTGCGGTATTATCTTGGCTGGACAAACTATCAAGGTTTAATTTTTTCTGCTCTAGCCTTACAACATATATATTTTCTTCATCGTGCATTTTACCTGTTGATGTAGGTGATCATGCCGCTGCACAACTTTCGATCTCCACAGCTGTTTGTAATTTTCTGTTGTTTATTTGTTACCAGGTCATTCCCTTAAACTGTCTTGAAACTTTTCTCTGTTTTCCTCTATATCTTCTTTTCTCTATTTTTCCAGTTGTCACTTCGTTCTTATTGTTCCCTTCTCTTTAAATAGCCAAAAATGATAATTGTTTCCTTCTAATTTTGGAAATTAGCTTTCTTTTTGTTTTGACACTTTTAGAACATCTACTTTACTCTTTTTTTTGTCCAAAGTTTTCCCAACATTCTTCTGTTAAACGACATTTCTCTCTCTCTCTCTCTCTCTCTCTATATATATATATATATATATATATATATATATATATATGTGGCCTTTGGCTTGTTGACAGAAGGTTGTTAGCAAGCAATCATAACTCAGTAGTTTGGTAAGAATATTAGTGACTTATGCTGGAAGCTGCTTTGCTGAAAAGCTTCTCTCGTGGCTGAATCTGTGAATACTGGACAGACAGATCCATCCCTAGAATGAACAAAATGTATTCATGGTGCCTGGCCTCGTCTCCTTTCTACTGTGCCTTTTGTAATTTGAATTTGATATCACCACTGCCACTAACATATATATTAGAGAGAGAGAGAGAGAGAGAGATAATAGAAAAGAGAGAGAGAGAGAGAGAGAGAAAGAGAGAGCGACGCAGTTAAGATTGTCTTGAAAAAAGTACTTAAAAGAGCACTTGAATTGACGTAACTCAGGTATTTATCAAGTCACAAAAGATACCAGAAACACTTAAAGATTACAAACACGAGCCTAGGCCACTCTGCCATTATCTGTGAAAAAAAATACATGCTCTGAGTTTTACGATACATTCAATGCAAACATCAATCCACAGTATTTTGTTATCAACCTGTATCATGGCTTACAACATTGTTAATAAACGTATTGTATTTATCCCTTAATGTTTCACTAATCCACACTTTTTCATCTTTTTTTTTAAATTTTCACCAAGATATGTCATTGCACGTCGAATGTTTCCTCAATGTCTTCCCTTTTCATATTTTTTCTTTCTTGACCAGTTTATTTTCGGCTTACTTTCAAAGGTGTAACGAATAAATGTTGTTTATCTTTCTCTATACTGTTATAAATATTTGTTTCTTATGTTATCTATCTTTCTGTAATATTGGCTGTCATTTTATAATGATTTCGCACTTTTATTTTAGATATTGCAATTCATTATTTATCATTACTGTTTTATTTTTGTTGTTGTTTATTATACTTATGAAATATTAAATAATACTGCCCATAACAAGAAGACAGAGTCGCGATAGCTCAGTGGTTAGTGAACTGGACCACAAGAGGTAGGGTTCGATCCCAACCCCAAGGCTTCCGGGTTCACCCAGCCTTTAATGGGTACCGGATTTTTTTCTGGGAAAGTAAAGCGGCATGGGCGTAATACCGACCACATTACCCCAAAAATCATGTGCCGAAGGTCTGTAAAATTTATGGTCACTAACACCATATTCCCTATACGCCACTTGGCGTGGCGGGGCACTTTACTTTTTTACTAATAGCAAGAAGACACATGATTTAGAAAGGGAATATTAGAAGTCGAGAAATTGGACACGCATTTTTTAATGTGACATCCTGAATCAACCATTTTAGTTTGACGCTGTAAGACACAAATGAAAACATAACAGATAATTGACCCTATCAAAGGTAAAAGCTCGTGATGACTACTGTAGTTGTTTCCGCCGCGGCAAGAAGCCAACTAACTGCAGAGTAAATTCACCCGACAGTTTTGACGGTTCTACTGATAACATGTATGCACGCTCTGAAGAAAAATGACAAAACTGATAACATCAAGAATGAATAATTGCACATCTCAGCAGGAATTATATTTTCTAACTCACGATTAGCCCAGTGACCGGCGCGTCAGAGTTCACGACCTACATCTGTGTAGCCACTGGGGACCTAAACTTTCGTCTACGTGGTAGCCTGGCTGACCTGTATGTGTCCACTTTTTTCCACGCGCTTGGCAACAACGAGGAGGACCTGCGAGCGGAGTGGAACATTACTGGGTCGGTCCGACATGCTGTCACTATAGCTATGTCAGGTCAGTGATATTGTTGATGTTATACAAGTAATCAAGTTGAACGTTTAATTTTTCATTCTGCGTGTATCTATTAATATCTGCATATTGTTACATTGCCAGTAATTGAAACTAAGTTTATGCATCTTCTAAATTTACCTGACAGCTCAGGTCTAAGAATAATAAAGAACATGTACTGGCAACAAACAGCGGCCATAAGAACTGGAAACCAATTGGGAATGTTTCAACAAAAAAAAACAGGGTGTTAGACAAGGTTGTGTGCTGTCACCAGATTTGTTTAATATTTATAGTGAGATTATTTTAAGTTCCATAAGGGGCATGCCTAGAATAACAATTGGAGGTCATAATATAAATAATCTAAGGTATAATGTTGATACAGTATTAACCGCTAAGAGTGAAAATGAGTTACAAGAAATGTTGGACATTATAGTGAAAGAAAGCAAAAATAAAGGACTCAGCCTTAATAGCAAAAAGACAGAGGTAGTGGTTACAAAAAAGAAAAAGACATCACCTCAGTGCAAAATAAAGACAAGTGGAACAATATTAAAACAGGTAAATGAATTTAAATATTTGGGAACTTTGTTAACCTCAGATGGAATATGTACAAAAGAGGTGAGATGCAGAATGGCTAGGGCAAAAGCAGCTTTCCAGAAAATGAGGAAGATACTATGCAATCCATTTTTGACAATAGAAACAAGAAAAAGAGTTCTTAAATGTTATGTAGAGCCAGTCTTAACATATTGATGTGAATCATGGACAATAGGACAACAGACAAGAAAATCACTCGAGTCTGTAGAAATGTGGTTTAACAGAAGAATGTTGAGAATACAATGGACAGCTAAGAAGAGTAATGAAGATGTTCTGAGAGAGGTCAAAGCAAAAAGAGAGCTAATTTCCAATATTAGAAAAAAACAATCATCATTTTTGGCCATGTAATGAGAAGAGAACAACTGGAATATATTGTAACAATTGGAAAAATTGAGGGACGAAGAGATAGAGGGAAGCAAAGAGAGAAAATACCTGACAGCTTAAGAGAATGGCTTTCCAGAAAGTAAACAACAGAAATGATAAAAAACTGTCGAGATCGAAAGTTGTGGAGAGACATGATCACCCACGCTAGTAGGCTCGGTACTTGATGATGATGACATTTACCTTTCTGCGTGTATCTATTATTATCTGCATATTGTTATATTGCCAGTAAATGAAAGTAACTTTATGTATCTTCAACATTTACCTTTCAGCGTCGAGGGCAGGGCGTTATAGTTTTGCGATCTTTTGATGTTCTCTTGTCATCTGCATCTGATGTTTCCTGTTTCTAATATTCCATCAATTCATCATTTTTGTGGGCGGCCTTGATGTTTTCTTAGCGTTTGTCGCAGACTGTTTGTGTCGTATTTTGATTTTTTTGTCTGTTCACGTGACCAAACCTTATTATCTTATGTTTCATCATATATTCACAGTGTAATAATAATAATAATAATAATAATAATAATTCAAAATATACAAACTAGCTATAGAAACAAAATGAAGAGAGAATTTTTAAAAAGTTGAAGTATCTTAATGAGAAATTATCGACGAAAAACTACCTCAAGATGACGTAAGTAGAATAAGAAAGAATGGAAACAGATTAATCAATAAATGAACAGCATTAATCCAACAGTTATCATCATTAAGTGCCACACCGGTTGGCGTAGGCGGTCATGTCCTTCCACAATCTTCTATCTACAGTGTATCGTATCAGTTCTGTTGACTGTTTTCCATGCCATGACACCAAGCTATCCAGTATTTTCTCTCGCGACCTCTTTTTCCTTCTATTTTGCCAGTTGTAACCAAGTATTGAAACTTTCCTATTCTCGTGGTGTGCCCGAAAAATGTTGATTGTTTCTTTCTGAAGATTTTTAGGAGCTCACTTTTTGTGTTGGATTCTTTGAGAACTTCCTCATCATCCAACAGTACGTGGATGAAAACTAAAGAATAAAGCGGATTTGTAGGGCACCCTATGGTTGGATGAATTAATGAGTGAATCAGTTAAAGAAATGAAGAATCTACAGAAAGGTTGGAAGAAAGAGATGATCCATGAAGTAAACAATACATATGTCTCAGCACGGAAAAGAATAAAAAAAATGTAATTAAAGAAACAAACAAAATACTTGGGCAAAGAGGGTCAACTGACGAACAGAAACTATAGAGGCGTCTATGTAGAGAGAAGTATAAGCTACGAGAGGAAGAAATTAAACTACGAGCGAGAAATTAAACTACGAGCGAGAAATTAAACTACGAGCGAGAAATTAAACTGCGAGCGAGAAATTAAACTACGAGCGAGAAATTAAACTACGAGCGAGAAATTAAACTACGAGCGAGAAATTAAACTACCATCAGGAAATTAAACTACGAGCGAGAAATTAAACTACGAGCGAGAAATTAAACTACAAGCGAGAAATTAAACTACGAGCGAGAAATTAAATTGCGAGCGAGAAATTAAACTACCAGCAGGAAATTAAACTACGAGCGAGAAATTAAACTACCAGCAGGAAATTAAACTACGAACGAGAAATTAAACTACCAGCAGGAAATTAAACTACGAGCGAGAAATTAAACTACGAGCGAGAAATTAAACTACAAGTGAGAAATTAAACTACGAGCGAGAAATTAAACTACGAGCGAGAAATTAAACTACGAGCGAGAAATTAAACTACCAGCAGGAAATTAAACTACGAGCGAGAAATTAAACTACGAATGAGAAATTAAACTACAAGCGAGAAATTAAACTACGAGCAAGAAATTAAACTACGAGCAAGAAATTAAACTACGAGCGAGAAATTAAACTGCGAGCGAGAAATTAAACTACGAGCGAGAAATTAAACTACGAGCGAGAAATTAAACTACGAGCAAGAAATTAAACTACAAGCGAGAAATTAAACTACAAGCGAGAAATTAAACTAAGAGCGAGAAATTAAACTACGAGCAAGAATTAAACTGCGAGCAAGAAATTAAACTGCGAGCGAGAAATTAAACTACGACCGAGAAATTAAACTACAAGCGAGAAATTAAACTACAAGCAAGAAATTAAACTACAAGCGAGAAATTAAACTACAAGCAAGAAATTAAACTACAAGCGAGAAATTAAACTACGAGCGAGAAATTAAACTACAAGCGAGAAATTAAACTACTAGCGAGAAATTAAACTGCGAGCGAGAAATTAAACTACCAGCAAGAAATTAAATTACGAGCGAGAAATTAAACTACGAGCAAGAAATTAAATTACGAGCGAGAAATTAAACTACGAGCGAGAAATTAAACTACCAGCAAGAAATTAAATTACGAGCGAGAAATTAAACTACGAGCGAGAAATTATACTACCAGCAAGAAATTAAACTGCGAGCGAGAAATTAAACTACGAGCGAGAAATTAAACTACCAGCAAGAAATTAAATTACGAGCGAGAAATTAAACTACAAGCGAGAAATTAAACTACGAGCGAGAAATTAAACTACGAGCGAGAAATTAAACTACGAGCAAGAAATTAAACTGCGAGCAAGAAATTAAATTACGAGCGAGAAATTAAACTACAAGCGAGAAATTAAACTACGAGCGAGAAATTAAACTACCAGCAAGAAATTAAATTACGAGCGAGAAATTAAACTACGAGCGAGAAATTAAACTACCAGCAAGAAATTAAATTACGAGCGAGAAATTAAACTACAAGCGAGAAATTAAACTACGAGCGAGAAATTAAACTACGAGCAAGAAATTAAACTGCGAGCGAGAAATTAAACTACGAGCAAGAAATTAAACTGTGAGCGAGAAATTAAACTGCGAGCGAGAAATTAAACTACAAGCGGGAAATTAAACTACGAGCGAGAAATTAAACTACGAGCAAGAAATTAAACTACAAGCAAGAAATTAAACTACTGAACTCATAAACCAGGAAGGACAACCAATATCAAGCAACCAGAAAAATAAAACAGTGATGGAAATGATATTTTGAAGGTCTACTGAAGATGACAACAACTAACATACAATACAACAAAACATATGCAAGAATGCAGATACTCTGAGACTAACATACAATACAACAACAAAACATATGCAAGAATGCAGATACTCTGAGACTAACATAAAATACAACAACAAAACATATGCAAGAATGCAGATACTCTGAGACTAACATAAAATACAACAACAAAACATATGCAAGAATGCAGATACTCTGAGACTAACATAAAATACAACAACAAAACATATGCAAGAATGCAGATACTCTGAGACTAACATAAAATACAACAACAAAACATATGCAAGAATGCAGATACTCTGAGACTAACATAAAATACAACAACAAAACATATGCAAGAATGCAGATACTCTGAGACTAACATTAAATACAACAACAAAACATATGCAAGAAGCAAGAATGCAGATACTCTGAGACTAACATAAAATACAACAACAAAACATATGCAAGAATGCAGATACTCTGAGACTAACATAAAATACAACAACAAAACATATGCAAGAATGCAGATACTCTGAGACTAACATAAAATACAACAACAAAACATATGCAAGAATGCAGATACTCTGAGACTAACATAAAATACAACAACAAAACATATGCAAGAAGCAAGAATGCAGATACTCTGAGACTAACATAAAATACAACAACAAAACATATACAAGAAGCAAGAATGCAGATACACTGAGACTAACATAAAAAAAAGGAATTGAAAAAAATTATAAAGCATGCACCAAGAGATAAAGCGCCCGGGTATGCAGTATGGCCCGCCAAATATAGCTATCTTTTTAGGTAGCTGAGTTAGCCGTGTGCTCTAGCGAAATTCTCGTAGGAAGGTTCTGTGCCGAGGAGTACGGGTTCAATTCTGCTTCGGACCATCTATTGTTCTTTGTTTTTTTTTCTGTTATTTATTATTAGTGATTTTTTTTCACCGAGTGTTATAAACATAGCAATACTAAAATAAAGAAGAAAGAAAGTGGTATGGTGACAGCTTTACGTGGTAATGGACAAAACAAAAGTCGACGTTTCGGCCAAGTAGGCCTTCAGCTTGAACAACAAACAACAACACACACACACAAAATATATGTAAGAATACTGAAGGCCTACTTAGCCGAAACAACGACTTTTGTTTTGTCCATTACCACGTAAAGCTGTCACCATACCACTCTTTTCTTCTTTTTTTTTAGTATTGCTATTATCATCAGCTTTACGGTAGCTTCGCATCTCTATGCATCTTGGTGCATCTTGATTCCTTTACTTCTTTGATATAAACATCCCTCTTCCCATGAAATGTTTGGAGGTAAGAATTAAGAATTATCTAGTTCCCTTCGGGCTGAAGTCGACACATTGGGCGGAAGTCATAGTTTTCCACAATTGAAGATTTCCTGCTAGTTATTTTTAGACTCTTGTTGTTTCTTAATCCAAAATGAAAATGACAGCAACCAAGATAGAGAGGTCTCTCTACAAATTTAAAGAAAAGAGAAAACCAAGACCGATTAAGGAACCACAAATCAGTGGAAAAAAAAACAACAATAGATGGTGTACTGCCTATAGCAATCCATAGATTTACAATGTAAGTCTATAGATGGCTATGTATTGGCGCACTATTCTTCACTCTAAAACAACTAACGGAAATGACGTCAGAAAACAACCAAAGTCTATATGTGATTTTAAAGACCAAGAAACACATATTAAAAAAAAGAATAAACAGCGACAAAATGTAGGAAATACTAACAACTTACGGAATAAGCCAACATGTAACCAACCTAAGGGTTCGATCCCAACCGACGGCTTCCGGGTTCACCCAGCCTTTAATGGGTACCGGATTTTTTTCTGGGAAAGTGAAGCGGCACGGGCGTAATACCGATCACATTACCCCAAAAATCATGTGCCGAAGGTCTGTAAAATTTATGGTCACTAACACCATATTCCCTGTACGCCACTTGGTGTGACGGGGGTACTTTACTTTTTTTTTTAACCAACCTATGTAAAAGTACAACAGCAACTGCAACTGCACAATCAGAACAGCAGCAGGTACATAGATCCATTTGAATTTACAACAAGTTGTAAGTAAGACAGGGCTGAGTACTATCACCATATTGTAACATTGTTTATTACCTTTATGGTATGCTTATGTTTATGGAATGCCCCGGCATCAATGTAAACGAATTAAAATCCATAATTGCTCAACCGCCCGTGCCAGTGGAATCATCCGAATTACTATCACATCTCCCAAACAAAGAAAGGTAGCTGCAGTCCCCATCATAGCAGTCTCAGCACACGCCAAAATACATAAAGCAAAACCGCACAGAAAGTGAACACAGCTATTTGTTCCCCGTCATACGATATCGTCATTGATTATAAGCAATCGAAATATCGAAACACAATCCGGATGAAATACAGCTCACAGTGTGCACAGAGAACTTAACTCAGTAGCTCCGTATCTTTTGTGTTTGCATGTAGTTACTATTTAAGACCATTGATATAATATCTAATCATTTTTACTCACCTGGTTTTTGTTACTTTCTTAATTAATTATTACTAAACCAGTTAGTTTGTTCTAATTCTTTGAACTATTCTCTTCTTTTCTCAGTTATACCGCTTCTCGAAATAAGTCCGTCAGTCAATGAGTTTTCTTTATTTTCTTCGAATATAGCTTTTGTTTTTGTATAACATATAAGTGTCCTCACTTATATTTTAACGCCTTTAATTTCCGTTAAAAAGGTAAAGTAAGAAATTTGAATCGGCGTCTTAGCACGCGAATTTTCACCCATATGTGTTAGGCCGCCTCTCCAAGTGTTCGGAGACTTCTGGATAGTGTCGCTTCAAGCATCGAAACTGACGATGCCAGGCGGCATTTCTCACCTTCCCAGTGTACTACACTGGTAACCATTTCTGCAAGCGGCTGGGTCGACCGCGGGGGCATTTTATTTTTTTCAGCCACGATTACAATTTACACTGCTTCCAGCGGGAATCGAACACGGGTTGTCTGCACGTCGGTGGCCCTGTCGGGTGGTTTCTCCAACTAGGCTACCGAGGCCCCCTTCTGTTAACACAGAAGTATGTAGTATATATCATGTTTTCAATCATTCTCAAGGTTAGCTATCTCCGTATGTTCCTGAGATCATATGTTAGCCGTTGTAAGCTTGTAATAATAGAGAGTAACAGTCACACATATCGTCATCATCATCAAGTACCGGGCCTGCTGGTATAGGTGATCATGTCTCTCCACAACTTTCGATCACGACAGTTATTTATCATTTCTGTTGTTGACCTTCTGCCAAGCCATTCTCTTAAGCTGACTTTTCTCTTTGCTTCCCACTATGTTTTCGTCCCGCAATTTTCCCAGTTGTTACAATATATTCCAGCTGTTCTCTCCTCATTACATGGCCAACAAATGATGATTGTTTCTCCCTAATATTGGAAATGAGCTATCTTTTTACTTTGGCCTCTTTCAGAACGTTTTCAGTACTCTTCTTAGCTGTCCATGGTATTCTGAACATTGTTCTGTAAAACCACGTTTCTACAGCCTCCAGTGATTTTCTTGTCTGTTGTTCTATTATCCACGATTCACATCCATATGTTAAAAGTCACACATATATATCTGCAGATAAATTGTATGCATCCCAGATAAAGATCCCATAAGTATTAAGACCTCTCGTAAAATTGTAGATGAAGGTAATCGGCAAATACTATAATCTACTAATCACCGTCAAGAATCGTACAATGAGATGGTCATACACATATAACGGTCAATGAGAATAGCAACGTTAATACTTAAGTTTACAGTCAATACATAATGAAAAACAAACGAAATAAGCATAACAGAAGTCTACAAGAGGTGGTGAATCAACGGGCCTTGAGTTCTTAAGTTTACCAACATATGCGCCAGAGTGTGAGAAAGAGAGAGAGAGAGAGAGAGAGAGAGAGAGAGAGAGAGAGAGAGGGAGAGCGAGAGAGAGAGAGAGAGGGAGAGAAAGAGATATAATTATGGAAGAAAGTGGTAGCTAAAAAAAACACTGCCCCACGTGACCAAGAAAGTCAAGGTCAAGTGAGGAATCGTAAGGGATATTTGTCACCTTGCATATGTCATTGTGCATATTTGATACTTTTCTGCCTTGCAGACATGTGCCCGGAGGCAAACCTCTTTGACAAGATTACTGGTTTGAGCGCCACCTTCCCTAGTACAGCTGTCAACAATATGGCAGCAAGCAGGAACACGTGTGGTAAGTATCGCTTCATCTATTTATATATCACAGGCAGCAACATATTTGACTTGACCACATTGTAGCCAGGTAACTGCGATAGCTCAGTTGTTAGTGAACTGGACTACAAAGGTAGCTGAGTGCCAGTGTCCCTAGCGTTTGGCTTTTCGTGGCAAGGCGCTGTGCCACTGAGTACGGGTTCGATCCTACTTCGGTCCATATATTGTTCTTTGTTTTTTTTTCTGTTGTTGATTATCTGTCATTTTTTTCAGAGTTTGTAAACATACCTCTTCCTCTGACTTGATTGACTACAAACGATAAGAGGTCGGGTTTTGATCCTGATCAACTGCTTCCGGGTTTACCCAGCCTTAAATGGGTACCGGACTTTTATTCTATGAAAGTAAAATGACATGGGCGTAATACCGACCACATTACCGAACTGTCTAATCATGTGTCGAAGGTCTATAAAAAATGATGGTCACTGACACCATATTCCCTTTATGCCACTTGGCGTGACCGGGCTCTTTACTTTACTTTACACTTTAGAAAACAACACAGACACGTTTTCAAATTCACAACTAATTATCAATTACTGAAACAGCATGTGTATTTACGTGTGTTTTCGTGAATTTTGGTCAATTTTACAAATTATTTTATTGACAAGTATCAAACCGTAAATAATGACGAAAGTACTTGAGCTAAATACGTTACAAAAACGTTCATTATTAGTAATTTATAACCAGAATATTAATGAACTTACCGATTATTTCTTCCTTTAAAGATGGTGCTAATATAGGAAGTGCATATTGCAAAGGTGACCTTCAGTCTGGGGCATACTGGGATAGCTGGAGAGTATTCAGTTCGTGCTCAAGTACCGGGCTACGGCTCCCGCCGGAGTATGAGGGTGCTTTTAAAAATGTTAACAATACAACGCAAATAAATACCTCAGTCGGGAGTACTGGAAGCCACACAGCTCTAGGGAAGAGCTTAGGCAAACCTCAAAAGTCTGATCTTACGGAGCTAAGCAGAGTTCATGTAGATGTAGACAACGTAGCTGGGGTCACTTTCCGTCTAGCAGATATTCTGGACCAGACAGATGTTCTTTCAGCGGAGGATATCGAGAACATCGCCCAGGTTGTTAACCAAATTGTTTCGGTCAAGGACCCGCCTTACCAGGTACGTCACATTGTTTGTTGTTCATGTACGTATTTGTTGACAATTTAAACATTGTCTTTAAGTTTCATGTATTTAGGTGTTTAGTAAAGCTAATTTCATACATTTCCCGCCATTCTTGTTTGCCATGAAAGGAACATTTGTTGTGTTCAAAGATTGCTGAACTAGACTATATAGTGTTGAAGACGTCCTATTTCGGCGATCACAGCTGCAACTTTCAATTCTGTATAATTAGCACATACATACTGGCTTTGTTCATTGATAACATTATATTATATTTTCAGTATCAATATCTGAATTTGAAGGAAAGAAAATCTATAGCGAGGCGTGTTAATCTTTATTGTACACTGTAGATTTCATCATCAGCATCAAGTACCGGCCTGCTGGCGTATGTGATCATGGTCTCTCCACAACTTTCGATCTCGACAGTTATTTATCATTTCTGTTGTTGATCTTCTGCCAAGTCATTCTCTTTAGCTGTCTGGTATCTTTTCTCTTTACTTCCCTCTGTCTCTTCGTCCCTCAATTTTCACAGTTGTTACAATATATTCCAGTTGTTCCCTTCTCATTACACGGCCAAAAAAGATGATTGTTTCATCCTAATATTGGAAATAAGCTCTCTTATTATTTTGGCCTCTTGCAGAACGTTTCCATTACTCTTCTTAGCTGTCCTTGGTATTCTCAACATTCTTCTGTAAAACCACAACCCGTGTTCGATTCCCGCTGGAAGCAGTGTGAGTTGTACTCGTGGTTGGAAATAAAAATACCCTCGCAGTCGACCCAGCCGCTGGCAGAAATAGGAATAGGAAAACGGGTTCATAAATTGTATGTGTAACCAGTTTTAATATGTGGTTGCAAATCCTGGACAATCGAATAACAGGCAAGAAAACAGTAGGAGGCAGAGGGAATCCATGCCATTTATATACAGCGGTATATTTTTGTTAATGTGGTTGGTATCACCCCGATGCAATCATAATTTTTTGGCAATGTAATGAGAAGAGAACTGCTGGAATATATTGTAACAACTGGGAAAATTGAGGGACGAAGACATAGAGGGAAGCAAAGAGAAAAGATACCAGACAGCTTAAGAGAATGGCTTGACAGAAGGTCAACAACAGAAATGATAAATAACTGTCGTCATCGAAAGTTGTGGAGAGACATAATCACCTATGCCAGCAGGCCCGATACTTGGTTATTTGGTTATGGAAGGCCCCGTTATCGCTGCAAACGAATTAAAATCCATAATTGCTCAACCGCCCGTGCTAGCGTAATCATCCGAAATCTCATCTCCTAAACAAAGAAAGGTAACTGTAGTCCCCATCGTAGCAGTCTCAGCACACGCCAAAAAACATAAAGCGAAACCGCGCAGAAAGTGAACACAGCCAACTGTTCTGTCATACGATATCACCATTCATCGTAAACAATTGGGATATCGAAACATGATCAAAACGGATGAGACACACATCTCACATGCCCGATACTTGATGACGATGATGATCACCCCAGGCCTCCCTTACTTCTCATATACATCTCTGGTATAACCATTTAAGGTCTGACTGACCTCTGAGTTTTGCAATCAAAAAAATAATTCTCCAATTCTGAAAATAGAAGCCAGGCCATTCTGACCAGGATCGATAGCACGAACTACTCAGCAACACGAGGCTCTACTACTACTACTACTACTACAATAGCTACTCTAAACTACTATAACTATGACAGTAATTGTGGCAGCAACACGAGGCTCTACTACTACTACTACTACTACTATAGCTACTCTAAACTACTATAACTATGACAGTACTTGTGGCAGCAACACGAGGCTCTACTACTACTACTACTACTACTATAGCTACTCTAAACTACTATAACTATGACAGTACTTGTGGCAGCAACACGAGGCTCTACTACTACTACTACTACTACTACTACTACTACTACTATAGCTACTCTAAACTACTATAACTATGACAGTACTTGTGGCAGCAACACGAGGCTCTACTACTACTACTACTACTACTACTACTATAGCTACTCTAAACTACTATAACTATGACAGTACTTGTGGCAGCAACACGAGGCTCTACTACTACTACTACTACTATAGCTACTCTAAACTACTATAACTATGACAGTACTTGTGGCAGCAACACGAAGCTCTACTACTACTACTACTACTACTACTATAGCTACTCTAAACTACTATAACTATGACAGTACTTGTGTCAGCAACACGAGGCTCTACTACTACTACTACTACTACTACTATAGCTACTCTAAACTACTATAACTATGGCAGTACTTGTGGCAGCAACACGAGGCTCTACTACTACTACTACTACTACTACTACTACTACTACTACTACTACTATAGCTACTCTAAACTACTATAACTATGGCAGTACTTGTGGCAGCAACACGAGGCTCTACTACTACTACTACTACTACTACTATAGCTACTCTAAACTACTATAACTATGACAGTACTTGTGGCAGCAACACGAGGCTCTACTACTACTACTACTACTACTACTACTACTATAGCTACTCTAAACTACTATAACTATGACAGTACTTGTGGCAGCAAGACGAGGCTCTACTACTACTACTACTACTACTACTACTACTATAGCTACTCTAAACTACTATAACTATGACAGTACTTGTGGCAGCAACACGAGGCTCTACTACTACTACTATAGCTACTCTAAACTACTATAACTGTGACAGTACTTGTGGCAGCAACACGAGGCTCTACTACTACTACTACTACTACTACTACTACTATAGATACTCTAAACTACTATAACTATGACAGTACTTGTGGCAGCAACACGAGGCTCTACTACTACTACTACTACTACTACTACTATAGCTACTCTAAACTACTATAACTATGGCAGTACTTGTGGCTGCAACACGAGGCTCTACTACTACTACTACTACTACTACTATAGCTACTCTAAACTACTATAACTATGACAGTACTTGTGGCAGCAACACGAGGCTCTACTACTACTATAGCTACTCTAAACTACTATAACTATGACAGTACTTGTGGCAGCAACACGAGGCTACTACTACTATAGCTACTCTAAACTACTATAACTATGACAGTACTTGTGGCAGCAACACGAGGCTCTACTACTACTACTACTACTGCTACTACTACTATAGCTACTCTAAACTACTATAACTATGGCAGTACTTGTGGCAGCAATACGAGGCTCTACTACTACTACTACTACTACTACTACTATAGCTACTATAAACTACTATAACTATGGCAGTACTTGTGGCAGCAACACGAGGCTCTACTACTACTACTACTACTACTACTACTACTATAGCTACTCTAAACTACTATAACTATGGCAGTACTTGTGGCAGCAACACGAGGCTCTACTACTACTACTACTACTACTACTACTACTACTACTACTACTACTACTATAGCTACTCTAAACTACTATAACTATGGCAGTACTTGTGGCAGAAACACGAGGCTCTACTACTACTACTACTACTACTATAGCTACTCTAAACTACTATAACTATGACAGTACTTGTGGCAGCAACACGAGGCTCTACTACTACTACTACTACTACTACTACTACTACTACTATAGCTACTCTAAACTACTATAACTATGACAGTACTTGTGGCAGCAACACGAGGCTCTACTACTACTACTACTACTACTATAGCTACTCTAAACTACTATAACTATGGCAGTACTTGTGGCAGCAACACGAGGCTCTACTACTACTACTACTACAACTACTACTATAGCTACTCTAAACTACTATAACTATGACAGTACTTGTGGCAGCAACACGAGGCTCTACTACTACTACTACTACTACTACTACTACTACTACTACTACTACTACTACTATAGCTACTCTAAACTACTATAACTATGACAGTACTTGTGGCAGCAACACGAGGCTCTACTACTACTACTACTACTACTATAGCTACTCTAAACTACTATAACTATGGCAGTACTTGTGGCAGCAACACGAGGCTCTACTACTACTAATACTACTACTACTACTACTATAGCTACTCTAAACTACTATAACTATGGCAGTACTTGTGGCAGCAACACGAGGCTCTACTACTACTACTACTACTACTATAACAATAGCTACTCTAAACTACTATAACTATGACAGTACTTGTGGCAGCAACACGAGGCTCTACTACTACTACTACTACTGCTACTACTACTACTATAGCTACTCTAAACTACTATAACTATGGCAGTACTTGTGGCAGCAACACGAGGCTCTACTACTACTACTACTACTACTATAGCTACTCTAAACTACTATAACTATGGCAGTACTTGTGGCAGCAACACGAGGCTCTACTACTACAATAGCTACTCTAAACTACTATAACTATGGCAGTACTTGTGGCAGCAACACGAGGCTCTACTACTACTACTACTACTACTACTACTACTACTACTACTACTACTATAGATACTCTAAACTACTATAACTATGACAGTACTTGTGGCAGCAACACGAGGCTCTACTACTACTACTACTACTACTACTATAGCTACTCTAAACTACTATAACTATGGCAGTACTTGTGGCAGCAACACGAGGCTCTACTACTACTACTACTACTACTACTACTATAGCTACTCTAAACTACTATAACTATAACAGTACTTGTGGCAGCAACACGAGGCTCTACTACTACTATAGCTACTCTAAACTACTATAACTATGACAGTACTTGTGGCAGCAACACGAGGCTCTACTACTACTACTACTACTACTACTATAACAATAGCTACTCTAAACTACTATAACTATGGCAGTACTTGTGGCAGCAACACGAGGCTCTACTACTACTATAGCTACTCTAAACTACTATAACTATGACAGTACTTGTGGCAGCAACATGAGGCTCTACTACTACTACTACTACTACTACTACTACTATAGCTACTCTAAACTACTATAACTATGGCAGTACTTGTGGCAGCAACACGAGGCTCTACTACTACTACTACTACTACTACTATAGCTACTCTAAACTACTATAACTATGGCAGTACTTGTGGCAGCAACACGAGGCTCTACTACTACTACTACTACTACTACTACTACTACTATAGCTACTCTAAACTACTATAACTATGACAGTACTTGTGGCAGCAACACGAGGCTCTACTACTACTACTACTACTACTACTACTACTACTACTATAGCTACTCTAAACTACTATAACTATGGCAGTACTTGTGGCAGCAACACGAGGCTCTACTACTACTACTACTACTACTACTACTACTACTACTACTACTATAGCTACTCTAAACTACTATAACTATGGCAGTACTTGTGGCAGCAACATGAGGCTCTACTACTACTACTACTACTACTACTACTACTACTACTATAGCTACTCTAAACTACTATAACTATGACAGTACTTGTGGCAGCAACACGAGGCTCTACTACTACTACTACTACTACTACTATAGCTACTCTAAACTACTATAACTGTGGCAGTACTTGTGGCAGCAACACGAGGCTCTACTACTACTACTACTACTATAACAATAGCTACTCTAAACTACTATAACTATGACAGTACTTGTGGCAGCAACACGAGGCTCTACTACTACTACTACTACTATAGCTACTCTAAACTACTATAACTATGACAGTACTTGTGGCAGCAACACGAGGCTCTACTACTACTACTACTACTACTACTACTACTACTACTACTACTATAGCTACTCTAAACTACTATAACTATGGCAGTACTTGTGGCAGCAACACGAGGCTCTACTACTACTACTACTACTATAGCTACTCTAAACTACTATAACTATGGCAGTACTTGTGGCAGCAACACGAGGCTCTACTACTACTACAATAGCTACTCTAAACTACTTTAACTATGGCAGTACTTGTGGCAGCAACACGAGGCTCTACTACTACTACAATAGCTACTCTAAACTACTATAACTATGGCAGTACTTGTGGCAGCAACACGAGGCTCTACTACTACTACAATAGCTACTCTAAACTACTATAACTATGGCAGTACTTGTGGCAGCAACACGAGGCTCTACTACTACTACAATAGCTACTCTAAACTACTATAACTATGGCAGTACTTGTGGCAGCAACACGAGGCTCTACTACTACTACTACAATAGCTACTCTAAACTACTATAACTATGGCAGTACTTGTGGCAGCAACACGAGGCTCTACTACTACTACTATAGCTACTCTAAACTACTATAACTATGGCAGTACTTGTGGCAGCAACACGAGGCTCTACTACTACTACTACTACTACTACTACTATAGCTACTCTGAACTACTATAACTATGACAGTACTTGTGGCAGCAACACGAGGCTCTACTACTATAATAATAGCTACTCTAAACTACTATAACTGTGGCAGTAATTGTGGCACATGAAGTGCCTTACGTTCAATGACAGTTCGATGAAACAGGATGTGCTTGACAGTTGTAGCTGATTGTAGAACTCATGGTAATAAAGACTAGAGGTGGTAAATGGAAAAATAGAAAAAAACATTTTACGGCGCAAAAGCTTGCTTTTCATCAGATGATTAGCGCTAGTAAAGGAACAGGTAATATGTGTGGGCATTCAGAGTGTAGACTCAAGTTCTGTCGAGTTCGAAACATTTCTATTTGTCTGCAATGTTGCTATAAAACCACCAAATTAAAATATGAAAATGCTCTACAATACACGGGAAATCTGAAGTTTAACTCCCAAAGACTTTCAAATGTTTCTGCTTTCAGTAGTCGTTTACATTCTGATAGCATTTTATAGACTAGATATGACTTTAATAACAAATACTTAGCTTCCTTGACATAGCTTAGAGTAACAGAAAACAGGGGTGAAAGTTAATGATTTTAGGGAATGATAAACAAACGAAAGAATAAATCAATAAAAGAAGAACTAATAAATTAGAAAAAAGGGGAAAAAATTTAAAAGAGATAAATAATATAAGCAACATACATATTCATCAACAGAAAAAAAACCCCGGAAAATAACAAAATAAAGCGACCAAATAAGTAACCGCCCGTGCGCTGCCGGGGCCCGAAAGGGAAGTAAAGAATAGTGGCGCTGTACCCTACCAGGCATGTTCGTAAGAGGCGAGAAAGGAGGGTTAGGCATGGGACTGGCTATCCCATACTGTAAAAAAATAAGCCGAAAAAACTTCACAAACATGAACAAGTCAAAGAAAGATAAAGTAAATCCGTCAACCAGGAAAGAGAAGGGCTCTCTGCCTAAGAGACGTATGACGCAATCCGGAGAAAGCCATAAGGAGTCCGGGTTGCCGACTCACCCTTTGTCTACCAGGAAATCATCCAGAATTGGCACCTGGAATGTTCGTACCCTTAACGAACAGGGAAAAGCGGCACAAGTGGCAGCAGAAATGAACAACTACAAGATAGATATTCTGGGAATGTGTGAAACAAGATGGCTGGGAGCGGAGAGAATAAAATTGAATACAGGGGAGATGATTTTATCATCAGGACACCAGGAACCAGGAGCACAACATAGCGAAGGGGTAGCTATAATGCTATCAAAGAATGCACAGAAGACACTAATAGAATGGGAGGCAGTGGGACCAAGACTGGTGAGAGCAACATTTAGAACAACCAAAAACAAAATAAAATTACACATTATACAATGCTATGCACCAACCAACGATAAAGATGACTCAGTTAAAGATGATTTTTATAAACAGCTACAATGCCAGATGGATGCAAGACGAGCCAAGGATATTATAATCTTGATGGGAGACCTAAATGCTAAGGTAGGATCAGACAACAGAGGCTTTGAAGAGATTATGGGAAAACATGGACTTGGAGATATAAACGAGAATGGAGAGATATTTGTGAATTTCTGCGCCCTTAATCAAATGAGCCTAGGAGGAACAATATTCCAACATAAAAGAATACACAAAGCTACATGGGTGTCACCAGATCATAGAACGGAAAATCAAATTGATCACATATGTATTAATAATAAGTTTAAGTCATCCTTACAGGATGTAAAAGTATATAGAGGGGCAGATATAGCTTCTGATCATCATCTTCTGTTAGCCAAACTTAAAATTAAATTAAAAAGGTATACTACAACGAATAAGGGCAGAACGTATTTCAATGTAGGGTTTCTTAAAGAACAAGGAATTAAAGATAAATTCGCAGTCACAATATCAAACAAATACCAAGTCCTCCAACAACTAGAAAATACAATAAATATAGAAGATCATTGGAAACAGGTAAAAAATATATGGAAAGAGACATGCGAAGAAACACTGGGAAAAGAGAACGCTAGAATAAGGCATGGATGACAGCAGAGACCCTGGATAAAATTAAAGAAAGAAAGAACAAGAAAGCAGACATAAATAAAAGCAAAACAAGAAGTAATAAAGCCAAGACACAGGAAGCTTACACAGAGGTGAACAAAGAAGTGAGAAGATGCATTAAAAGGGATAAGAGGAAATATATAGATGAATTAGCTAAAGAGGCAGAAGAAGCAGCAAATAAAGGGAATATGAAAGAACTGTACAACAGCACAAAGAAATTAGGTGGAAAATACAAACAGATCAACGCCTTTATCAAAGATAAGAAAGGAAATCTGCTTAGTAATATAAAGGAACAAATGGAGAGATGGAAGGAGCACTTTGAAGAACTTTTGAACAGACCTGGCTCAAATAATCCTCCAGATATACTACCAGCAGAAGAAGAATTACACGTTAACTGCGGAAAACCAAGCAAAGAAGAAATAATGAAAGCCATCAAACTGTTAAAAGATGGTAAAGCCACAGGACCAGATGAAATTCCTTCGGAAGCCATCAAAGCAGATATTATCACCTCTACCAAGATGTTACATAATCTATTGGATAAAATTTGGGAGAGGGAAGAAATACCTAAAGACTGGAGAGAAGGTTATATGATCAAACTACCAAAGAAAGGAAGTTTACAGGAGTGCACAAATTATAGGGGAATTATGCTACTATCAGTGCCAGGAAAAATATTAGGCAGAATCATTCTGGAAAGACTAAAAGAGGCTATAGAGAAACACTTGAGAGATGAACAAGCAGGTTTTAGGAAGAACAGATCATGTGCTGATCAAATAACTACTCTACGTATAATAGTTGAACAAAGTTTAGAACTAAAATCCCCACTTTATATTGGATTCATAGATTACGAAAAGGCATTTGATAGTTTAGACAGAAGAATGCTTTGGAAGTTGCTGAGTCATTATGGAATCCCCATAAAGTTTATTAACCTGATAAAAACAATGTATGAAGGAACAAAATGTAGTGTGGTGCATGAAGGACAGCTTACAGAAGCATTTGAAATAAGAACAGGAGTAAGGCAAGGATGCCTTCTGTCTCCATTTCTCTTTCTACTGGCCATAGATTGGATTATGAAAATAACTCAAAACAACAGAAATGGGATCCAGTGGTCACTGACCAAACAACTTGATGATTTAGACTTTGCTGATGACATAGCTCTCCTATCACACAGCCACCAACAGATGCAAGATAAAATGAGTATATTAGATGAGAGATCACAACAGCTAGGACTAAAGATTAATAGAGATAAGACCAACATTATGAGAATTAATGCAGTTGGCAATAACCAAATAAAACTAGGAGAAATACCTCTACTAGACGTACAATCTTATATATATCTGGGCAGTAATATAGATAAAGAGGGAGGAACAGAAAACGATACCAAAATAAGGATATCAAAAGCAAGAGGAGCTTTCATTGCACTGGGAAACATATGGAAATCCAAAGAAATTAGGCTAAATACAAAAATACAAATTTTCAACTCCAATGTTAAGTCGGTTCTATTATATGGCTGTGAAACATGGAGAATAACAAAATTGACAATCACGAAGGTACAGACTTTCATTAATGGATGCTTGCGCAGAATAAAGGGATGGAAATGGCAGGACAAAGTCACAAACGTGGAATTATGGAAATGTACCGGTCAAATACCAGTGGATAAAGAAATACAGCGAAGACGATGGCGATGGATAGGACACACACTACGGAAACCAACTGAGAGTATTACACAACAGGCCCTTTTTTGGAATCCCCAGGGGAAAAGACAAAGAGGAAGACCAAGGAATTCTTGGAGAAGACAGATTGAAGCAGAGATGAAGATGATGGGGAAGACATGGAATGATCTTAAAAGAATTGCAAAAAACAGAACGACTTGGAAAGTGTTTGTTGAAGACCTATGCTCCACTGGGAGCTAAAAGGTAGAAGAAGAAATAAGTAACAAAAAATTATAGCTAGACAAATAAATAATCAGTCACATACAAATATGAACATCCAAGTTCACGACTTCTATACTTATTCCTGATCTATCGTTTTGTCGTGCAGATCAGCGACCGTCTTGTCAAGACGATCAACAAGGTGTTGGACGCTCCAGAATTGGAACTCAGGAAATCGGAAATGCAAAGTGGTGCTCCGTCCAGGTAGGTGCGCGCGCGTGTGTGTGTGTGTGTGGTTGTTGCTGAAATCGTATATATAGATGTGTGTGGTTGTGTGTGTGTGTGAATTTGTGTTAGTATATTTATATTATCATCTTTTCTTCCTCTCTTCCCAGTATAACTGATAATCTCTCTCCTTGGAAGTATAACTGATAATCTCTTTCCTTAGAAGTGTAACTGATGAGCTCCTTCCTTCGAAGTATGTCATATAATCTTTACCAAAACATTTCATTTAAAATAAGAACCAACACCGGCTAATTAAAAGCTTCTACCATCAGATGGTCAGCCAAACGGCGACATATAACGTCACCCTAACTATTCATAATAAAGTTAGACCACATATTTAAGGGAACTAAAACATACACAAATAAAGCTTCTTTAATAGACGATCAAACAAAAAAAAGTAACAGCAGATAAAGAACCATTATAACAAGATTAAAATCACAATATAAAAATTAACGTGGACAATACAAAATACATGATGGGAAAACAAAAAAAAGAGGAAGGAAAATTCTCCACCGAGATCACCACAAATTAAAAATAGGTCACAGTTTTCATATAAAAAACTCAGAAATGTGTCAAATCATCATCGATAACACCCCCATACATTGACAGAGGATGCAGAACAAACTAGATGACTGTAGAACTGGCTCTAAAACAAATATGACACGTCAAATACAAAAGAGAGAACATTTAATAGAGTATTCCTTTAAACATTATACTGTCAGTGCCAAAAATAGACATTAACAATAGTAAGACGGGAAGAGAAAAGAAAAACCATCACAACAAAAATTAGATGCACAAGAAGAATGTTGAATGTGACAGAAAGAGATATAATACAAAAAAATAACAGTATAAGGTAAAGAACCGGAGTAGAATCATCTGTACTAAGAAAAAAACGGATAAAATAGTTTTGAGACTCAGTACATCTGCTCACAGACAGCATTCCTGCTCACTGTGTGTTAACATCCAGTAACTCAAGTGAAAAGGAATATCGTTCATAGTTGTTCTCTGTTTACACGGTTGAATCCTTTACTTGGTCAATGAAAACTGTACAAAATTTAGCTGTTTTATGTCGACTTCTCTGCTAGCTGGTTTAGAGTGAATAGTGCATCTGTACATTTTTTTCGGAACCCCCAATTGATAATCGTTTAAGAATAGTTATATTATTGGTCTGTATCTTTGTTCCATAAATTTGGCGTATACATTTTCCATACGGCTGAGACGGGAGATGCTATTATATTGATTGCAGTCTTTTATTGCTACCTTTCCTTTTCCATATTGGTACGATGATTGCCTGTGGTCAGTTTTCTGGGGCTTTCTTGTGGTGTCATGCTGCATTGAATATTCCGTGCAGTCATGTAACTCCTATTTCTCCTGCTGCTGCTAATATTTCTAACGGTAGGCTGTCTTATCTTTGATGCTTTATTTCTTGGTGCATATTTGATTACTTCTTCGATTTCCTCTTTCATGATGTTGGGTTCAGTGTTTGTGCATTCTTGTGTGATTTTTGTTGTGCTGTTGGTGCCATGTTCTATAGGTCTTCGAAATTTTATTTCCAACTATATTGCATATGTTGGTTATTTGATATGTGAAAAGAGTTCTCTTGTGATTGTCTTGAAGTCCCTACTCATATTTTGTCCGAATTCGGTCCTGTTACTTTGCTCTTTGATCACAATTTTTACTTTTTTTTCCGGGCTAAAGCAAATTTTTCACATTCTTCTTGGTTCTTCTGACACCACCAATCTTTTAAACAGTTTCTTCTATTTTTTTTTTTAAACTGCTTCTCTGATTGCTTCGTTCCAGCATGGGATGCTCTTCTTCCCTTCTTTTGTTCTTAGTTTTGTTCCACATACTGTAGTTGCAATGCTGATTATTATTTTCTTAAACTGCTTCCACTCTTTTTCTGCTGTGTTTGTTTCATTTGGGTGTTTCTTGAATTCCTCTGTTAGTTTTCCTTCTAGGGTTTTCCTTGATTCTTGATCTTTTAATTGTTTCATTTGTAGTGTCTGTTTTTTTCCCTTCTGTGCCTGTTTTCCTTCTTCTTTTGTTTATTTGTGTATCTTCTATCATGACAATGAGCTCAATATAGGAATCACTACAGAGCGTTGACTGGGACACTCCATTTCCTCGAAATCCCAAAGGCAACAGAAGCATCGGAAAACAAAAGTAAGTAATGTTTATTTTTTATTGATATATTTTCCCGCCGAATTCTGTTTTGTAATTATTTTCCATACGGCTCTAAATGACCTGGTTTGTACCCCTAGGGACACGTGTACCCAAGGCTGAGAGTCGCTGTTGTAGAGCCTGTAGAATTCATTTTGCATTTTTGGAACAGCCTCCGTCACTGGAAACCTTCCTTACACGTGACTTGTCGGTCTGTTCCTTTAACGTCTAGAGATAGCGATCTGTTCCGTGTGGGATAAGAAGCCGTGTAATATCTGTTGATCTTGTGCATATTTTATGTGTCAGATGGCAGGCAGTACACGTCAGATAGCCAGTCAAATAGTCAGGCAGACACAAACAAATTATTTGTTATTTCCTATAATCAGACAATTATCATCACCATGTGCCATACCGTTTGGCGTAGGCGATCATGCCATGTAACGATTCTCTGTTTATAGTGCATCGTATCAATTCTATTGTTGACTTTTTACCGTTCCACAATACCCGCTATCTAGTGTCTTCCCTATGTCGTCCACGATCTCTCTTTTCCTGTATTTTGCCAGTTGTAACAAAGTATTCCAACTTTCATCTTCTCTCTACGTGCCAGAAAAATATTGATTGTTTCATTTTAATCTATTTTTATGAGTTCTCTTTTTGCTTTGATCTCTTTGAGGATTTCGTGGTTGATCTTTTCAGCTTTCCAAGGAACTCCCAACATTCTTCTGAGAAATTTCATCTCTGTGGTCTCTAGTCGTCCTTCGTTTTGTTTTTGTCTACCATCCATGATTCGCTTCCATAGATCAGAGATGGCTCAATATAGCACCGATAAACTCTTTTTCTCACTTCTGTTGACATAGACTTGTTAAATACGATGCTTGTAATTCTCAGAAATAATAATCAAACAATGGTTACAATAAAATAAAACATTAGTATTTGAAAGCACTTTATTATAAACAAGTATGTAAAGGACAGAATGTGTTTGTTACATGCAACTTTACAGGAGAATGAAGGATTACACTTTACCATAATAGGCCACACTATCTGAGGTGAGAACACCACTGCTTTTCCTCGATGTTAACGCAATCTAAACTTAGTGAAAAAGACGCGAATTAATTTTTTTAAGCCAGATTGTTTGATAAATATGGATTGAACACACGTTCACTCTGTCGCCAAGTCAACGCGCTAACCAAATTGCTAATGACGCTCTCATCATGAAACCAGTGAATTAAAAGTGTGTTCGCGCAACTTACTACATTCTTAACACTTAATGTCATTAAAGATAAAAGTAGTAGACAACAAATGGTGGCAATATAAGACTGCTAGTTCATGTTCTTGCACTTTTATCTGACATGAATGAAGTGCTCATAACAGTGTTATTTGGCTGGTAGAATAGTATAATAGTTATTGAGTTATTTGCGGGTCATCATCATTGCACTCCGAACATGTCCATAGGTGCTCAGATCCCCTCCTCAGCAAGTCCCGTAGTGTCCAGCGACTGACGACTCCAGTTCTGTGTTGGTTGATAAGTCTTCTTACACGCCCACTAAGCGTTTGGGCTGCATCTGAATACTTAACGTCGTCATAGTATCATAGATGATTTTGTCGCTGAACGTCGATGCTGTGGATGGTCTAGACTCACGTGCACTTAATCAGTCGCACGGTCCAGAACCCTTTTCCACGTTATAGACTGGCCAACTCCAGTAAATCGCTCTGCAGCACGCGGATACACTGTGAACATTTTACAAATTAAATGAATTATGCGTCCTAGACGAGAGACCGGCGAAAACAAACCGCCATTTTTTCACGCGTTCAATAGCGCAAACATATATATATATATTTAAGTATAATAGTTGTACTCAGTCAATGTCCTTCAGTGGCGAACTTTCAAACTCAGAATGCAACAGGTAGTCGACACCTTGGAGTCATGACTCATTTAGACCTGCCTTCCTTTAGCTCTGGTCGAGTCTCAAGACGCTGTGAGCTGAAATGCTTGTTCAAAGATTACACACACACACACTCGCCCCCCCCCCCCCCGGTTGCTAAGCTTTATAAATAGGTACCTCTCGTTTTCCTGTAGTGAGGTGATTTATCGACCGGTGTGTGTGGATCGAACTCACACCTCATAAGTTTCATATTATTTGTTACTGTCTTCTTTGTTCTTTGTTCGCTTGGGTGTTATTGTGGACCAATAGTTTTAAAATATTTGTTAGTTTGGATTATTATTTGTGTCTAGATTAGACAAATGGTGAGGTAGCGTTTCTCGACAGGGGTTACCACTTGAGCGTGGAGTGCCGCGAAAGGTCGCTACGGGTTACTTGTGAGATTTTGTCTTTTTTCTTTTTAATTTTTAAGTATGATTGCAAGCCATTTTATGAGATCTCTTAAACAGTCATGTTCATCTCATTTTTTTTTTTTTTGCATTGTCAGCAAGCTTGAAACAACGTAAGTTGTTTATTATTTTTATTTATGATGTTGTTGGAACAAGATTTCAATGGGGAGAGGATATGCTTTCTGTATGAAAGTTAACATTATTAAAGAGAGATAATGATAGTATTAAATGATAGATATAAATGATGTTTATGTATGAGTTGACTGAGACATGGTAATTATTTCAAACATTTCAAATTTTCCTCGCTTTAATTCTGTTAAATATTGTCAGGAAATGTTGCTTTCTAATCACTCATCAAGTTGTCAACATCATCTCCAGTTTCATCATCTTGTGACGTTTCCATATCGAAAGTTGGCAATCGTGGACTGCCCTTTTAATCTCTTGCCTTCATGATACGCGCTGTCATAGGTTCTCCTGTTCATCTGAATTGATTCGCTGATTATCGCCTCGGAAGTTTCCCTCTATAATAATATTCATTTATTATTATTTGTCTCCTGTCCATCTCCCGATTTTATCATAGGTTCTCCTGCCATTCTCCCGATGTTATCATAGATTTTCCTGCAATTCTCCCGATGTTAGCATAGGTTCTTCTGTCCATTTACCTATGTTGCTATAGTTTCTCATGGCCATCTCCCGATGTTATCATAGGTTCTTCTGTCCATTTACCTATTTTGCTATAGTTTCGCATGGCCATCTACCGATGTTATCATAGGTTCTTCTGTGCATTTACCTAAATTGCAATAGTTTCTCGTGTCCATCTCCCGATGGAGTGATAGGTTCTTCTGTCCATTTCCCGATGTTGTCACAGGTTCTCCAATCCAACTCCCGATGTTGTCACAGGTTCTCCAATCCAACTCCCGATGTTATCACAGATTCTCCAATCCAGGGTTTCATTGGTTATTTTTAGCTCTAACCAATCAAAATCTTCTAAAAGTGAAAGTGAAACTGTCTGATTACCGGAACTTCCTTAGCTATTTATAACTACGTTATGAGCATCAGCATCTGTAGAAAGAACTTTTTCTGCTCTCAAGAGAATCAAATCTTATTGTCGCTCAACTCAGACACAAGAACGCTTATCTGGTTTGGCATTATTGAGAAATCATTCCTTCAGAAACTTAGAAACAAACCCAACAGTACTTTCAATGACAAAGTCATCAAAACATTTTCGTCCCAAACAAGACGGATAGAGTTTACATATAAATAAGTAAGTAATTTAAAATGTAGTGATCATTAGAAATATTACTTTATGTTAGCCTACTGAATATAATGTATGTTTTTATTTATTATGTCAGCGGTAGCCCAGACCCCAAAACCAGTATAAGCCACTGCATTATACTATATCGTTCCCTGCTCACCAGCTGCACTGTAGCACCGCAATTATTTGCGTACTTCTTTGCTGCAACTCCTTATAATTTTGTGTTTGTCCGTGTTTTAAAAAAATTTAAAGTGCCCCCGTCACGCCAAGTGGCGTATAGGGAATATGGTGTTAGTGACCATACATTTTACATACCTTCGGCACATGATTTTTGGGGTAATGTGGTCGGTATTACGTCCGTGCCGCTTCACTTTCCCAGAACAAAATCCTGTATCCATTAAATTGTCCCTACTTGAGCTGGAATATACATATTTGAATGTAACCTGTATTTTGAAGACTATTTTGTGTGCGATTCCTTTTTTTTTTTTAATTAATTGTTCAATGGGTGTGTAGTATTTGAAAGTTGATTCATGAAGGAGATCAGACTGAAGTTTTTGTGAGTCTTCATCTCATTGTAAATACGTGTTCGCGTATGTGTGTATATTTGACAAGGAGTATTGAATAGGTCTGTGAGTATAGGTTCATGTACATGCTGGTATGTGCTTATGGATGTAGTGATTATTAAATGTGTGTTTATGTGCGTGTTTTCTTATATATATAAACTTTCAAAAACATGAGGAAGATACTGTGCAATCCATTTTTGACAATAGAAACCAAAAAAAAAAAAAGTTGTTAAGTGTTATATAGAGCCAGTCTCAACACATGGATGTGAATCATGGACAATAGGACAACAGACAAGGAAATCACTGGAGTCTGTGTAAAAATGTGGTTTTACAGAAGAATGTTGATAATACCATGGACAGCTAAGAAGAGTAATGAAAACGTTCTGAACGAAGCCAAAGCAAAAAGAGAGCTAATTTCCAATATTATGAAGAAACAATCATCACATTTTTTTGGGTCATGTAATGAGAAGAGAACAGCTGGAATATATTGTAACAACTGGGAAAATTGAGGGACGAAGAGATAAGGCGAAGAAAAGAGAAAAGATATCAGAACGCTTAAGAGAATGGCTTGGCAGAAGGTCAACAACAGAAATAAACAGAAATAATAAATAACTGTCGAGATTGAAAGTTGGGGAGACATACATGATCACCTACGCCAGCAGGCATGGTATTTGCTGATGACGCTGATAATGATGATGATGATATACATATATTGAGAACTGCGTGTATGCTTACCTTGTATTTAAACACCCTCGTCAGTGAGTGGATATGTATTATGATATCGATAAGATAACAAACAACAAACGCGTGCCCCGTTATTGTAAACATGTGTAGGTTTCTGTATTATAAACACTGAGGCAGCCTCGTACGTTTGTCTGTTGTTTTTTCTTTTTATGTGGCGCGTTCGTTTTTTATTTTTAAATATATATTTATATTTTTTAAATTTTTTTTTGCGTGTTCAGTGCTTGTGCATTTTGACCGAGTTATTACTTTAAATATTTTTTTTTCGAACGGAGTCACATGTTATAAGTGTATTACTTTCGATTTAGAACGTCAGTAGTGTACATGTTATATTTGTACTACTTTTGTTTCTAGATCGTTGGTAAGTGCGGGTTATATTTGTATTACTTTCGTTTTTAGATCGTTGGTAAGTACGGGTTATATTTGTATTACTTTCGTTTTTTTAAAATAAAGGCACTAGCGTACAGGTCATACACATGTTGCATTCGGTTTGTTTTTAGAGCGTCAATAGTATAGTGATACCGCACTGGCTATGCGATCACGTGAACATTAGCTATATCCCAGCTTGACGTTCATCAGTTCAGCCAGATAAAATAAGAAACGGGTACCTGGATCACTGAACTAGAGAAGGCAACGACCTCGGGGAGAGCACTAACCCTCTCACGTACAAATGTTAAGGCCTAGTAGAGTGACATTTAAATCTTCATTCCTCTACACTCTTATATGTGCTATAGGGCTACATGTACCTTTGCATTTGGTTTATTCGTTGAATCGATTAATAAAATACAAACATAAATGAATGGAAGAAGATTGATCAAATGGAATACAAGTATTATGTTTTTATATTTAGGACCACATATAAACTATACTCGGACCTTGTCCACTACAATCTCTTCACTGATCTCACAGGAAGACCTCAACACAGTGCACGTACTCCGTAATATCGGTGTGAGTCTTAAGTTGACTTAAGAGAATTAGTTAATACTGTTTTAATGTGATACAAATTTACTTCACATTCCCCCCCCCCACCTTTTCTCTCCCCTCCCCCTGATCGTTTTCAGCATAATCATTTTTTTACTGTCAGTTCATAAACGTTCTTTCACTTGTTTGACTTGAATATGTGATCGACGTTTTATTTTTTTCCGATAGGATTAGTCACTCGATCTCACATGCGCAAAGATTATGTGAAAAAGGGGGTAACGGCATCAAGATGCATAGAGATGCGAAGCTGCTGTAAAACTGATGATAATAACGACAATGAAAAAAAAAAATTGTATAGTAACAGCTTTACGTAGGTGAGAAACAAAACAAAAGTCGAACGACGTTTCGGCCAAGTAGCCCTTCAGTTGGAACAATAAACAACACAAACATATATAAGGATATACATATGGCGATAATGTACTATAGTTCGCTTCAGATTTTTTGCCTCACTTCAAAAAACCACAGCTCAGCAACCATTTGTGCTACAGTGCTGATATTTTGCATGTAACCTACTGAATCTCATAACGTAATAGAAAAAATAAATTCATTGCAAACAAACTGCTGGTTTTTCTTGTGCGCTTGCTTACCAGGAGGATAAAAGTATGATTAAACTTGGGCACATTTGAATCAAAATTTAAGAGTATTTACCCCTTCCATATCACTTCAAGAATGATTTAAACATCTTCATTTGGGAATTTCCTTTATATGTTGGTGGGTAAAGGCACCGGTTTACACTATTGAATTGCAAATGTCAGATTTTTGTCAATATTTGCACATATGTGTAGCAAATTTCTCTTATATTCGGTGCGCAATTCTGGTTTTGCACTTACTGGATTAAAATTGTCAACTTTTTGTATCACGTCATTAGTATAACGTCACCAAAAATACAAAATCAAATTATTTACATAGGCGTGTTTTGTGAGTTGTGCCCTTAACAATGAGTTTAAAGTTGAAATTTGTTACTGAACAAAATATTACAAAGAAATTATATTTATATTTTTGTAGAGAGGCAAAACGAGGGAGTCTATATCACAGCATATCAAATCCTGAAAAGAGAACGATGCACGTGTTAGGTTTAAGTAAACGGTCGTTTCATAGATCAGTGAAAAATGTTCAATGTGAATGTTCAAGGAAAGAAAGAAGTCGAGGAAGAAAACATTTGTTAGACAGTTTTGACAGAGAACTTGTCCGCAGAGAGATTTGTAAAATGTTTGACTTAGGGGAAGAAGTTACCATAAGGAAACTTAAGATTTGGCTTAAAAAGAACACCAGTATTGATGTATCAAAAACCACACTATGGAGAAGTGTGCGGAGTTTAGGCTTCACTTTTAGAAAATATTCTTGTGGAAGAAACATCATTTGCGAGAAACCTCATTTAGTAGCTGCAAGAAGCAAATATTTACGTGAAGTTAGACAAATGCGTAATGAAGATTATGACATTGTGTACTTGGACGAAACATGGATTAATGCCCACCACACAAATGAAAAAGAATGGCAGTCATTAGATGGGACTATTAAAAGGTATGTACCTAGCAGCAAAGGAAAGCGCCTTATAGTGGCACATGCTGGGAGCAAAAATAATGGCCTGGTGGAGAATGCTGAACTTGTTTTTATTGCAAAGTCAACTGATAACCAGGATTATCATTCAGAGATGAACAGTCATATGTTCAGAGATTGGATTAAAGACACTCTTTTGCCTTTATTAGATCGACCATCTTGTTTGATCATGGATAATGCATCTTACCATAACAAAGTGGCACAAGAAGATAAAGTTCCAACATCATCAAGCACTAAAGCTGAAATAAAGACATGGCTGACAAGGGAACAAATACCATTTAACGATATGTATCTCAAGCCTGAATTACTTTCACTTGTAAAACAGATACAACGGCCAAAGATATTTCAAATAGATAAATTAATTGAAGAACATGGTCATAGATGTTTGAGGCTGCCTCCATATCACTCACACCTAAATCCTATTGAATTAGTTTGGGCAAAGATCAAAGGGCAAGTAGCATCCGAAAATAAAACTTTCAAATTATCTGATGTTAAAGAGCTTACCAATGTTGCTATTTCAAACATAGACAAAGATTATTGGGCTAGTTGTGAAGACCATGTTATGGTTGAGGAAGATAAGTATTGGAGAAACGATGGTCTGTGGGTTATTCAACCAAAAATGGTAATACGTCTATTAGATTCGGCAGATTCTGAATAAAACTCATTTGTTTGAACTTACTGAAGTGACTTTGTTGGAGTTGGAAACTCTGGATACGGACCACTTCAGGAACTGTTTTTTCAGTGAGTTGACGATGTATTCTGTGTTCTTAAAATAAATAATTTCTATTCGGTGAATGTTCGGCCTATTTTGATTTGATTCAATATTAGTTGTATAATTAAAAGAGCCCAATCCAAATGGGTAGCATGTTGTGAAAAAGTGCAATTGTGGCGGTTTATTCCCCTATACACCTTCAGGCATGACAGGAACACTTACTTACTTACTCTCTTATTATAAAGTAATAATGTCCCTTATATAAAAATAAAAGTTACGCCTTTTCCTCTAAAAAGTGTAAAAGATCTTCATTTACCGTACATTCTGTTTTTTGTGTCAAAATAAATACAAATATGAAGGAGATCAAAGGAAGTAGCCGCTTTGAGGAAACGGTAACACATACGATAATTTAAATGATAAATTCGTTACGTCATTGAAAATCTAAGGTCGCATGCAAAAAATCATGGTATTCTATCAGACGGTTTTCGAGATATTACTGGAATTAGGGAGGCAAACAATCTGAAACAAACTATAGATTCCCAAGAAAGGGAACAAAGTCAGTTCCCTGCGGGCGAGAGTTTGATCAGTCACTGACTGAACTAAAATTGGTAGCGGGCTGACCAGGCAGTCAGACTGCATGGACTGCCATACCTTTTCTGCCTGCCTCGTCAGCCCCCCTACTCAATTTTAGTTCATTTAGTGCCTGACCGCAGAAAACTGACTTTTTTCCCCTCCTTCTTGAGAATTTAACACATTATCGCCATGTAGATAGATTTATGTGTATATCCTGATATATTTTTGTGTTGTTGTTTATTGTTCCAGCGACGGCCTTTTTGGCCGAAACGTCGTTCGACTTTTGTTTTGTTTCTCACCTACGTAAAGGTGTTATCATACCACTTTTTAATCCTTTTTTTCTCCTATTTTTTTTTTAAATTGTCATTGTGTGGAAAAAAGGTAGTTTCACGTTAGTTTCGAATCAGATAGCAGTATATCGCAACCTATAGCCGTATCCGAGATTGTCACGTGAGCAGTCAGATTGTCGAACAAACGTACCATCATGGAAATAATTGAACTTGGCCATTTGTTGTTTTAAAAGAGAAAGGAGTTTCATTATCAGATTTAATTTATTGCTCATTATTTGTAAAGCTGATATCATAGCACCCTGGGCATGGAAATATGTGTTCAATCGCTATCAGCAGATAGTTCTATTACATTAGTAGGCGTGCACTCTGATGGTTTCGGTAGATATCATCATCATCATCATCATGTGCCATACCGGTTGGCGTAGGTGATCATGTCCCTCCACAATCTTCTATCTACAGTGCATCGTATCAGTTCTGTTGTTGACTGTTTTCCATGTCATGACACCAAGCTATCCAGTATTTCCTCTCTTTGTCGCCCGCGATCTCTCTTTCCTTTTATTTTGCCAGTTGTAACCAAGTATTCCAACTTTCCTCTTCTTATGATGTGCTCGAAAAATGTTGATTGCTTCTTTCTTATGTTTTTTAAGAGCTCCCTTTTTGTGTTGGCCTATTTGAGAACTTCCTCATTGGTCTTTTTAGCTGTCCAGGGAACTTTCAACATTCTTCTGAGAAATCCCATCTAAGTGGCCTCCAAACGTCTTTTCATTTGTTTGTCCACTGTCCATGATTCGCTTCCTTAGATCAGAATTGGTTCTATATAGCACCGATGAACTCTCTTTCTCATTTTTATTGACATAGATTTGTTGCATAAGATATTTTTAACCTTCTGAAATGCTATTTTGGCCTGAGCTATTCTGCTTTTTATTTCTGTGTGGTAGATATCAGTTATTGAATATTCAAGACTATGTGAGACCTTGCATATACAATAACACGTGACAGAAAGTATAAACTGTTAAGCATAGTAAGGATCAAGGGAGCCGCGATAGCTCAGTGGTTAGTGAACTGGACTACAAAGGACAAGAGGTAGGGTTCGATCCCAACCGACGGCTTCCGGGTTTACACAGCCTTAAATGGGTACCGGATTTTTTTCTGGGCGAGTAAAGCGGAATGGGCGCAATCATCTTCATCATCAAGTAACGGGTCTGCTGGCGTAGGTGATCATGTCTCTCCACAACTTTCGATCTCGGCAGCTATTCATCATTTCTGTTGTTGACCTTCTGCCAAGCCATTCTCTTAAGCTGTCTGTTATTTTTTCTCTTTGCTTCCCGCTATCTCTTTGTCCCTCAATTTTTCCAGTTGTCATAATATATTCCAGTTGTTCTCTTCTCATTACATGGTCAAAAAATGGTGATTGTTTCTTCCTAATATTGGAAATTAGCTCTCTTTTTGCTTTGACCTCTCTCAGAACATCTTCATTACTCTTCTTAGCTGTCCATGGTACTCTCAACATTCTTCTGTAATAGAACATTTTTACAGACTCCAGTGATTTTCTTGTCTGTTGTCCTATTGTCCATGATTCGCATCCATATGTCAAGACTGGCTCTACAAACATTTAAGAACCCTTTTTATAGTTTCTATTGTCAAAAATGGATTGCATAGTATCTTCCTCATTTTTTGGAAAGCTGCTTTTGCCTGAGCCATTCTGCATCTGACCTCTTTTGTACATCTTCCGTCTGAGGTTAACATAGTTCCCACATATTTAAATTCATTTACCTGCTTTAATATTGTTCCACTTTTCTTTATTTTGCACCGAGGTGATGTCTTTTTGCTATTAACGCTGAGTCCTTTATTTGTGCTTTCTTTCACTATAATGTCCAACATTTCTCGTAACTCATTTTCACTCTTAGCGATTAAGACTGTATCATCAGCATACCTTAGATCTCTTTGCATCTCTCTTTTAGCCATGCTTCTTTTGCTTTATTGCATTTTACTACAATTTCTTTATTTAATATCTGATACTCATCTTTATTTTCTTGATTTCTTCCTCTTGTATCCATTAGCTGAAAAATGTCATCTGTCATCCATTTTTTTCTTGAATTTGTTCTCACTGGTGGTATGAACTCTTTTGATGTTTATTGCATTTATTCTTTTAGCATTTTCCACTGTTTATCAATGCTTTGTATCTTCTTTATTGCATTGTACCGGTTCTGAATTGTGATTTTATATTTGTCTGATTTTAGTAAATCTAAATTTAACTTGATGTTAACTGAGGCTCGTTTTGTTGTTTTTAATTTTACTCTAAGCTTTCCCACAACTGGTACATGATCACTATTGCAATCTGCCCCTGGTCTTGTTTTCACACACACCAGACTGTTTCTAAATCTATTGCTTATTATTATATAATCAATTTGATTACGTGCGTTGTCCCCTGGGCTTTGCTATGTCCACAGACGTCTTGGATGTTGCTTAAACCAGGTTTTTCCTATCATCATGTTGTGTGTTCTTGCCCAGTCAATAAGTATCTCACCTCTTTCATTCCTCTCGCCTAAGCCATAATGATTATGCGTTCTTGCTCTTTCTGCATCCAAGATGATACCTACTCCTCTTTGGTGTTCAGTACCTCCAGAATAGATTATTTTATATTTATTATATTATCATTATATTTATATTATTTAACCCCATTCTTTTCATTTCTTGTATGATGTTTTCCAGTTTGCCCTTCTGCATGAGTGTTCTCACAATCCAAGTACCTATCTTTAGAGTTTCTTTTATCTTTATTTTGCTTACAGTAGCTTGATGACGATCGGGTATCACCTGTAGCATATGATGTCCCCTACCGAACGAGGGTTTTCCATTGGAATCCCCCTTAACGTTGTTGCCGTTATTTCTATTGTTGTGGCGATTCATAATTGTACAAAAAAGTTACGGCGGTGGTTTTCTGTTGCCTTCCGTCGGTTTGTTTACCGTTGGCTCCGCTAGCCTTTGACTAAAAAGTATCACCCACAAGGCAGTGGGGTTGTTTTACTTCGGGCTACCCTCCCTTAGCCTTTTACGCTCCCGAGCTTACCTGCAAGGCAGCCACAGGTTGTATTGTTTACTGCATATAGTTCTTTCTTTCTTTCTTTCTCTTTTCACTGATACCTAAAAGGTGTCGTGGTTTATATCATTTGTCGTTCTTGAGCTGATCGAACTGTCTGAATTAGTGACTTTTCTTTGTTGTTACATGTCTCTGTCACTGCATCTATCCATCTTCTTCTGGGTCTTCCTCTTGGTCTTTTCCCATGCATTCTTGAGAAGAACCCCCTTGATGGTGATTGATATGGATTCATTCTGACCAGGTAGCCAAACCATTTAAATTGTTGTTCTATATATTCTTGGCATGGTTTTGTTCCTACCATTTTTCTTATGGTTTCATTTGGTATTATATCTTTTCTTGTGTTGTTTGCTACTTTTCTCAAGCATCGCATCTCACATGTATTGATCTTTCTTAAATATGATTTAGAAAGGGTCCATGTTTGACTTTCATAGCACAAAGTTGGTATGAAAATGCTATTTATCATTTGTTGTTTAGCTGGCATAGAAATGTTTGGATGTCTTAGCAATGGTGAAAGCTGGTATGTGACAGCATTTGCTTTTTGTATTCTCATGTCAATTTCTCTGTCTAGTTTTCCATCTTCTGTGAACATTGTGCCTAAATACTTGAATTCCTCTACTTGTTTTATGTCTTTATCTTTGATCGTAATGTTTAATGGGTGTCTTAATTTGCTTATTCTTATAGCCTCTGTTTTTGCTGTGTTAATTTTCATACTGTAATTTGTGCAGCTTTTATCTAGAGATGTTAAATGCTGTTGTAGCAGGTTTTCATCCTTATATATTAGGCATTGGTCACCGCTAATCCTAAGATTTTTATATTCCTTTTCTACATAAATTCAACTATTTCTGTGCTTTTATAACCTAAACCGCAGATGTTCCAAGTATCTATTAAACGTTCTGATTGTTTTCTTTGTGTTGTAGTTTTCCCGCTTTCTGACATTTTCGTGATCGTAATAGAACAATGGATGGTTATTACTACCTATTCGCACAAACTATAAGAATAAATCACAAATAAATCCTTTAGAAATAATACAAGAACGCTTGAATTTCTTTTACTACGGGCATTGAAATTCACTTATATCTTAAATTTGACTTCCATCGAAAATTATATCGTGTTGCCAGCACAGTCACACACCGGAATTTAGCTCATACTCGTACTGCATACAGTAGCGGGTAAAATTACCCGACCTGACAAATGGGCGTAATACCGACCACATTACCCCAAAAATCATGTGCCGAAGGTCTGTAAAATGTATTGTTACTAACACCATATTACCTGTACGCCACTTGGCGTGACGGGGCACTTTACTTTTTTTTTATAATAAGGATGATGACTATTTAAGTCGCACTAAAACGAAAAGTGATCGTGGGCACTGCGTCCAGTGAGGATCAACTACGTTGGCACCATAGTCAAATGAAGCTATAATAGAAGTTACTTTATAATGTTGGAGTAATATACATTATTCTAACTTCACATTACAAAGCCATCACATTTTGGTGTGGTAAGTGGTCTGTCTCGGTTCATTACTTTCCCCAATCTTGCAAGACATAGACTGTTTTGTTTTAAATAAACATAGTTAGATTGAAGAACGTATTATGTTCAACTAATCCTTATATTCATCATCATCATCGAGTGCCATCTCCGCAACGAAGTTTGCCACCATGGAGCGCCATTTTGCTCTGTCTCTTGATTTGAGGGTGCAGGTTGTCATAGGCTGATTTGTCCATCGTTTGATGTTATTCGTGCATGTTAGTCTTGGTCTGCCTTTGCCTCTTTTACCTTGTATTTTCCCCTCCAAGATTACTCTTAGTAGGCTGTTGCGTCTTTTAAAATGGCCCAAAAATCACATTTGTCTTGTTTGAATTGTGTTTAGTAGTTCTCTTTTCATTTTTAGTTGTTTTAAGACTTCATCGTTTGTTTTCTTTACTTTCCATCCAATTCTACCTATTCTTCTACATATACACATTTCAAAAGCTTCAATTCTCTGTTCTGTTTTCTTGTCTAGTGTTCATGTTAATCCTTATATTATTGTATCGTAATGTGGCAAACTACAGGGAAAGAGAGATTGGTGACGACAAAGAGAGAAGATATTAGATAGCGCGGCGTCTTGGCACGGTAAACAGTCAACAACAGAATTAATACGATGGGCTGTGGACAAAGAATTGAGAAAAGACAATATCACCCACGTCAACTGATATGGCACTCGATGATGAATCTAGTGCCTTAATTATTATGTTAATCCAAAGATATAGATTCTTAAACGACATACACGAAATAAATGAGAGTCATAATCCTGAGATCTACTTATGATGCAGTCTTAATTGCCAAGAGGGAAAATGAATTACAGAAAACAATTATCAATATAAGATAATAGTGGAAAGTGAAAATATTTTTATTTTAAAATATTAACGGCTGGAAGCCGTCGTTCAGAATCGAACCCGACCTCTTTCTTGTCCGTAGTAGTCCAGTTCACTAACCACTGAGCTATAGCGGCTCATTTCCATAATAATATTCATGTATTATTATGTCTCCAAACAACTATAGTAATTGTTATGAACGGATATGATCTTCAACGCCAGCAATCTTAATACTTGATGCTGCTGATAATGCTGATGATGATGATGATGATGAGGATGAAAGTAATGACTCTAAAGCTCTACATTGAAAATAAATATAACGTGTACACGTTTCACATTAATAAACAAATTCACAGAGAAAACATACTATATAGTATCATAATTTAGTTAAACACAGCGACGACAAAACAGTATCATTAGGAAAATGCAAAAACAATAAACAAGTGTGATATATACAGTACAACAGCCGGTGCATACGTCGTATGCTTATACTAGAATGTAGGGAACATATAAATACTGCACACCTGGTGTTTCAGTCGTTTCGTACAAATGTCCTGCGCATGTCATGGCAACACAAAGCTCAACAGTCTAGGCATTCCCGTGCAACCAAGCGAGCTAAAGCATGTCGTTAAAAACATTCTGACAAGTAAACGAAATCTACTTAGTATGCGCATAAACATGAGAACAAGCAATTTGTTGCACAAGTTGCTAGGCTTGCATAGATACAATTTATGATAATGATGACGAAGGATATCACGTATATATCATCTATTCGTATGGATCAGCAGTATGTTGCTTAGAATTTGTGAATATTTTGGCGTTTGTGGATGTCAACTTATTTCGTGTATGTCACTGCCACAATCACTGACGCAATCACTGCTATAATCAGTGTCACAATCATAGCCACAATCAATACCATAATCAGTGCCACAATCATAGCCACAATCACCGTCACAAGCACTGCCACATTCAATGCCGTAATCACCGCCACGATCACTGTCACAATCACTGCCGTAATCAGTGCTACAATCACCGCCACAATCACTGCCACGTTCAATGCCGTAATCACCGTCACAATCACTGCCACAATCGCAGCCATAATCACTGCCATAATCACTGCCATAATCAGTGCTACAATCACTGCCACATTCAATGCCGTAATCACTGTCACAATCACTGCCACAATCACTGCCACAATCGCAGCCATATTCACTGCCATAATCACTGCCACAATCACTGCCATAATCAGTATCACAATCATAGCCACAATCACTGCCACAATCAATGCCATAATCAGTGCCACAATCATAGTCACAATCACTGCCATAATCACTGCCACAATGACTGCCACAATCACTGCCACATTCAATGCCGTAATCACCGCAACGATCACTGCCACAATCACTGCTACAATCAGTGCCACAATCACCGCCACAATCACTGCCACATTCAATGCCGTAATCACCGCCACGATAACTGCCACAATCACTGCCACAATCGCAGCCATAATCACTGCCATAATCAGTGCCACAATCACTGCCATAATCAGTATCACAATCATAGCCACAATCACTGCCACAATCAATGCCATAATCAGTGACACAATCATAGCCACAATCACTGCCATAACCACTGCCACAATGACTGCCACAATCACTGCCACATTCAATGCCGTAATCACCGCCACGATCACTGCCACAATCACTGCTACAATCAGTGCCACAATCACCGCCACAATCACTGCCACATTCAATGCCGTAATCACCGCCACGATCACTGCCACAATCACTGCCACAAGCACTGTCACATTCAATGCCGTAATCACCGCCACGATCAATGCCACAATCACTGCCACATTCAATGACGTAAACACCGACACAATCACTGCCACAATCACTGCCACATTCAATGCCGTAATCACCGCCACAATCACTGCCACAATCACTGCCACAATCGCAGCCACAATCACTGCCACAATCACTGCCACAATCACTGCCACATTCAATGCCGTAATCACCGCCACAATCACTGCCACAATCACTGCCACAATCACTGCCACAATCACTGCCACAATCAATGCCACAATCGCAGCCATAATTACTGCCATAATCACTGCCATAATCAGTATCACTATCATAGCCACAATCACTGTCATAATCACTGCCACAATCAATGCCATAATCAGTGTCACAATCATAGCCACAATCACTGCCATAATCACTGCCACAATGACTGCCACAATCAATTGCACAATCACTGCCACAATCAGTGCCACAATCACTGCCACAATCATTGCCGCAATCACCGCCACAATCACTGCCACAATGAGTTCCACAATCACCGCCACAATCACAGTAACAATCACTGCTATAATCAGTGCCACAATCACCGCCACAATCACCGCCACAATCACCGCCACAATCACCGCCACATTCACCGCCACAATCGCCACAACAATCACTGCTACAATCAGTTCCACAATCACCGCCACAATAACTGCCACAATCACGGCCATAATCACTGCCACAATGACTGCCACAATCAATTGCACAATCACTGCCACAATCAGTGACACAATCAATGCCGTAATCATCGCCACAATCACTGTCACAATCACTGCTACAATCACCGCCACAATTACTACCACAATCACTGCCCAATCACTACCACAATCACCACCACAATCACTGCCACAGTCAGTGCCACAATTAGTGCCATAATCACGGCACAATTACTCCCACAATCACAGCACACAATCACTGTCACAATCACTGCCACAATGACTGCCACAATCAATTGCACAATCACTGCCACAATCAATGCCGTAATCATCGCCACAATCACTGTCACAATCACTGCTACAATCACCGCCACAATTACTGCCACAATCACTGCCCAATCACTACCACAATAACCACCACAATCACCACCACAATCACTGCCACAGTCAGTGCCACAATTAGTGCCATAATCACGGCACAATTACTCCCACAATCACAGCACACAATCACTGTCACAATCACTGCCACAATGACTGCCACAATCAATTGCACAATCACTGCCACAATCAATGCCGTAATCATCGCCACAATCACTGTCACAATCACTGCTACAATCACCGCCACAATTACTGCCACAATCACTGCCCAATCACTACCACAATAACCACCACAATCACCACCACAATCACTGCCACAGTCAGCGCTACAATTAGTGCCATAATCACGGCCACAATTACTCCCACAATCACTGTCACAATCAGTGCCACAATCACTGCCACAATCAGTGCCACAATCACCGCCACAATCACTACCACAATCCATGCCATAATCACGGCCACAATCACTCCTACAATCACAGCCACAATCACTGTCGCAATCACCGCCACAATCACCACTACAATCACTGCTTCTCTGCTTAATGTTGGAATGTTTTCTCCCTAGCTCCATTCTCCGTGACAGCTTCCGTTAGCTCCAATTGTTATTTGAGAAACTGCTATAGCAGTAACATATAGATGAATATGAACTGATATTTAAATTAGCACTCAGGAGAAGGCTGAGTAACACACAAAAATAGAACGAAATAGGCGATCTGAATGTAAGTAAACTAAAAGTTCCCTTCCCTACTTTGCTAGGGATTTAGCAATATTGTGTTTGTGACCATATTTTTTTATAACCACGTCACGGGTGATGGTCAGTATCACACCCGGCCGCCTTTGCTTCCCAGAAAAATCTCTAGTATTCATTTTTAGAGGCTTGATAAATCCCGGAATTTCGTGAGTCCGAACAAAAAAATTACGCCACTTCTGGGGATCAAACCCAGATTATTGTGGTCAGGAAGCAGCACACTAACCATTCAGCCACCGAGGCTCCAATGAAAATGTAATTAATTCTCATCGATATTGACTCCATGATAGCCCAATCACTTTAGTTGAGCGTCCGCTGTGAACTAGAAATTCTGAGAGATCGAAGCAGACCCAGAGTGAGATAAAAAAACACTACAAGGAGACTGCTCATAAGCGATAGATCTGGCACTTTTCTTCTTATCTTCCTCGACATCCAAAAACGTATCAAAGGAAGTGAAAAAGAAGAGAACACGTAGTTCAAATGCGATATTTTTTTTAAACAACTAAATTGAGTGTGTTAGTTGCATGGTTCGATTTCTTGTCCGGATTGCCTAGCGTGTGTTGCCGTAACTGATATCACCTGGTGTGTAATTCCAACGTACATGTATCATCCACTACTTCGTTCATTTCTCTTTCCAGGCCAGTTTTGTGGCAATTTGTTCTTTTTCGTCTTCGTCTGCATCATATTCTTCTTCATCAGCGGTCGTCATTTGCTTTACATTTAGACTGTTAGATCAGCCTGGGTCATGAACAAAAAGGTACGTTTGTGGCTTTTACCTATTCCCCATATTTTTTCCAAGCAGGGTTGTTTCTGTGGACCATATTTGTGTTCTTAGGGTGTTGATAGTGCTGCAATCATGTAGGATGCTCTTGAGTCTGCTTGGATGCTCCAGAATAGAATGTTGCAGTGTCTCTAAGTCCTATTTTGAGAAGGTGTGCTATGAGGTCACAGTCACCTGCTCTGAGTCTGAAGGTCATGGTCTTCTTCTGTCTGCTGAGCTGGTCTCATTTCCAGAAATGTCACAATGTGCTGGTATCTACTGCCCAACTAATTCTGATGTAATTTGATCTAATGGGGCGCAATATCCCTTTCGACGTTTTGATTAAGTCCCCCTAGTCTACAACCACAGAATGATATATCAAGCTGTAGTCTCTTAACCTACCTGTCTATGAGATGAGATACGCCATGTAAATGGCCACATTATTACAGTCATTCTGAAACATCGCCTCGCAAATATATTATTTTTATTTATATATTATTTTCTATTCTTTGATATACTCGTAATTTATAGTCTAAAACATCATTCAGGTTCAGTAGTCATGACAAGACTAACATGACAAGACTAACATGACAAGACTAACATGACAAGACTAACATGACAAGACTAACATTAGCATGAATTATAAAGTAACGGCAAGGCAACGTTGCTTGCATAATAAATAAAATATACAATTCCAAGAGAGTATCACAAATATATGGGTAACAAATACATGAACATTACATCAATTGATTATGGACGGCTAGGTCAAGAATGGTTATAATTTAGTGCACAAATTAGGTACCAAAATAACATCGTGTAAGGGAATTAGTAATGGGGTTGTGATTCTTATAAAATGTGGACCTAAAAAAAGAGAACTGAAGAGTGAGACTGACGTGCACAACTCTTCCTCACTGAACTCCCACGACGTATCAGTTAATCAATCAATAAATCAATCAGTCAATCAATCATTTAATAAAAAACCTTTAGACTAATTTCAATAGAATAGGTCGCGAATATGTCTCTAGCTTTACTTTCCTCTTTTCTTGACATTTTAACGATTTCTTTCCAGTCTAGGCCAAAGTTCTTGAAGATTGACACGACTTCTCTAAGCACGGCATCCAGTAGACAAGTAGTAGTTGAGTAAGCACGGTCGGCATCCAGTAGACAAGTAGTAGTTGAGTAAGCACGGTCGGTATCCTGTAGACAAGTAGTAGTTGAGTAAGCACGGTCGGTATCCAGTAGACAAGTAGTAGTTGAGTAAGCACGGTCGGTATCCAGTAGACAAGTAGTAGTTGAGTAAGCACGGTCGGTATCCAGTAGACAAGTAGTAGTTGAGTAAGCACGGTCGGTATCCAGTAGACAAGTAGTAGTTGAGTAAGCACGGTCGGTATCCAGTAGACAAGTAGTAGTTGAGTAAGCACGTCGAGGCATGGCTGCTGAGGGGTACAAGATATTTTTTTAAAAATACAATAAATGACGCCATTATAATACGATCACTGCGCAAGTCAAACTGCAACATAATATCAATCTCCTGAATAGAGCGATTATCAATACATCATCTCCTGGACAGATCAATACTCAACACACCAATGTCCTTATAGCAGCAATCACATCATAACATCAAACCAATCACATCATAACATCAAACCAATCACATCATAACATCAAACCAATCACTTCAAGACCTAATTAGTCATTCGAGAACCCGCCCTAAGAGAGAGCAATGACATCATAGACTTAATTGATATTATGGACGAACAACACACACACAAATAGACATGAAATACAAGCAGATTGTAAAAATGTTGTTGCGAGTGTAAAATATATAGAATGTCGCAACAAAGCGGATGCTGCTCTTGGAAAATACTCCATGTAACAAGAGCTTTGTAACCTTATTTCTGACATTCTTTTAGGGCAGGCTCAGTGATTAATATCTCTAAAGATTGTTTCCCCAGGCCCATTACTGTGTACTAATAAAAATCGGGTACAGATTAAAATATAATAAAATGAACAAAAGAAAATAAATATTGGAAGAAATGCAAAATACGGTCAAATTATCCTCTGTTGAGTTTTATGACACTGTCTTTAACCCGTTGTATAAGTGGTGACTTGTAGCGCCACATGATAAGGTCTTGCTTTGTTCGACTGCAAATGTCCTCCCGACCATTTTGCTTTGCTCCACCATTATCTTTTTTACTACATGTGCTTCTTGTGGACAGTAGCTGTAGTGATTGACGAAGGCAAAGCGAGGGCTGATGGTAAATGATGTTCGTTTACGCTCTCCTGCTCCAACTCTTAAGGCTTTAGATAGTTTTATTAATCGAAGCGTGTGCTTGGGGTTGATAAACGTTCTGTGCACACTTTTGAGGCTGACAAATTTACTGATGTCTCTTGTAAATCCTTCAATATTTGTGAGGTTCTTATGTTGAGTTTTTGTCGGTGGTGGAAAGTACGCGGAACTAAATACAAGGTCTGTAAATCTTGTGGAGTTAAACTTATGAACAGCTTTGAGATATTTGAGAAACGATGGTATATCTGGCGTGACACGTGGGACTAGGAACTCGTCAACGTCCAGAAAAAGTGCGTAATCGTAAATATGCATCGTTCTGTACAAGCAATCATTCAGGGCCATATCCCTCCCATTAGCCCAAACAGATTGTGGAATTGGAATGTTCCATGGTAAAACAGTAATAAGACCACGCCCCACGTACATGTAAAGAACCCTCCTGGTCTCCTCGGTGACTTGGAATGTATAGAAGACCACGTGTTGACTGCCAAGTAGAAGAGTCAGTTCAATAAACTCCACGAGTTGAACTACACCGATGCCTCCTTGAAGTGGGGCCACACATGTTACTATTTTATTATCGGACACGTTTCGTAACTGCTTTTTGCCTAATTCTATTTTATTGTCTTTCTTTGGTTGATCATATTTCCTACTGTTATTGTGACTAGCGTTATGATTATCAGCACTCCTATTATCACCTGGGATATTATGCACATTAAGTGTCAACAGGTCGTGCTCCATATCGTCAAAATAATTCTTTTGATGCTCAGCTCTTGAAGACGCCATCATGGCCTCTTTGTTATTTGAGATCACATTTAAAGTGATACTTTCTTGGTGTCTATCTAGAAATGGACGCTGATGATTTCCAATAACAATCTGGAAAAGACCTCGGTGAGGGGGAAGAAGTGATGTCTTAGCCAGTTCTGGAACCGGACAAGACATAATATAAAATTGGTTATTTTTGTTATGTCCATCACTGGCGGAGTAATACGTCAGCTGAGTCCCTTGTCTAGAATGCTTCGTATGTTGTCCAGTCAAAGAATTCAAATCTGAGACTAAATTTTGATTCGAATAAGAGGTCTGCGACTGCACATAAAACACGCACCAGTAAACAGATTTTGTTTTATCCAGACCTCGGCGAGCTAACGTTATTAAGCGTACGATAAATGACTTCTCTCTGGTATCTAGGAATGCTGAAAAGATAAATATGTCGCCAAATTCACGAAAAAGTAAAGAATATGAGCTAACGTTGACATGAAGACGTGTTCCAGTTTCTGCTAATTCACGCATGCATATAGATGATCTCAAACCAATAACATCAAACACGTTATCACAAAATTCGGTCGTGTATGGTGAGCCGTCAGGCAGAATTCCATCTTTACGTGGCTGCATCATGTTCAGATGATAGTTTCTGGAAGTAATCAAGTTACTTGAATTTCGATCAAAGTTTGGAAAATTATTATTAACAGATCGATCTTCAAATCTTGAGGGGAGAGAATCATCTTGAGAATTATTAGACGAATTTGGCAGTTGCTTAGAGGGCACAGAGTTCGCATGCCATTCTTCAACTTCTACCTGAAAAAATGGTTTTTGTTCCCTGTTATCTTGCGTTTCTTGATCCAGCTGTATATTCGCGTCTTTGGGAAAGTAGGTCAAGTTGTGTATTCTGCTCTCGTTGTTGAGTCTGTTGAAATCTTGGGCCCTTGAATCAAGTTCAATGTTTGCGGTATTCTGGTCAGATTGATGATAGACGCCTTGTTGTTGGTCGTTGTTTACTTCTTCATTGTGATCTCCTAATTTGTCGCCCCTGTAAAATAGAAATAAAAATGAAGTTGTCCTGATGCAGATTATGTATCTGTTTATTATCAGAATTGTTTATACAGGTTTGATTAAACGTGGATTTGTTCTTTTAAGTCTACATTACATCATATACCACACAGATACCAGTTTTACAGTTGACAACGCCTGCATAATCAGTAAGCTTTTATATGGCAGCGAATCATGGATAACTTATGCGAAGCAAGAGAGAAGGCTACATAGATTCCATATGGGATTCCAGCCACTTACACTTAACATCGCCTGGTAGGACGAAGTGACATACGTTGAGGTCCTCGCTCACACAGGCCTCCCGAACATCTACACGCTGCTCAAACAGCGTAGGTCACGCTGGCTTGGCCACTTACACCGCATGAAAGATACATACCAAAGACATACCAAAAGATATACTCTATGGACAATTAGCAGATGGGAAAATAACTAGGGGGTGTCCACAACTTTTATTCATAGACTTGTGTAAACGTGACATGAAAACTGTGAACATATAAACCCTGCAGCCTGGGTAGACATAGCTGCAGACCGCAATCTCTGAAAACACACTCTAAAGCTCCAACTCAAGCGAGAAGCAGGTAGATTCGTTGAAAGAGAGGATAGACGGCGAAGGAAAAGAAAAAAAAAGAAAATTTCCTGGGGGCGCTGCAAAATCTATTCCCAACTATGACTGACGGAGGCTTCTAACAGTATTATCATTTATTATATATATATTGTTTGTTTTGGTTCGCCATCTTTCAACTCTGACGAAGTCCCTAGAGACTAGGAACTGAATTTTCGTGTTAATCCATTTTCCCCTGGCAGCCGTGTGCACAGGGGTCTATCGCTGCACAGACAGATAACTCCAACTTCGGAGGTACTTCAATTTTTCCGTCGTTGAGTAATTGACGTTTCAAGACGGGCCTCGCTGTTGAGACCAGGGGTGGTTGCCGCAGAGAGAAATCATAAATAAAAATCCCAACTGGTGTAGCCGGGATTTGAACCCACAGTCCCCCTTATAATGATATAAGAAATACATTAGACATAACTTTTAGTCCCTTTAAAAGTGAGAGGGGTTATTATTCACTTCTACTGTCACGGCACTTGTCTCATATCATTGGCATCCCAAGGTGATGAGGGGCAGGCGATGGCTATATGGCTGCAGAATAAAGACAGCATGTCCACTGAAGTCACACAGTCAGATTTTTTTTTTTAGCCTGTCATAGAAAATATTAAGAAAAAAATAAACTTTTTTGAAACCGTACGTGAATCGAACCAGAGTCTACCAGGTTTTGAGGATACCAATGGCCTTCGAGTGAGAAGGGCAGAGCTAACGTATGCGCAAATCATTCTTGTAATTGTCATTGTTTATAAATACGAAGGTATAGAGACATTAGAAATAATTAATGAGACTATTGATAGTTTAAATGTGTCTCAGGAAAGAGACGCTCGCTCTTTCATGAACCATTTAATATCATCTGCTATTGTAATTTCAGTTATTTTATGGTCTTGTTTTTAGTGGCCAAGCTTTTAATTAATTTATTTTAATGTATTTATTTACTTTATTTGCGAACGCAAGCACTTTATTTTATTTCTATTCGTTTATTTTTTTTATAGGGAGGGATGGGGTGCTATTCATAAATTTTTGACATACCTCCGAAAACGGAATTCTCTACCTATGAGGTGAGGGACCCATGAGCACACGGTTGCCAGAGGAAAAACAGTTAAACACAAACAATTCAGTTCCTAGTCTCTAGGGACTTCGACAGAGATGAAAGCTGGCGAACGAAAAAAACCTTGACATAAATGCCAATTTATGGGACCCGATTCTTCGCTGCATAGAATGTTCTAGACACATTTATGTGTAGGAGGAGGGGGGGGGGGAAAGAATGAAGTAAATAGCATGCGTGGAATATCTTCACAGTCCAAGCCTGCATGGCTGTTACAGGTTCAGACATTACAGAGACAAAGCCGTTGAGGAGAGAAAGTGGTGCAAAGATATTTAGAGTACTATAACACCTGTCTTCTAACTGGCACATTACATAATGATGAAACACAATCAAAATACTGATACAAAAGTAACAAGATATGTTCATAATTTACTCAAAAGTAGTTCCCGCCATAGAATACACAAATTAACAACAGTTACAATGTTTTGGCCAAGTAATAAGACTGAAAGATCAAGATACAGCACAAAGCGCCTTCAACAAATGCTACACGGGCATTATACTAAAGGGTTGGCCACGAAAAAAATGGATTGATAGAATATTAGAAACACTAGAAACATAACAGCAGAAGAGGCCAACAGATGAGCACAAACTAAATCACCCTTCGACGCTGAAAGGCAAATAAGGCAGGAAAGGAGAACCAGAGACTCAAAAGCAGCTAAAACTTCTCAAATCTTATATTAATTGTTTCTGTCCACTTATGAAATATGGACTCTTAGAGTGGAGCATTGGAGGCTATGGAGGTGACATGTTATCGTAAGGGGACTCTTACAGTGGAGCATTGGAGGCTATGGAGGTGACATGTTATCGTAAGGGGACTCTTACAGTGGAGCATTGGAAGCTATGGAGGTGACATGTTATCGTAAGGGGACTCTTACAGTGGAGCATTGGAAGCTATGGAGGTGACATGCTATCGTAATGTTTTAGCCTTGACTTCGTGTCGGGAATAATCAAGTTCGAAAAAGGATACAAAAAGCAATCGGTGAATATGATGTTTATAGACCGTTGTAGAGAAACACAATATAACTTGGTCTGACCGCGTACCTCGATCCAGCCTGGCAAAGACCATTCTGCAAGGAATTGTGAAGGTAGGAAGAAGGAGAGATAGACAAGGAAAGAGGTGGGAAGATAACATCAAAGAAAGACAGGTATCGACTTCGCAGTCCCAAAGAATGACTGCAGATAAAGAGCAGTGGAGAAGGTTGACGAATTCAATCAATAACTATCTTTACGTCACATAGTACCATTGCTGGTGTATGGGGGGGGGGGGGGCAACGATAGAACCAGAGAAATAAAGGCCGCTTGGTCAAAGCAGTCGCCACGACGTGTGAGACTCAGGATTTTTATTTTTGATTATGATTCAATCAGTGGGGCCCAAATATCCACATGTTTAAACCAGATAAGTCTATTTTTTTATATATAATCAATTTTTACTTATACTTGTATATTTCCACATTTAATCTATCCTCCAACATGTAGAACATCTCTCTCTCGTATCACTATCTCGTCTCTTACCCCACTGCCCACTTCTCCTTCACTTGTCAGTCATTATCATCCTTGATGTAGCAGCATTTATATGTGCCTCATCGTTTGTTATCGTTGTCCTTGTTTTCTAAAGAAGGATGCATGTAGGCCGAAACGTCAGTATTTTGTTGTGTTCTTGTTTTGTAAAGCTGTCACCATACTTTGTAGGAGTGTAAGTTACACCCGACTACTGGCTCCACATGTTTAAGGGACGAAGAAGAAGACAGAAAAGTAAGACATCCATAAACAGTCTGTGACCGAAACAACTTTTATTAGAGAACGAAGTTGACGTTTTCATCGGCTTTTGGCAAAAATCATACAAAAACACTAAGTTCATTAAAAAGTTGTGTCAAACCTTTCTTAGTTCGATGCACATTCCTGGCTTATTTCAGTTACCACATGTTGTCATTTCAACAGTTCTTTCTGTGCTATTTACGATATTCCCCTTTTCCACCTTAACCCCCCCCCCCCCCAACACCCCCCCCCCTCCCCACCTTTTCCGGCCAAGGTCGTGTTCCTCTTCTGCGTTGACCGATGACAACTTCTCCTTTTCTACGACAATAGGGGATCGTTGATGCATTATCATGAGGTTTACTGTAAACTGCTGCTTCTGCCTCTTATGGCTTAACACATCGGCCTTTAGCAGCACATTCTTGAGTTGTCTTGTATGTTCTTAAGAGATCAGAATGTCAACCTCGATATAACTTGATATAGAATTTAGTCTGTTCCAAAAACTGTCTGAAGTTTATAAACTTTAGTTCCATCACGGTGATGGGTGTATTTCCTTCATCTATTTTCTTTGACAATAGATATAAGTATGAGTTCTTACATGTTATATAGAGTAAGTCTTAACATATGGATGTGAATAATGGACAATATGACAACCGACTGGAAAATCAGTGGAAGCTGTAGAAATGTGGTTTTACAGAAGAATGTTGAGAATGCCATGGATAGTTAAGAAGAGCAATGAAAACGTTCTGAAAGAGGTCAAAGTAAAAAAAGGGCAAATGTCCAATATTAGAAAGACACAATCATCATTTTTTGACCATGTAATGAGAATAGAAGAGCTGGAATATATTGTGACAACTGGGAAAGTTTAGGGACAAAGAGATAAGAGTGAAGCAAAGAAAAAATTAACCAGACAGCTTAAGAGAATGGCTTGGCAGAAGGTCAACAACAGAAATGATAAATAACTGTCGAGTTAGAAAGCTCTGGAGAGACCTGATCACCTACGCCAGCAGGCATGATACTTGATGATGATGATTTTCTTTCTACAAAATTGCTTCTTATTGATACATTCATATAGTTGTACGCCGCAGCTGATGGCCAGCTCGAGCACTCGTCTTGATCCAAACCATGAAAACGTGGATTAAAAAACCGTTTTGGTCACACGTTTTTTTTCTCTTTCTTTAAATTAAAAAGTCAAACACGAACATCTCGTGGCGACAGCTTTTATTCTCCAGTCCTCTGTCTCCCCGTCAGACCTCTGTAATGGGATACTGCCGTAAAGTTAGTTTTTTTTTTCTTTTCTTAAATATAACTGTTAACACTCGATGAATACCAAGCCCCGGACAAGATGCATTGATGGTAGAAGAACCCAACATTATCTACTCCAGCTGTGCCGCTGCTATCAGTTTATTACTACACCGCGTTTGCATCACAATATGAGCTATAAAACTCACATAAAACTCAACCTTACAGAAGCTAACTCGATCTTCAAAGCTCACACAATGCAGTTGCACAATGTTTCAAGGAAGTACGTCAAAGCATCGTACCAGCACTCACTGACAACAACTGCACATGGATTGAGTTGTTGAGTTATTGAGTTGTTGAGTTGTTGAGTTATTGAGTTATTTGCGAGTCATCATCATTGCATTCCGAACATGTCCATATGTGCTCAGATCCCCTCCTCAGCTAGTCCCGCAGTGACTGACGACTCCAGTTCTGTGTTGGTTGATAAGTCTTCTTAAACGCCCACTGCACACGGATACTCTTACATGGATACAAATAATAATACACATACTTCTTTGTTCTATTATACTCTTACATGCTGGGATTATGGGAAAAGAAAATGGCTACACAAACCTATAACTTTTCACAACATCTTGAAAGCTGCGTAGATGTCGCCTCTCTTCCTGCACCAGAACGTCCAAAAATTTGACCTCGTTTCGACGTCGCAACAAATTGCTGACGTCATCCCAGGCTCTTTGAGCCAGGAAGTACGTCACAAGTATTGTGTAGACCACAAAAATGGAGGCTAGGTATCCTTTTAGACGTTTTATGTAGATCGCCATGACCTTAAGGAGGTCAAAGGTCGCCACATTTCACTTTATGGCTGGAGCCTCCTTAAGATCACTTGTCCTGTTAAATGAAAATAAAACAATAATTAGTCATTATTATGCAAGGTTTAAGTCTACTACTATTGTCAATTTTCGGCGCAATAATTAAAGTTTACAATGTACATGTTACTATGTTGTGACAACGCGTTGGTTTTACAGCTCAAAAGCCGTAGGTTCGATTGTGCATAGATACAATTCTGTCAATCTCATTCTTTTTTTTTCAGTAGCTACTTAGCTCTTATTCTTAGCAATAAGAAAAAAAGTGACAACAATTTGGAATAAATCTCACTTCCACATTCCCAGACGATTTGAATCAGCTCTATAAGGTCACTTTTGCGTTGAGGTAACACGTCCACCTCTGGACAAGAAGCTACTACATGTAACAGCCAATGTACGTAACTAGCGACCACATGTAACAGCCAATGTACGTAACTAGCGACCACATGTAACAGTCAAGGAACGTAACTAGCGACCACATGTAACAGTCAAGGAGCGTAACTAGCGACCACATGTAACAGTCAAGGAACGTAACTAGAGACCACATGTAACAGTCAAGGAGCGTAACTAGCGACCACATGTAACAGTCAAGGAGCGTAAATAGCGATCACATGTAACAGTCAAGGAGCGCAACTAGCGACCACATGTAACAGTCAAGAAGCGTTACTAGCGACCACACGTAACAGTCAAGGAGTGTAACTAGTGACCACATGTAACAGTCAAGGAGCGTTACTAGCGTCCACATGTAACAGTCAAGGAGCGTTACTAGCGACCACATGTAACAGTCAAGGAGCGTTACTAGCGACCACACGTAACAGTCAAGGAGTGTAACTAGTGACCACATGTAACAGTCAAGGAGCGTTACTAGCGACCACATGTAACAGTCAAGGAGCGTTGCTAGCGACCACATGTAACAGTCAAGGAGCGTAACTTGCGACCACATGTAACAGTCAAGTAACGTAACAGCCAATGAACGTAACTAGCGACCACATGTAACAGTCAAGGAGCGTAACTAGTGACCACATGTAGCAGTAAAGGAACGTAACAGCCAATGAACGTAACTAGCGACCACATGTAACAGTCAAGGAACGTAACAAGCGACCACATGTACCAGTCAAGGAGCATAACTAGCGACCACATGTAACAGTCAGGGAGTGTAAGTAGCGACCACATGTAACAGTCAAGGAGCGTAACTAGTGACCACATGTAACAGTCAAGGAGCGTAACTAGTGACCACATGTAACAGTCAAGGAACGTAACAGCCAATGAACGTAACTAGCGACCACATGTAACAGTCAAGGAGCGTAACTAGCGACCACATGTACCAGTCAATGAGCATAACTAGCGACCACATGTAACAGCCAATGAACGTAACTAGCGACCACATGTAACAGTCAAGAAGCGTAACTAGCGACCACATGTAACAGGCAATGAACGTAACTAGCGACCACATGTAGCAGCTAAGGAACGTAACTAGCGACCACATGTAACAGCCAAGGAACGTAACAGCAAATGAACGTAACTAGCTACCACATGTAACAGCTAATGAAAGTAACTAGCTCCCACACGTAACAGCCAAGGAACGTAACCAGCTACCAGATTTAACAGCCAAAGAACGTAGCTAGTAACCACATGTAACAGCCAAGGAACGTAACTAGCGACCAGATGTAACAGCCAAGGAACGTAACTAGCGACCACATGTAACAGCCAAGGAACGTAACTAGCGACCAGATGTAACAGCCAAGGAACGTAACTAGCGACCAGATGTAACAGCCAAGGAACGTAAATAGCGACCAGATGTAACAGCCAAGGAACGTAACTAGCGACCAGATGTAACAGCCAAGGAACGTAACTAGCGACCAGATGTAACAGCCAAGGAACGTAACTAGCGATCAGATGTAACAGCCAAGAACGTAACTAGCGATCAGATGTAACAGCCAAGGAGCGTAAATAGCGACCAGAAGTAACAGCCAAGGAACGTAACTAGCGACCAGATGTAACAGCCAAGGAACGTAACTAGCGACCAGATGTAACAGCCAAGGAACGTAACTAGCGACCACATGTAACAGCCAAGGAACGTAACTAGCGACCAGATGTAACAGCCAAGGAACGTAACTAGCGACCAGATGTAACAGCCAAGGAACGTAAATAGCGACCAGATGTAACAGCCAAGGAACGTAACTAGCGACCAGATGTAACAGCCAAGGAACGTAACTAGCGACCAGATGTAACAGCCAAGGAACGTAACTAGCGATCAGATGTAACAGCCAAGAACGTAACTAGCGATCAGATGTAACAGCCAAGGAGCGTAAATAGCGACCAGAAGTAACAGCCAAGGAACGTAACTAGCGACCAGATGTAACAGCCAAGGAACGTAAATAGCGACCAGAAGTAACAGCCAAGGAACGTAACTAGCGACCAGATGTAACAGCCAAGGAACGTAACTAGCGACCAGATGTAACAGCCAAGGAACGTAACTAGCGACCAGATGTAACAGCCAAGGAACGTAACTAGCGACCAGATGTAACAGCCAAGGAACGTAACTAGCGACCAGATGTAACAGCTATTGATTTGGTCTCAGAACAGGAAGACGATCAAGCGACCGATAGAAAAACCAGAGCGGCGTGCTGGCGACGACACAATTTTCAAGATAAGAAAAATTATGCTGCCCACAACTGTTCAAGAGGGAGCCGCGATAACTCAGTGGTTAGTGAACTGGACTACAAAAGGCAAGAGGTATGGTTGGATCTAAATCGATGGCTTCCGGATTCACCCAGCCTTAAATAAGTACAGGATTTTTTCTGGGAAAGTAAAGCGGCACGGGTGTAGTACCGACCACATTACCCCCAAAATCATGTGCTGAAGGTCTGTAAAATATATGGTCACTAACATCATATTCCCTATACGTCACTTGGCGTGACGGGGGCTCGGTTTACAACTCGATACACATACAAGATACACGTCGATAACGAAAGACTACTTAGGTTGATTTTTGCCAAACATGTGTTGCCACGAGATTTAACTGCCCTTGTTTTGTTTCAGACAGAACCATCAGCATCAAATGTGTTCTAAATAAAAAAAAAAATTAAAATATTATTTCATACCATAAACAAGAGGAAAAACATTGTAAAAAAAAATAGGAGAGAAAGGAATAAAAAGGAATGGAATGAGAAAAAAAAAAGAGAGAGAGAGAGAGAATGGATTAACTTGGCTAATCCAACTCAGCTGTTTGGTGACTGCTGGGACAGCTGATGCTTCTCGTTCAAAGCTGCATGTTTTTTTTTTAAATTGGTAGATAGAAGGTTAATGTTAATATTTGTTAACTTCAGATGGTAGATGTACAAAAAAGGTGAGATGGTAGATGTACTACTTTCTTTGTTTGGGAGATGAGATATTAAATCGGATGATTACGCTGGCATGGTCGGTTGAGCAATTATAGATTTTAATTCGTTTGTAGTGATACCGGGGCCTTCCATAACCAAATAACCAAATGTACAACAGAGGTGAGATGGTAGTAGTACAACAGAGGTGAGATGCAGAATGGTTCAGGCAAAAGCAGCTTTCCAAAAAGGGAGGAAGATACTGTGCAATCCATTTTTGACAATAGAAACCAAAAAAAAAAGAGTTCTTAACTGTTATGTAGAACCAGTCTTAACATATGGATGTGTTAATCATGGTCAATAGGACAACAAACAAGAAAACCACTGGAGGCTGTAGAAATGTGGTTTTACAGAAGAATGTTGAGAATACCATGGACAGCTTAGAAAAGTAATGAAAACGATCTGAAAGAGGTCAAAGGAAAAAAAAAGAGAGCTAATTTCCAATATTAGGATGAAACAATCATCATTTTTTTGGCCATGCAACAAGAAGTGAACAGCTGGAAAATAATGTAACAAATGGGAAAATTGAGGGACGAAGAGATAGAGGAAAGCAAAGAGAAAAGATACCAGACCGCTTAAGAGAGTGACTTGCCAGAAAGTTAACAACGAAAATGATAAATAACTGTCGAGATCGAAAGTTGTGGAGAGACATGATCATCTACGACAGCAGGCACGGTACTTGACGATGATGATGATGAGATAGAAGGATTTGTGAAGAATGTGAAGAAGGGATGCCTGATTGTTAAAGAAGGAGAGTGAGAAGGAAAAAGGAAGTTCGCAGATAAACGTAATAACAGAGTAAATACTGACTTAGTGGTGTGAAGTATTTAACCAGGCAATGATAGAACGTAGTTTTACGAAATGGGATGACAATTGTTCCTTCTCGCATTTATCAACTTCACAAACGTTGAGAGTTGCGCATCTCGTTTGTACAGCTGAGCTAACTGAAGCATATTACAAGCGGAACTATGGTACGTGAAGACATCGTACAACATCACGGCATTCCCACGCTCAGAGAATTTGTGCGAGAGGGAGAAGTGGAGACAGAGAAAGAGGATGTGTAGGTAGGTGTGTGATGGACAGAAATTGGCAGAAAAAACGATAGAGAGTATATAAGATATATAAACAACTGCATAGTGACATAGGAAGAAAGATAGATAGACAAAGAACATTAAAATTAGATCTATGAAATGTTATAGACAGAGAGACAAACAAATGTATAGAGAGTGAGAAAAATAGAAAAGGTGAATAAAGGTGAAAACAGAACAGAAAATTGAAACCTTTGAAATGTGGATTTATAGAAGAATACGTAGAATTGGATGGAAAGAAAAGAAAAAAAAACGATGAAGTCTTAAAAGGGCTAAAAATGAAAAGAGAACTTCTAAACACAATTAGAACAAGACAAATGAAATTTTTGGGACATGTTAAAAGACACAACAGCCTAATAAAAGTAATATTGGAAGGGAAAATACAAGGTAAAAGAGGCAGAGGCAGACCAAGACTAACATGGACGAGTAACATCAAAAGATGGACAAGTCAACCTATGACAATCTGCACCATCAAAGCAAGAGACAGTGTGGAATGGCACTCCATGGTAGCCAACCTTCGATGCGGAGACGGCACTCAAAATGATGATGATGATGATGATGAATAAAGGCGAGAAAACTACATGGACAAAACAGACTAGGGAAAATGCTTAAGAAGATAAAGTGAATAAAACATAGAAATACACAAAGAGTAACACGGAAAGTGATCAAGTTTGCGAACATATGCAGGAAAGAATGATCGACAGAAGTAAATGAAGCATTGAAAACGGCATAGAGACTGGAAAATTAACTTAAGAAGATAAAGTAAATAAAACATAGAAATACACAAAGAGTAACACGGAAAGTGATCAAGTTTGCGAACATATGCAGGAAAGAATAATCGACAGAAGTAAATGAAGCATTGAAAACGGCATAGAGACTGGAAAATTAACTTAAGAAGATAAAGTAAATAAAACATAGAAATACACAAAGACAGATATCATCATCATCAAGTGCCATGCCTCCTGGAGTAGGGGTTCAAGTCTCTCCATAACGTTCGATCTCGACGGCTATTTATAGTTTCTCATGTTGACCTTCTGTCAAGCCATTCTATTAAGCTGTCTGGTATCTTTTCTCTTTGCTTCTCTCTATCTCTTCGTCCCTCAATTTTCCCAGTTGTTACAATATATTACAGCTGTTCCCTTCACATTCTTCTTCTAACTTTTTTTTTTAGCTCCCAGTGGAGCATAGGTCTTCAACAAACACTTTCCAAGTCGTTCTGATTTTTTTGCCATTCTTTTAAGATCATTCCATGTCTTCCCCATCATCTTCATCTTTGCTTCTATCTGTCTTCTCCAAGAATTCCTTGGTCTTCCTCTTTGTCTTTTCCCCTGGGGATTCCAAAAAGGGCCTGTTGTGTAATACTCTCATTTGGCTTCCGCAGTGTGTGTCCTATCCAGCGCCATTGTCTTCGCTGTATCTCTTTATCCACTGGTATTTGACTGGTACATTTCCATAATTCTATGTTAGTGATTTTGTCCTGCCATTTCTATCCTTTTATTCTGCGATAAGCATCCATTAATGAAAGTCTGTATCTTCATGATTGTCAATTTTGTTGTTCTCCATGTTTCACATCCATATAATAGGACCGACTTAACATTGGAGTTGAAAATTTTTATTTTGTATTTAACCTAATTTCTTTTGATTTCCATATGTTTCCCAGTGCAATGAAAGCTCCTCTTGCTTTTGATATCCTTATTTTGGTATCATTTTCTGTTCCTCCCTCTTTATCTATATTACTGCCTAGATATATATATATAAGATTGTACGTCTAGTAGAGGTATTTCTCCTAATTTTATTTGGCTATTGCCAACTGCATTAATTCTCATAATATTGGTCTTATCTCTATTAATCTTCAGTCCTAGCTGTTGTGATCTCTCATCAAGTATGCTTATTTTGTCCTGCATCTGTTGATGGCTGTGTGATAGGAGAGCTATGTCATCAGCAAAGTCTAAATCATCAAGTTGCTTGGTCAGTGACCACTGGATTCCATTAATGTTGTTTTGGGTTATTTTCATAATCCAATCTATGGCCAGTAGAAAGAGAAATGGAGACAGAAGGCATCCTTGCCTTACTCCTGTTCTTATTTCAAATGCTTCTGTAAGCTGTCGTTCATGCACAACACTACATTTCGTTCCTTCATACATTGTTTTTATCAGCTTAATAAACTGTATGGGGATTCCGCAACTTCCAAAGCATTTCTCTGTCTAAACTATCAAATGCCTTTCGTAATTCCCTTCACATTGCAGGGCCAAAAAATTATGGATTGTTTCTTCAAAATATTGGATATTTGCTCTCTTTTTACTTTTACCTCTTTTAGAACGTTTTCATTGCTCTTATCAGCTGTCCATGGTATTCTCAATATTCTTCTGTAAAACCACAGTTCTACAGCCTCCAGTGATTTTCTTGTCGGTTGTCGTATTGTCCATAATTCACATTCATATGTTAAGACCGGCTCTACATAACATTTAAGCATTTTTTCGTCTTGTCTCTATTGTCAAAAACGGATAGCCGGATTGCACAAACACACATAATAAAGATAGATATATAAAGTGTGTAATAACTGACAGAAAGAGGGGGAGAGAAAACGAGAGAGAGGGAGATCAATATAGACTGATTGTTGGGCCAAAACTACTTTTCATAAATCATCCACTATTTCTGGTGCTGACAACCACTTCTACAGAGGACAACTGCCATCAATTAATAAACAAAATAACAGGCAATAAAACAACAAGGCATATGCCAGGTCCGACAAATAATCCTTGTAGCAGAATTAATTATCTTGACCAGCTTAATGGTGCAGCACTTTTCTCAAGCAAAAATTCCATGCATGATCGAATGTGCGTTCATTGACAAAGAGGCAGTTCCAATGCCTGAGGATAAATGTCCAATATGCGGCATTTGATTGGGGGTGAAAATTAGCTCTCTTTTCTTGTCTATTACCTCTTTCTTACTTTTATCTCTCTATCTCTATTCTGTAATCAATTCCTACATTTTATTACCTCTCATTTTGTTCTCACTCATTCTATTTTTGTACCCTTCCCTTTCTGTATCTTTTTTTTCTTCTGTATTTTAGTATCATCATCATCATCATTATCATCCTCATTATCATCATCATCATCAAGTATCATGACAGCTGGCGTAAGTGATCATGTCTCTCCACAACTTTCGATCTTGACAGTTATCTATCATTTCTGTTGTTGGCCTTCTGCCAAGCCATTCTCTTAAGCTGTCTGGTATCTTTTCTCTTTGCTTCACTCGATCTCTTTGTCCATAACCTTTCCTAGTTGTCACAATATATTCCCGCTGCTCCATTCTCATTACATATCCAACAGATAATGATTCTTTTTCCACAAATATTGGAAATTAGCTCTCTCTTTACTTTGGCCTCTATATATATTAATATAGTCTACGATAAATATAAGAAGGAAGAAGACAAAGATGAAAACCAAAATATACTTGGAGAAGTCATGTGGAAGCAGAAACGAAGAGGATGGGAAAGGTATTAAACAATTATCCGAGAATGGCAAGAAACAAGACGGCCTGGTATAGTGTTTGTTGGAGACATATGCTCCACAAGAGGATGAAAAGTATAAGAACAGCAACAACTATGAACAAAATCGTTATGTAAATGTTAGTTTAATCACATCTGGCAGTTCAAAATTCAAGGTAGATAATACATTCCACCAAGAATTTAATTAATTATAGAGTGATCGTCTATTATAGATTGACCCTGTTTGAACGTGACTCTCGACGCTCGAAAGTTCTCTCTGTCCTGCGCGAGATGTCCAGCTTCTGCAGAAGTTAATATAAGTAAAAAAAAAAAAATGAAGTAAAGAGCCTCGTCACGCCATGTGACGTATAGGGAATAAGGCTTTGGTGATCATCATTTTATAGACTTTCAGCACATGATTTTTGGGGTAATCTGGTTGGTATTACGCCCGTGCTGTTTTACTCTCCACAATAAAATATGGTACACATTTAAGGCTGGTGAACCAGGAAGCCGTCGATCAGGATTGAACTCGAACTGCTGTACTTTGTAGTCTAGTTAACTAACCATTGAGCTATCGAGTTAATCCAAGCTCATCTAGAAAATCTTGCACAAATCTTCTTCTAGATCTCCTTATCCCACTTTTACCCGGAACTATGCCCTCCATGTTGTTTTTTTTTTGTTGGTCTTTATGTCGTTTTACATGACCAAGATATTGTTTATATTCCTTGTTTTTATGTTCATTAGCAATCAGTTTTTTTTTGGAATTTAAAGATTTTGAAATAAAAAATGAATAAGATTATTCTTTTTTTCGTTCATGGTATTCTGAGTATTCTTCTGTAACACTTGCGTTCAAAGGCATCATGTGTTTTAAGCAGATCAGCCAATTTTCCATGTTGCACAGCCATAGTTGGCTATGTGAAAAAATATAGGCTCTTAAAAACCCAAGTTCTGTTACTGATTAAGTCCCTTGTCACGTGTACAATTGTTTTAATTCATAGTTAGGTCAATAAACGACAAATTACCTTTTTATGTTGAAATGATTATTTTTTTTTTTTGGGAGTAAATGAGTGAAATGTAGGGGAATCAAACTGGATATATGAGTCTACCAAGACTTGGCAAGAAATTTGGGGGAGGAGGGTGGAGGGGCGGGGTGCGAACGCCCAGACAACCACCAACAACAACACGCAAAAAAACACCCACGCTAATGGCTGACAGATTAATCATGAATGCTATGTGTAACTAATATATGTGCCGACCACGTCTAGCCCATATATAGAAGTTATGATGGATACCCACAATAAATTGCACATTGTCGCCACTGCGCACTGAATACAATGTTCTGTCGTGCACATTAACGGCATGGTGCATATCCCACACGCAATCCCACCGTCCAACACCGGCGTTCGCTGACTTATGATCGATCGTTATTGATTGACAGAAATGACTTAACTACATTTAGGACACAGTCATGAATGATCGTTGTTATTAATGGCCTAACGTATACACGCTGATTCTTCTATAGAGCAAACCTTCGTCAACAGTCCTCTAGGTCAAACTGCCCTACCATAACCATCACTAACTACCCCCTCCACCTTCTTTTTTTTCTTTTTATTTATCTTCTTGTTCTGCTCCTTACTATTACTAATACTACTGATACTACTACTACTACTACCACCACTACTACTACTACTGATACTACTACTACTACTACTACTACTACCACCACTACTACTACTACTGATACTACTACTACTACTACCACAACTACTACTACTTCTACCACTACTACTACTACTACTACTACTACTACTATCACTACTACTACTACTACTGATACTACTACTACTACTACTACTATCACTACTACTACTACTACTGATACTACTACTACTGCTTCTACCACTACTAATACTTCTACCACTACTACTACTACTACTACTACTACTACCACTACTACTACTACTACTACTACTACTGATACTACTACTACTACTTCTACCACTACTACTACTACTACTACTGATACTACTACTACTACTTCTACCACTACTACTACTACTACTACTACTACTACTACCACCACTACTACTACTACTGATACTACTACTACTACTACCACCACTACTATTACTTCATACCACTACTACTACTACTACTAATACTTCTACCACTACTACTACTACTACTACCACTACTACTACTACTACTACTACTTCTACTACTACTACTACTACTACTACTGATACTACTACTACTACTTCTACCACTACTACTACAACTACTGATACTACTACTACTTCTACCACTACTACTACTTCTACCACTACTACTACTACTACTACTTCTACCACTATTACTACTACTACTACTTCTACCACTACTACTACTACTACTACTACTACTACTGATACTACTGCTACTACTTCTACCACTACTACTACAACTACTGATACTACTTCTACTACTATTTCTACTACTACTACCACTACTACTACTACTACTACTGCTTCTATCACTATTTCTACCACTACTACTACTACTACTACTTCTACCACTACTTTTACCACTACTACTGCTACTACTGCTGCTACTACTACTACTACTTCTACCACTACTTCTACCACTACTACTACTACTACTACTACAGATACTACTACTACTTCTACCACTACTTTTACCACTACTACTGCTACTACTGATACTACATCTACCAATACTACTACTACTACTACTACTACTACTACTGATACTACTACTACTTCTACCACTAATTCTACCTCTACTACTACCACCACTACTACTACTATCACTACTAATGATACTACTACCACTACTTCTACCATTACTACTACTACTATTACTACTACTAATGATACTACTACCACTACTTCTACCACTACTACTACTACTACTACTACTAATACTACTACCACTACTTCTACCACTACATCTACCACTACTACTTCTACCACTACTACTACTAATAATAATACTACTGCCACTACTACTACCATTACTACTACTACTACTACTACCACTAATACTACTATTACTCTTTCTACCACTACTTCTACTACTTCTCCTACTACTACTTCTACTACTACTACTACTACTACTACTACTACTACTGCTACTGCTACTGCTACTACTACCACTGCCACTGCTACTACTACCATTGCTACTGTTTCTGCTGCTACTGATACTCCTACTACAACAACAATAACAACTACTACTTCTTCTACTATTACTGCTACTACCATTGCTACCACTGCTACTACTACTATTATCACTATACTAATGGTACTACTGCTGCTACTACTACTACTGCTACTGTTTCTGCTGCTACTGATACTCCTACTACAACAACAATAACAACTACTACTTCTTCTACTATTACTGCTACTGACATTGCTACTACTACTACTACCACCACTACACTAATGGTACTACTGCTGCTACTACTACGTCTACTATTACTACTACTACTGCTACTGCTACTGCTACTATTGCTACTGATACTTCTAATACTACTACTACTATAACAACTACTAATTCTTCTACTATTACTTCTAGTACCCTTGCTGCTGCTGCTACTACTACTACTACTACTACTACTACTACTACTACCACCACTACACTAATAGTACTACTGCTGCTGCTACTACTACTACTACTACTACTACCACTACACTAATGGTACTACTACTGCTACTACTACTACTACTACCACTACACTAATGGTACTACTGCTGCTACTACTACTACTATTACTACACTAACGGTACTACTGCTGCTACTACTACTACTACTACTACTACTACCACTACAGTAATGGTACTACTGCTGCTGCTACTACTACTACTACCACTACACTAATGGTACTACTACTGCTACTACTACTACTACTACACTAATGGTACTACTGCTGCTACTACTACTACTACTACTACTACTACTACACTAATGGTACTACTGCTGCTACTACTACTACTACTATACCACTACACTAATGGTACTACTGCTGCTACTACTACTACTGCTACTACTACTACTACCACTACACTAATGGTACTACTGCTGCTACTACTACTACTACTACCACTACACTAATGGTACTACTGCTGCTACTACTACTACTACTACTACTACCACTACACTAATGGTACTACTGCGCTACTACTACTACTACTACTACTACTACTACTACCACTACACTAATGGTACTACTGCTGCTACTACTACTACTACTACTGCTACTACTACCACTACACTAATGGTACTACTGCTACTATAAATTCTTCCTCCTTGTTTGCCTTGTTTTCTTCTGTCTCTTCTTCTACTACTAGTACACTGCTACTGTTATTACAACTAATAATAATAATAGTATTACTACTACTGCTACAAATACTACTATTACTACTAATACCACTGCTACAACCAATACTACTACTACTACTACCACCACCACCATTACAACTTCTTCTTCTCCAACAACTTCTTCGTATCTTATGTTTCTCCTTCTGCATCCAATTCTCCTCATCATGTGAATGTGATCTTTATTCTTGCTGCTACGAAGGGAACAGACTCAACGTGTTGATGTGTGGCGACTTGTTTGTGTGGTTAAAGCTCAGGTTTATGTGTGTGCCATGATGACACCTAAAGACTCCCGTCTCCGGCAGGTTGTACCATTGACTTCCATTGCCGTGACTAAAATACCCAATCTAAAGCAGGTTGTACCATTGACTTCCATTGCCGTGACTAAAAATACCAATCTACAGCAGGTTGTACCATTGACTTCCATTGCCGTGACTAAAATACCCAATCTACAGCAGGTTGTACCATTAATTTCCATTGCTGTGACTAACACACTCAATATTTGCCAGGTTGTACCATTGACTTCCATTGCCGTGATTACATACTCAATCTACGGCATGTTGTACCAATGACTTCCATTGCCGTGACCACCGCACTCAATCTACGGCAGGTTGTACCACTGACTTCCATTGCCGTGACCACCAGACTCAATCTACGGCAGGTTGTACCACGGACTTCCATTGCCGTGACCACCACACTCAATCTACGGCAGGTTGTACCACTGACTTCCATTGCCGTGAACACCACACTCAATCTACGGCAGGTTGTTGCACTGACTTCCATTGCCGTGACTAAACACTAAGCCTACTGCAGGTTATACCACTGACTTCCATTGCTGTGACTAACACATTCAATCTACTGCAGGCTATACCACTGACTTCCATTGCTGTGACTAACACATTCAATCTACGGCAGGTTATACCACTGACTTCCATTGCTGTGACTAACACATTCAATCTACGGCAGGTTATACCACTGACTTCCATTGCTGTGACTAACACATTCAATCTACGGCAGGTTATACCACTGACTTCCATTGCTGTGACTAACACATTCAATCTACGGCAGGTTATACCACTGACTCTCAGTTTATTGTCTTCCCGATAAACCCCAGAAATGGTAAAGAAAACAGATAGTATTCAGTCCAACAGAAGAGAACAGTCGTTCCCATGATACTTAGCATACCTAAAATTAACTAGGACAACCTGTAACTCTCACGCTTTAAACGGTCTTTAACAAAGTGAATAAATATTTGCCTAAACTTCGCCTGTCAAATATACCGATCAGCACACTTAGGTCGAATGATAAATCTACGGAACATATACTGCATAAAAGGTAAAAGTAGAGAGCTCCGTCACGCCAAGTGGCTTATAGGAAAATGGTGTTAGTGACCATAATTTCTATAGAACTTCGGCACATGATTTTCGGGGTATTGTGGTCGGTATTACGCTCGTGCCGCTTCACTCCCCCCCCCAAAAAAAAATCCCTTACCCATTTAAGGCTTGGTGAACCCGGAAGACATCGGTTGGGATCGAACCCTCCCTCTTGTCCTTTGTAGTCCAGTTCACTAACCACTGAGCTATCGCGGCTCCCACATATACTACATGATTATTCTGAATTTCACAAACTTAATAAGGTGCATAGGGTCAGAGACTCAACATGACAATGAAAGCTGTTTTGAAAGTTAGGATATAAAGAAAAGAACTGGATTAACATCACTAATAATTAACTCCCACAAATGCACGATCATGTTAAAAAAAGTAACATGAAAAGTTTAACACAAACATAATCAGACAGTACCATCAGAGAGCTTTAACGCTAATCAATAACGGGAAAAGTGTAACCTAGAAAATCAGTTAATGATATGGCAGATAATTTGATGAATATATGAACGAGACCAGGTATTTGTATTTCTTATCATGGGTTGCGCGTCCTTTCAGAACGTTGCACTCATCACTATTCTATTCTATTCTATTCTATTCTATTCTATTCTATTCTATTCTATTCTATTCTATTAATAGAATCAGTTTCATTGCAGTCAGGGTATCCTCATACGCGCTCCACTTCCATCCCAGCATTTCTCCAAACGTACACAGACTGACTGTCCGTGGAAAGTGTTGATTTTATATACATCTGCTGTTCCACTAAGCACACCGAATCTACCAGATCTCTTTTACATATTTATACTTCCTCAGTCTTGTATGTAGATATCGTTGTCCCACCCAGTCTCCTCCCCTTCTCGTAGGGAATGAAGAATAATTTGGCGATGCCCTTTTTGTCGAGAGTAATGCCACACAAATTGTCGAAGTTGCAAGGTCAGCTTTTTCATGGCCGTGTGCACCAGCGTGCCCTGGACCAGAGTAATGCCACACATCAGAGTAATGCCACACACCAGAGTAATGCCACACAAATTGTCGAAGTTGCAAGGTCAGCTTTTTCATGGCCGTGTGCACCAGCGTGCCCTGGACAGTACACCAAGTTAACGAGCTCACTATAGAGTCATCCAAGAGATGCATCCACTTCTATCGCAAATACTGTCTGCCCAACTTCTGTAGCATACTTTGGGAATCCGTCACCAAGACTGCGTGAACCATGTTCTTGGCAACCAACCATGTTATCGCCGCCCTTCTATCTACATTCTCATGCTGGACACCGAAGAGCTACACTTGCCAGATTGACTAGCCACTCTCTACCATGTTGGTATGTCACAAAGCCTCAACCGCTGCGCTGTCCTCGGGATATAGAACCATCCGTGTAGATGATGGGGTCCTGAGGTGACGGCACATTAACGATGGATAACCTTATTACGACTTTTGTAGCTTCGTAGGCCCAGTTGCGACAGTCCCTGCAGAGTGAATGATTACTTCAAATAGGGGTAAACGACAAAGGTTACTTTCTTAACCTATGGGACATCTTTCATTACAAATTATTTTTTATATTTTTCATTTTGTTTAGTTCCTTTCGTCTAATGAAATCCAACCTGTCCTATTGTCTATTCATCGTTTAACCAGACTCTACGAAAAAAAAATCCTGACCACATTTTTCGCTATTTTTTAGGTGTGTAGTTGTGTATTCTAACACAGAATTTTGTGTCTAAAGTATATAGTTTGTTGGTTATATCTGATGAAGGGTTTTGCCGAAACGTTGTAGTTTTTCTTGTCGTTTGTTAGTTTAGCTGCTGAATACGATTTTATGTTTATTTTCTATACTTGGTTAGCCTTTTTTTCCGCTCTTACTTCTATCCAATCCTTGCCAGTCCTAATGTCATTCAGATCACATACCCTCCTTACGGACACCTCCGACCCGGCATTCCAGGATTTTCCACGTCTGCCCTTGGTCGCACCCAACTCTGAATGCAATGGATAATGTACCTCCCTTGTCACTTTCAAATAAGCCAGGACCTGAGCAGATCTATGTCGCACAATATATAATATTCGGCAAGTCAAGTAAGCACCTCATTGAACGGATAGTTGTATCTCTGTTGCATTTGAGAACTGCCCAAAGGTCCTCATTTTGAACGCTTTTCAACCTTTCGACCTCAGTTGGCTAAAGAGTAAGGAGACCAAACCATAATCCAGTACCGAGAGCACAAAAGCCCGCATGAGCGAGAAAGTGAAGAATGCTAAAGGTTTGCTCCTCTCGATCGCTCTGACATCTCTCCTTGCCCTATGAACGACACTGCTCACCTGTTGATTGAAAGAAAGGATCCTATCACGTTCTATTTCCAAATACTTAATAGTCTGACGCCTAACGATGGCGATGCCATTGCAGTTTATGACTGCGAGGGTGACTTTTTTCTTTTGGTCAGCGAATACCACATCACAGAAGCATTGTTTTGGTTAACTCTTTTCGTACGTTTCGCCGCACAGTGCGTCACTCTCAATTTGATTAGTGTAAACTGTCATCAAACCATATTCTTTTTATGTCTTATATCATCTTGGTTTTGATAAAATCTAATTTCTTGTTTAGATATCTAAAATGCATATTTACTATGTTAAGAGTTAGATAATATAAACATATATATTAAATTTAAAACATGAACAATTTTGTCTCTGAAATCTCTACTGCTAAATTGATAAAAACCTTCCGTACTGAAAGAGTTAATAAGTGCTTTGTAGTTATTGCATCAGGTTGTTATCTAATCTACGCTTTCTTGCAATTGCCTAACCATTTCTGCTCTATCACGACCGTGTATAAATGTCAAAATGTCATCTGTAAATGCGAGAGTGCGACCCGTTCCGATGCAGTTCATGTGGGCTAAACTGTCAGTGTATATACTGAACAAAGCCGGTGGTAACGTCGATCCTTGAGGTAATTTCGGCGATATAGATCGCGGCTCATATGTCCAGGTACCAAAATTCACTACATCCCGTCTGATGGAATCTCTGTCTCTGTCATGATCTCCCACTTCTTCTGTTGATATGTTCACGGTCTCTTTGACGTCTTGAACAACATTCTTCTTGTTCTGTCCCTTCCTAGTCGTCCAGAAACCATGGCTACATTATTGTTCTTTCCAGCCCGCTGTCTTTTGACCTGATCGTAGTATTTACATTTTCTATGTAAGATGTTATAAGCCAGTTCTTTTCAACGTATACGTCTTTGAGTAGGTCTTCTTTGTCTTTCTTCATTATCAGGGTACCTTGAGGATTTCCCAATTGCATATTGTTTCGAATGAACTGATTTTCTTCATTATTGTTTGCGAGATTGTCCATGATTCACAACTACATGTTGCTATTGAGAAGATACATATCCTGAAGGTTTTTTATTATACTGCATTGTGGGTATTGTGCTATATGTTCTTCAAAGCATTTAATTGTCGTGTTGCTGTTACTGGCCTTCTTTTAATCTCCTTATGACAGTCTCCATTGTTAGCTGTTACAGATACCATATGTTTATTGTTGGTTACAATTTAAAGTTCTTCACCTTTGATGATGATTTTGTGTTGCCTTATAGATGTGTTGATAAACATTAGCTTGGTTTCTTTATATTTAAATGGAAGTGTTGCTCTTCATTGTGTGTTTTTTGTTAACACATTCAATTGTCTCTTTTAATCCCATTGTACTGTGTTTGAGAGGAGAACTAGTGTCATCAGCATATATGAATTCTGGTATTATTATGTCGTTTGTTATGAAAGTGTCGAACTTAATAAAAGTGTCATACTTTCTGTCATCTTCGTAATCTTCATAGCATAGCTGTTGCACGGATTTAGCGGGAGAATGCATCCCGGCCGCACCCCCTCTTGTATTTATACTAATGCCATAAACATGTCATTCTCAAAGTTGCTGTGCAAGATTGTGGCAATAGTTTTTATGATAAAATCCTTAGCAAACCAATAACAAAGACATTACCGATTTTAACGGCCTAAAAGCACAAGTAATGTGACGGGCACGCAAGTTTATGGAAATGATAAAATGGAAGGGTTTGTTGGGAAAGCGTTTGTGGTACGACATAAGAGTTGACAAGTGGTTGTAGGAAAAGTTGGAGGAGCGGAATGGGCAAGGAGACGAGAGAGATATTGAATTTTACAAATAATTTACGAGTGATGATTATTTATAGAGCAACATGAGGATGATACTTAAGAAGCACAAGGGGTTTTAAATCAAGTGGTTTGAGTATGGCGTGAGAAAATTTGAGTACGGATCAATAATGTTTATTATCATTATTATCGTTATTACTATTATTATCCGCGTCCCTTTTCTTCTTTCTATTAAACTCATTTAGACTGCAATTGCAGAATTAGCGTGAAGCACATTGCACAGAATAACGCACCCTATAGTTAAGTTGTGCATTCCCTTTTATCAGATTTATCGTTATCGCGTGTTCATTTCATGATGGCGACCAAGAAGGCGGTTGTTTTATTTTCGGAGTGTAGTTTGTGTGATTAAAGTGATTGAATATAGTGTCTCCAACGGATTATAATTTTTGAAAAGTTGTGTAAAGTTTTCTACCAAGGAGGAGGATAAGACCCGGATAAGTACTTTTTTTTTTTTTAATGTTAACAGCTAAAGTTTTATATTTAGATCGTAAAAGATCGCATGTGAGACCTTAGCGATTAAACACGTGGGGGAAACATCAGCCGGGCTAAACCCCCAACGTGTGTTTTTCTTAAGTTAAGCCTTTAACTTACGACTGACTCTGCAGGTCGGTAAGGGATAAATGTTTTATGCTCAGAGAAATACACAGAAGATGGAGATAGATAAACATAATGTTGCAACGATAAATATATGTGGGATAAAAAATAAAGAAGTCGAACTTATAGCAGAAATGACAAAAAGGAAAATTAAAATACTAGGATTAGCGGACACCAGAGTAAAAGGAAAACATATAAAGAAAACACACATGAATTACACGAAAATATTCTCAGGAGTCGACAACACAGAAAGAGCAACACATGGAGTAGGTTTTATCATCGACCCAGAACATGCAAAGAACATTCTAGAAATAAAATACCATTCAGAAAGAATTATCACAATTAAACTACTAGAAGACGATCGAAAAACAAATTACATTCAAATATATGCACCATGCAACAACAATGAAAGGGACAGCGAAGAATTCTACGACACACTGAGTGAAATCATTAACAAGATTGACGAAAGCAACGACATGTTAGTGATGAGAGATTTTAATGGAAGGCTTGGGAAACGCAACAGTGAGAACAGTTATATCTAAGGGTCCTTTGGCGATAAAACAACTAAAATAAAGTAAAATGGAAGCAGACTGCTGGATCTGTGCAATCAAAATGATTTATTTATCACCAACACATTCTTCAAACACAGAGAGTCGCAAGTATACACCTGGTACAAATGGAATGACACAACATGCAGAAGTCAGATAGATTTTATACTAACAAGACAACAGAACAAGAATAGAGTAACCGACAGTAGAGCAATCCCTAATATTACAGACGACACGAATCACAAGATAGTTATGATCACACTAAGACAGGCAAAAATAAAGAGAATATACGAAAACAAACAAAAGAAGCGAAAAGAACAGGCAATAAAAATAAAACAATTAAAAGATCAAGAATCAAGGAAAATCCTAGAAGAAAAACTAACAGAGGAACTCAAGAAACTCCCTAACGAAGTATACACAGTAGAAGAAGAGTGGAAACAATTTAAAGAAGCAGTAACCAACATCTCTAAAACAGTTTGTGGAACGAAGCTAAGAACAAGAGAAGGGAAAAAGAGCATCCGTGGTGGAACGAAACAATCAGAGAAGCAGTTAAAGAAATGAAGACATGGTTTAAAAATTGGAGGGAGAACAAGAACCAAGAAAAAGATGACAAGTATGCCTTAGTTTGAAAAAGAGTTAAAATTTTGATCAAAGAAGCTAAGCAAAAGAATTGGACAGAATTCGGACAAAACATGAGCAGGGACTTCAAGACAGCCACAAGAGATTTCTACAAAGCAGTAAAAGCCACAAGAGCGAGAAAAGAAAACCATGATCCTATTGAACTGATAAATGACAAAGACGGACAGCCAATATCAAATAACCAACGTATGCAACAGAGATGGAAAGAATATTTTGAAGACCTGTTAAACATACCAACTACCAATAAGAAACAAAAACCACGCTAGAACTCACAAATACTGAACCCAACATCATGAAAGAGGAAATCGAAGAAGTAATCAAATATGCACCAAGAAATAAAGTACAGGGATAAATAACATACCAATAGAAATAATAGCAGCAGCAGGAGAAACAGGAGTGCAATGGCTGCACAGAATATTTAATGCAGCATGGCACCAACAGCAAGCCCCAGAAGACTGGCAATATGCAATCATCATACCAATATGGAAAAAGAAAGGTAGCAAAAAAGACTGCAATCAATATAGAGGTATATCTCTTCTCAGCCATGTAGGAATGCTATACGCCAAAATCTTGGAAAAAAGGCTGAGACCAATAATAGAACTACAGTTAAGCGATTCTCAAATGGGGTTCCAAAAAATGGAATATCGCCGGCGTACGAAATATAAAACAATGTCAAAACAAATCAGTGTTGTGAATGCGACCTTCCATCGTCTAGGCTTGTTCTGCGCTTTACGTCACATTGGTGCTGTTCATGACCGTTGTTGGATTTGCTTGACGCAAGTTATTTCCATGTTACTTATTAATGTGAAATGCTTTGTCAGCCACAGTTTTATCACTTTAGGGAATTTGCACCGTGTTCTGTTCGTCGTAGGCTACATTCACTACAGTAATCAAGAATCTAAAGGGCGCGTCATTGCTGTGCTTGCGCCATTGTTATGTATCCTACGTCATCGTAATGGCTCACCGTAAATCCCTAGACCGGCAACGCTAATCTTACGGTATGTTGTTTGATGTGCGACGGGGATAATCTGACGACTAACTGTGTGTTTAAATGTTCGAAATTGGAGTCAACAGAGATGGCCTAACATCATCAAGCGCTATACATTTTTAAAGAAATATGACGGTCATCACTTTCGGGAGGACGTGAACTTCTGGCATATGGTGGATAGGCGGCAGGAACCATTGCAGGCTATGCATGAAAAGTGTTCCTTGTTGCAGTTTCCTCATATTCCAAGTCCATGGGGTACTGGTTGGTTTCGAGGCAAGACGCCGGCCTCGGGACAGAGAGGTTGTGGGTTCAAATCTGGGCTCCACCGGTTGGGATTTTTATTTATGATTTCTCTCTGCGACAACTACCCTGGTCTCAGCAGCGAGGCCCGGCTTGAAACGTCAGTTACTCATCGACGAAAAAAACATGAGTACCTCCGAAGTCGGAGTTATTTGCCTGTGCGGCGAGGGACCCCTATGCACACGTCTGCCAGGGAAAAATTGATTAGCACGCAAAATTCAGTTCCTAGTCTCTGGGGACTTCGTCAGAATTGAAAGCTGGCGAACAACAACAATGGGGCTCCGAAAAAAGAGGATGTACTGACGCACTATTCACATTAAAACAGAGGATGTACTGACGCACTATTCACATTAAAACAGAGGATGTACTGACGCACTATTCACATTAAAACAGAGGATGTACTGACGCACTATTCACATTAAAACAGAGGATGTACTGACGCACTATTCACATTAAAACAGTTTGCAAAAAATCGACAGAACACAATCAAAACTTATACATAGCCTTCATTGACCAGGAAAAAGCATTCGACAGAGTAAACAGAACAACTGTGGGAGATATTAACATCATACGGAGTAAGCCAACATCTAACCAACCTAATTAAAAGTCTCTAGATCAACAGCAGCTGCAGGGTCAGAACAGCAGCAGGCTACACAGACCACTTCGAAGTTAGATAAGGTGTAAGACAGGGGTGCGTACTATTCCCCCCTACTGTTTATTACATACATGGACAATATATGCAAGCTAGCCAACCCATCAGAGACAGAGGAGATCAACCAGCTTTTATTTGCAGACGATCAGGCACTAATACATGAACAAATAGAAGAACACTTAATCAAACTCAACATCACAGGCACAAAATACAACATGCAAATCAACACCAACAAAACAGAAATCATGAATGTCGCCAAAAATAAACAGAACATCAACATAACTATAGAAGACACAACTAAAACAAGTAGAGGAATTCAAATACCTAGGAAGTCTAATGACAAACGATAATTCTCAAACAGCAGAGATAGAATCAAGATGCAACAACGCTTGTCAAATCATTGGACAGTTATCACCACTACTGTCCAACAAGGATATAACTCTGGAGGCAAAACGAGCACTATACAATACAATCTTCATCCCGACGTTGTGCTACCAATGTCAAACCTGGACACTAGATGCAAGAACAATAAGAAAAAAATAACCTCTACAGAGATGAAATGTGTTAGACGAATGACAGGAAATAGTCTGAGAGAGTAGATCAGAAATGAAGAATTGAGAAAAAAGCTAGGAATAGCCACCGCCATAGAATATATAATGAAACAACAGATAAAATGGTTTGGCCACGTGACAAGGCAGAAAGAACAAAACACAACACAACGAGCCTTCAACAAACGTTGTGAGAACACCAGACCCAAGGGTTGACCACGAAAAAGATGGATCGATGGAATATTAGAAGCACTAGGAAACATAACAGCAGCAGAGGCGAACAGAAGAGCAAAAGACCGCAAATTATATCTCCCCTCAACGCTGAAAGGCAGATGAGGAAGAAAAGAGGAAGAGGAGGAAGTGGTGATTCAATAATATTGGACTGTCCGATGGCAGAATGTATCAACCTCACTCTCACCAAACCTTCATTTTGGGGTATAACAATGAATAGATTGGTCTGGCCACCTTGAGTTCACGAACATTTCAACTCTAGCTCTGTAGAGGGTTATATTTTTCTTAGAAGAGGATTATACATATAATGGACAGTTTCAATCAGCAATCTTATTTGTAGTCTAGTGTACAAGAGTGGAGCTCACGTGTAAAAGAGTTGAGTTCAGATCGAAAAATAAAAAAAAGAGTTCTTGTTTGTTTCGAAGGCGGGCTGGAATTTAGTAGTTCAAATACTCATACAGTTCTCTCCCCCCCCACACACACACACGCACGCGCACACACACACATAGACAGACGAATATGAATAATTCTAGCACAAGGAAACACCATGACCCACTATAATAACCTTGAACCTTAACCTTGAACGGCAGCCGGAATGAATCAGTACAACGATTCTTCTACCTCATATCTACTGTCACGAGCTGCCTTCTCCCTTGAATACAAAATAAATAAAGGAACTGGCATAGCAGCAACAACATTTGGTAAATTAACACAACGAATACCGAATACCACGAAGTTAACATTATACACCAAGATCTAATATATCAAACCTGCGTGCTTATCACATTCCTGTATGGATCTGAAATGTGGACAACCTATTCAAAGCACGGGAACAACTAAAGAGTTTCCATATGCAATGCTTTAGGTTTAAAAAAATAATGAGCGTCAAATGGCAAGAAAAAAATAATGAACGTCAGATGGCTAGAAAAAATCATGAACGTCAAATGGCAAGAAAAAATAATGAACGTTAAATGGCAAGAAAAAAATACTGAACGTCAAATGGCAAAAACAATTTGAACGTCAAATGGCAAGACAAAATAATGAACGTCAAATGGCAAGAAAAAATAATGAACGTCAAATGGCAAGAAAAAATAATGAACATCAAATGGCAAGAAAAAGTAATGAACGTTAAATGGAAAAAATAATGAACGTCAAATGGCAAGAAAAAATAATGAACGTCAAATGGCAAGAAAAAATAATGAACGTCAAATGGCAAGAAAAAGTAATGAACGTCAAATGGTAAGAAAAAATAATGAACGTCAAATGTGCGAAAAAAAATAACGAACGTCAAATGGCAAGAAAAAGTAATGAACGTCAAAAAGCAAAAAAAAATTACTGAACTCTGATATCGTTATAGGCTTCTGTCCATCAAGACAACACTCAGATGTCGATAATTAATTAAGTTGGCTTGGACATGTTAGAAGAATGGACAATGATCGTATCGTCAGGCAAATATTGTGTGGGGTAATTATAAATGGGAAGCGGACCTCAAATGTGGTACAAAGACGTCTTCAGGGTAGCCCTGAATGATCTTTCCATTATTGTGAATTCTGCATCAGTGAACTCTCTATCAGTTAACTCTCCATGAGTGAGCTCTCCATTAGTGAACTCTCAATGCGTGAACTCTCCATTCGTGAATTCTCCATTAGTGAACTCTCCATTAGTGAACACTCCATTAATGAACTCTCCAGGAGTGAACTCTCCATTAATGAACTCTCCATGACTGAACTCTCCAGGAGTGAACTCTCCATGACTGAACTCTCCAGGAGTGAACTTTCCATTAGTAAACTCTCCATTAGTAAACTCTCCATCAATTAACTCTGCATGGGTGAATTCTCCATTAGTAAACTCTCCATGAGTGAACTCTCCATTAGTACACTCTCCATCAATTAACTCTCCATGAGTGAACTCTCCATTAGTAAACTCTCCATCAATTAACTCTCCATGAGTGAACTCTCCATTAGTAAACACTCCATCAATTAACTCTCCATGAGTGAACTCCCCATTAGTAAACTCTCCATTAGTAAACTCTCCGTCAATTAACTCTCCATGAGTGAACTCTCCATTAGTAAACTCTCCATTAGTGAACTCTCCATTAATGAACTCTACAGGAGTGAACTCTCCATGAGCGAACTCTCCATTAGTAAACTCTCCATTAGTAAACTTTCCATTAGTGAACTCTCCATTAATGAACTCTCCAGGAGTGAACTCTCCATGAGCGAACTCTCCATTAGAAAACTCTCCATTAGTAAATTCTCCATCAATTAACTAACGTTCCATGAGTGAACTCTCCATTAGTAAACTCCCCCTGAGTAAACTCTCCATTAGTGACACAAACTGGAGTAAAGCTTGATCGTAGCACACGAAGAAGATTTATATATTAAAAAAGCGGTACGATAACATTTGAGAATGAAATGAAGTCAAACTCAGAGAATGGAATTGTTCTCCTTTATAAAAAAAAATCCTACAGTGGGAACCGGATAAGTTGTATTAGAAATCGCGTGCCTGACCGATACAATTATGTGTCTGATGTACGGAGGCGGTGACCTTCAGCATCATCATCAAGTACCGGGCCTGCGGCGTGGGTGATCATGTCTCTCCACAACTTTCGATCACGACAGTTATTTATCCATTTCTGTTGTTGACCTTCTGCCAAGCCATTCTCTTAAGCTGTCTGGTATCTTTTCTCTTTGCTTCCCTCTATCTCTTCGTCCCTCATCCCCCCCCCCAGTTATTACAATATATTCCAGTTGTTCTCTTCTCATTACATGGCCAAAAAATGATGATTGTTTCTTCCTAATATTGGAAATTAGCTCTCTTTTTGCTTTGGCCTCTTTCAGAACGTTTTCATTACTCTTCTTAGCTGTCCATGGTATTCTCAACAGTCTTCTGTAAAACCACATTTCTACAGACTTCAGTGATTTTCTTGTCTGTTGTCCTATTGCCCATAATTCACATATATATGTTAATACTGGCTCTACATAACATTTATGAACTCTTTTTCTTGTTTCTGTTGTCAAAAATGGATTGCATAGTTTCTTCCTCATTTTTTCTGCAGACAGAAAGGATTTTTTTTTTTAATCGGGGATGAAATAAAAATCCGGAGTCTCACACGTCGTGGGCGACTACTTTGACCAAGCGGCCTTTATCACCCTGGTTCTGACGTGAGTCCCCGTCATACACCAGCATTGGTGCTATGTGACGTAAAGATAGTTTTTTTTTTTTTTTTAACCAAGGAAGAGCGCAGAAGTGTTATGAGTTTTTTTTATAACTTGAGTAGAAATGGCCAAGACATAACTTGTGAGATATTATACAATTTCTAGGATTGTGTGATTTAACGGTTATCCACACCACCAAGTGATATTTGACATGACTTGTATCCTAGAATGAAGATATGCTCTGAATATTCGTGAAATATGTATCTAAAGTGGAACCATACAACTGTAATTATTTTTTAAATAAACATGTGTTGGTGTAATGGTACACCTCTAGCCTTGTCAATTATATAAGTTGAAAGGATGAGAAGTAACTTAAGGAATGTGTTCAGGACAGCAAGACACAGCTTGTGTATAATAATGTTAACTGTATGAATAGAAGATATGCTGACGATACTGTACTACTAGCAGAAAATCCTAAAGACCTACAACAATTACTTAATGAAATAAACACGACAAGCAAAAAATATGGACTAGATATGAATATCAAAAAGACTAAAACTATGATCATAAACAAAGAAAATACTCAAAACCCACAAGTGGATATCAAAATTGAAGGAATAGACCTTGAGACAGTTCAGAACTATAACTACCTTGGACATACTATAACCAGTGATGGAAAATGTACAACTGAAATAAACAAAAGAATAGGAATGGCAAAAAGTAATTTTAATGTCATGAAGGACATACTAACATCAAAACAAATAACACCAGAGCTAAAACTAAGAATAGCAAAATGTTACATCTTCTCAATATTCCTATATGGTGCTGAAACATGGACATTAGACAAGAAAACAGAACAGAGAATTGAAGCCTTTGAAATGTGGATATATAGAAGAATAGGTAGAATTGGATGGAAGGAAAAGAAAACAAATGACAAAGTCTTAAAACAACTAAAAATGAAAGAGAGAACTTCTGAACACAATTAGAACAAGACAAATGCGATTCTTAGGCCATGTTAAAAGACACAACAGCCTACTGAAAGTGATCCTGGAGGGGAAAATACAAGGTAAAAGAGGCAGAGGCAGACCAAGATTAACATGGACGAGTAACATCAAAAGATGGACAAATCAACCGATGACAACCTGCACCATCAAAGCAAGAGATAGAGCAAAATGGCGCTCCATGGTAGCCAACCTTCGTTGCGGAGACGGCACTCAATGATGATGAATAGAAAGAACAATGTAAATGAATAATAGAAAGAACAAACACAACGCGCAGAAATAATAATAAACTATCAAGTCAAGATAGAGAGAAGTCGGTTCAAAAAGCGATTCAAGGACTGGTCAAAAGTTGAGTCAATAAGAACTTAACACAAATAACAAAGGAGTACAACTCTATTACAGTGGAAGCTGTATAAATTCATCATAGCGCGAGAATTTAGTACCGTGACAGTTGTATGAGTCGTACACAAGTAAATAAATAGAGAAGTTCAAGGACAGCAACACTAGTGTGGATGATTCCCCATTTCTGGATCCTGTAATCACGGCTGTCACTGGAGACAACATTCCAGCAGTGGAGAAGAAGAAATGGGGAGATCGTCTCACATTCAAGCAGGTCAAGCCGCTATTGTGTGCTAGTCTTGGATCCGTTATTTCATTTATGACGAGCTGAAGCTCTGAGCGTGTGCAAAATGGGTACCAAAGCGGCGAAGATTAGGCGGCTGCGCACCCGCCCAAAACAGTAATTTTTTCTCCCGCGGTATCTACGCGATTGTCAAACCCTGACCTAAGTGTATTGCACTAGAGGGGGGATATAATGAACAGTGATAATGTAATTATTGTTTTGGTGTTTGTAGTAACCACTCTGTAGACACAGAAATCCCTGTTGTCCACTGATGGCACCTTAATACTGTTGTGGTATTACGAAGGAACGTTTGGCTGCGTTCACTTTCGGAGAGGTTACGCCTTGTGTGTTTTGGCGTGTGCTGTAGCTAGCGTGTGCTGTTGCTGGCGTATGCTGTAGATAGCGTGGGCTGTAACAGGTACTGCAGCTGCCTTACTTTGTTTGGACCCTTCAATGAGATAAGTTTCATTTCGGATGGTTTCACTCGCACGGGCGGTTGAGCAATTATGGATTTTAATTCGTTTGCGGTGATACCGGGGCCTTCGACTAACTAACACAATAACTGCTGCGATTATACTTGTCGTATTTTGAATATTATCCGAATCTTCCTTCTCCTTCACATCTAATGTTATATGTCTTGCTGCTTTCTATCTTGCTCCTGACACATGTATTTTCAGGGACCTCGGTAACCTAGTTGGGAAAACCACGTGACTGGACTACCGACGTTCGGACAACCCGTGTTCGATTTCTGCCTGGAGCAGTGTGAGTGTACTCGTGGTTGGCAAACAAAAATATACCCCCACGGTCGACCCAGGCATTGGTAGAAATTGGTACCAGGGTATTACCCTAGGAAGGTGAGGAATGTCGCCTCACATCGTGAGTTTCGATGCTTAAAGTGACACTATCAAGAAATCTCCGAACATTTCTGGATAGGCGGCAGAGCACATATGGGTGAAAACTGGCGTGCTAAGGCGCCGGTTCAAGTCTCGTACTTTATCTCACCTTTACATGTATTTTCAACAATATCTATCATATTGACTGTTATGTAATCCAGCGTCCAAGACTGGCATTGACATCACAGCGCTGGAGTGAAAGTTGCACTGAAGGGGATTCATTCTGCTTCTGTTATGACTTTGATGACCAAAATTGGTGCCCGATGAAGAAGACCAAAAGGAGGCTGGTATCAACATACCTTCAGGATATACAGCAAATTTGGTGTTGGAGAAGCAGTCTCTAACTAATCTTCCAAATTATTGAAACAAGTAACGATCATAAAATCGAATTAATTGGATATCAAGTTTAAAGACGTGATAAAACTCTATTAACACATGTCTCTAAATGGCCTGTCCTATTCAATTTTCGTAAAATAAAAAAAAATAAAAATAAAAAAAAATCAGCATTGCGGATTTCCGCGTTTAATTTGTTTGCTTTCACGAGAAATCAAGCTCAGTTGTCCTTGTATATTTGACTCACATTCTTCTGATTGTACAACATGGTTCTCTTTGTCTATATCAAATTCACTTGATATTTCTTTTCTTGAAAATGAGTGTTCAATATTTGTTTGCAACCAATCGTCACGTCCTATATTACAAGCAAGTCAAATCAGTAACAATTTATCGACTTGCTTTCAAAATCTTTATACTTGTCATTACATTTATATTAAAGTTTAAACCTCTGCTAGTTAAAGTGCATCAATTAAAAGTTCATTTCATTTGTCTAAATCAACCTGAGCTGTGACCTTTCTAGATAAGTAAATACTTGTAGAGGAGTGGTCTATAGACAGTCACAGGTGTGTGCTTATGTGAATGAAGTGAAGCTTTTACGTTGTCATCTTAAGCTGAGGCTTCAGGTATTCATGAAAATAGTTTCAGGTGAGCGGACTGAACATTCGCCATTGAAACGCCATTTTTACGGGTTGTTTGCTTAGAAAGGAATACCGTAAAACGTCGCGTGACTTAACTTATCTAATTAGAGAAACCTTTTTTTTTTATAATGTAGAATAGTCGGGGGGAAGGACATATTTGAAAAGAAAACGTAGCTACATGCAACAACTACACTAATGGATACATGTGGTGTGTGAAGTATGGATATTATGGTAATGTTGACTATTAAATATGGGGTATGTATTGTTCCTTAAACTTAACACAGTTATATATTATTACACCGGAAGAGATCCACTTTTATATGAAACTGATTGAAGAGAGAACAAATAACAGACAGCTTAAGAGAATGGCTTGGCAGAAAGTCAACAACAGATATGATAAATAGCTGCCGAGATCGAAAGTTGTGGAGAGAAAGCGTCTTCACACAACTTTTGCTATGAAGAAACTGAGCGCTGCCATATGTCAATTCTAAATATATAGAACGTCTATATATAAACGTAAAAATACCCATTTTCTAATGTGTGGGGAGGGGAGCAGGAGGCTGCATTTTCAAAATTGTGTGTCCTACCTGCACTTAGCTTCTGCTATGTATTCCCAAATCCCGCAGAAGGTTCGTTGGCAGTCTATTAATTCTGTTCTAAACTAGTGATCTGGGCCACAGCCCGATGGATGATCACAACCAGGTTCTATTTTATACTGCGAGTCTGGCTAGTATTTAAAGGTCTTGTCGACTTGCCAGGTCGACTGTTCGTCCTGAAGTCTCTCATCTATCCTCTACTTTTCCAAAATTACTCCCCTGTCCGGGACTATTTTACTCATATTGTCCGATTGGTAACCGCTCAGCTGAACGTAACACTGATTGGTCAGTTTGAGCAATCTTCTATAAATTCCGGCGGATTAATCATCCGGCCCTAAAACCTGGCAAGGGCAATCAATTGCCGGGCTTCAATGACTCCTAATTGGGCTGCATGGATCTTTGTTCTCGTCCGACCACGTGTGGACAAAACTACTGTGCATGTATGGGTAGGGGACATCCTCCCCTATTACATTTACACTTTGTGAATGGAAGTCAAATAAAACACTAAAGGTAAAGTAAAAAAGTAAAGTACCCCCGTCACGCCAACTGGCGTATAGGGAATATGGTGTTAGTGACCATACATTTTACATACCTTCAGCACATGATTTTCGGGGTAAACTGGTCGATATTACTCCCGCGCCGTTTTACTTTCCCTGAAAAAATCCGGTACCCATTTAAGGCTGGGTGAACCCGGAAGCCGTTGGTTAGGATCGAACCCTGTCCTTGGTCGCCCAGTTCACTAACCGCTGAGCTATCGCGGCACCCTAAAGGTAAAGTACGAGACTTAAATCGGCGGCTATCCAGAAGTGTTCGGAGACTTCTGAATAGTGTCGCTTCAATCATCGAAACTCACGATGCGATGCAGCAATCTTCACCTTCCCAAAGTGCTACCCTGGTACAAATTTTTGCCAGCGGCTGTGTCGACCGTGGGGTATTTTTTTTTCCAACCACAATTACAACTCACAAACTGCTCCCAGTGGGAATCGGACACGGGTTGTCTTAACATCGGTATCCCAGTTGGGGGGGGGGGGGGGGCGGTGGTTCCCCAACAAGGTTACCGAGGGCTCTTAAATAAATAAAACACTGTCACGCAGAAGATACGGGAGTCGCGATAGCTTAGTGGTTAGTGAACTAGACTACAAAGGACAAAGAGGTAGGGTTCGATCCCAATCGACGGCTTGTAGGTTTACCCAGCTTTAAATGGGTACCGGATTTTTTTCTACGAAAGTAAAGCGGCACGGGCGTAATACCGACCACATTACCCCAAAAAATCATGTGCTGAAGGTCTGCAAAATGTATGGCCACTAACACTATATTCCCTATACGCCATTTTAGCGTGACAAGGGCTCTTTACTTTTTACGCAGAAGAAACAATTATATCTGAAACAAACTTTCTCTTCCATTTCTTCACAACAAAACAACAGTGAAGAACATAAACAAAATTCATTCATTCAATCATACATATTCCTCTCGGGCCGAAGACGGCGCATGGAGCAGAAGTCATAGTTCTCCACGATTGATCATATTGTGCTTGTTTTGTCGTTCTTGGTTGTTTCTTAGTCCATGGTTGAGCCTTCCCTGGTTATTGTTCTGAGTTCCGATTTTCTTGATTTAAAAAACCAAATAACCCTAAAGTTAAAGTAAAAAATTATCTATGTTAAAATAAAATATAAAAGCCATACATTACTAATAAGAAGAGTAATGAAGAGGTTCTGAGAAAGGTCAAAGCAAACAGAGAGCTAATTTCCAATATTAGGAAGAGACAATCATCATTTTTTGGCCATGTAATGAGAAGAGAACAACTTGAATATATTGTAACAACTGGAAAAATTGAGGGACGAAGAGATAGAGGGAAGCAAAGAGAAAAAATAACAGACAGCTTAAGAGAATGGCTCGGCAGAAGGTCAACAACAGAAATGATAAATAGTTGCCGAGATCGAATGTTGTGGAGAGACATGATCACCTACGCCACTAGGCCCGGTACTTGATGATGATGACATTACTAACGTGCAAAATGCATCAGCTAAAGTGCATCTACACTCAGGGCATGCTATAAGCATAGTGCTTTAAAATTAATGATTCAGTGATGCATTAGATAGGGCGCTCGCTGCCTTAGAGGAAACCCTGATCATTATAGTCATAGTCTGAAATCCTCCAGCCGAGTCAGATATAAGCAAGCATGGGTACCTAAAGCAAGGAGGTTAAAATAGAGGAAGGGCAGGGATCGTTTCACATCCAAACGATGTAGTTTGAGTCCCCTACAACATTACTCTTCGTTTTCTTCTTCTTTCTTTTTCTCTTCCTCGTTTTCTTCTGTTTTTCTCTTCATCAGTCTTCTTCTTTTTTTCTCCTCATTCTACTATTCTTTTTCACTTCATTAGTTCTCTTCTTTTTTCTCTTCCTCATTATTCTTCTATTTGTTTTCTTCCTCATTCTTCTTTTTTTCTCTTCTTTATTCTTCTTTTTCTCTTCATTATTTCTCTCCTTTTTTCCTCTTCCTCATTCTTCTTCTTCTCTTCTTTATTTTTCCTCCTTTTCTATTCAAAATTTTCTTCTTCTTTTTCCTCTTCCCCATTCTTCTCTTCTTCTGTTACCTTTAACCTCCTCGTGGAGCAAATGTCTTAAACAAACAATTCACAAGCTACCCTGTTTGGTGCCGTTCTCATAAGATCGCTCTCCGGCTTCCACATCCTCTTCATTTCTCCTACCACCTGGTAAATATATTTTGGATCTCTCCTTTATCTCCTTCCCGAAGGTCTCAAACAATGGGCCTATCGTGTAATACTCTCGGTTGGTTTCCACAGTGTCTGACCTATCCATACTTACAACATGAAATGTTACATAGCATTCTCTACATTCATTGTTTTTATTTCCTTTGTGCTCAAATTACGTGCACTTATTTCTTTACGTATATTCCATAGGCTGAATTAACGTAATGCCTGGTTGCTTACCTTTTTTCTCAGCCCTACCTGGACGTTTTGGTTCAGGTGTCCCACACTAACACGATTTTGTTTTCCCATCACGCTCTCTCCCTAACGACCGACAGTAAACACAAACGTGCATTCCTTTCTGACGTGAACGCTCTGACAAGTAACATGGCTCATTATTCTAACTTCAGTACTGTTCTCCAAGCTTTACAGTGCTAAATGTGCAAGTAAGATATAATTTTGTAAATAAGTAAAAAAGTAAAGTACCCCGTCACGCCAAGTGGCGTATAGGGAATATGATGTTAGTGACCATACATTTAACAAACCTTCGGCACATGATTTTGGGGTAATGTGGTCGGTATTACACCCGTGCCGCTTTACTTTCCCAGAAAAAAAATCCGGTACCCATTAAAAATTTTGTAAATAACTTCCTTAATAATTTCTTTCCTAGTTTGGGATCTATCAGCGTCATTAATTTGTGTGCAGCTCGACGGCACGGGTGTTATTTCGACCACGTTATTCCAATAATCATGTGCCGAAAGTCTATACAAATTGTGGTCGCCAATACCAAATTCCCAATACGCTACTTGGCATGACGGGGCTGAAAAATAACCAAAGTATTAACAGCATGAATTCTTCCTTTTTATTTTGTCCTCCCACTCTTCCTACAGGTAAATACCCCCCCCCCCACCCCCCACACACAACGGACATCAATAATGGGAAAACGTCCTAACGATAGTTTTTTTTTTTTTAAACCCATTGATGAAGCATTGAGTGACCGACATGTCCTGTTAGTGCCTTGCAACTAGAACAAAGTCTTATTTCTTTTGCACGATCTTTGGAATCCTTGGCATGGTGCCACGAATCTGGCTCATACTATTCATCTCTGACTCCAATATTCATCTTACACCCACAGTCTACTGTATGGTCGTTCTTGTTTCTGGATCTGTTTCTGATAGCCTGACTCATCTAGCTAGTATTGTATGTCATCAGTTTAGGCATTTGGTCTTTGACTGAAGTCGCTGAATCTTAGACACTTTGAGCTAATTTTATTTGCGCTGAGCTACTCTTATTTGCGTTGAGCTACTCTTATTTGCGTTGAGCTACTCTTATTTGTGTTGAGCTACTCTTATTTGCGCTGAGCTACTCTTATTTGTGTTGAGCTACTCTTATTTGCGCTGAGCTACTCTTATTTGTGTTGAGCTACTCTTATTTGTGTTGAGCTACTTTTCTTTGCGTTGAGCTACTCTTATTTGTGTTGAGCTACTCTTATTTGCGTTGAGCTACTCTTATTTGCGCTGATCTATTCTTAATTACGCTGAGCTACTCTTATTTGACATGAGCTACTCTTATTTGTGTTGAGCTACTCTTATTTGTGTTGAGTCACTCTTATTTGTGTTGAGCTACTCTTATTTGCGCTGAGCTATTCTTAATTACGCTGAGCTACTCTTATTTGACTTGAGCTACTCTTTTTTGTGTTGAGTTACTCTTATTTACTTTGAGCTATTCTTAAATGACTACAAAGGACAAGGGGTAGGGTTCGTTCCCAACCGACGGCTTCCGGGTTAAACTAGCCTTTAATGGGTACCGGATTTTTTTCTGGGAAAGTGAAGCGGCACGGGCGTAATACCGACCACATTACCCCAAAAATCATGTTCCGAAGGTCTGTAAAATTTATGGTCACTAACACCATATTCCCTATACGCCACTTGGCGTGACGGGGGTACTTTACTTTTTTTTTTAATATTCTTAAATGCGTTGAGCTACTCTTATTTGTGTTAAGCTATTCTTATGTGTGTTGAGCTATTCTTATGTGTGTTGAGCTATTCTTATGTGTGTTGAGCTATTCTTATTCCATGGAAAGGAACAAAATTACAAAAGAAGAGTACTTAAAACGAGCTGGAAAAACCAGAAATATCAAAATCATAAGAAAGAGAGAATCTACATTTATTGGACATTTCATGTGAAAAAAAGCATTAAAAATATAATAACAACGGCAGAAGGAATGGAAAGAATAGAAGTGGAAACCCAAGAGAAACAATTGTGAAAATCTTAACCAGATGGCATAACGAAAGATCATCTTCATCATGTGCCATACAGGTTGACGTAGGTGATCATGTCCCTCCACAATCTACTATCTACAGTCTATCTATCTATCTTTCGTTCGCCTGAAGTATTGTCTATATCTGCAATGTCGTTTCCTGTATAAATTTTACTGTCTTTTGTAATTCTTGCAGTGGCCCATATAGTTTTGTCTGTAGTGTTGTATCTATGGGCCAATGGATTTTCCTCAGTCTACTATATTCAGTGCAGTCTTGAAGTATGTGTTCAGCAGTCTGGGGTGCCAGTCCACATGTACAAGTAGTTGATGTGCCGATCTTGAATTTTGTATACATGTGACTATGGAGTCGATTGTGTCCTGTTCTTAGGCGTATAATGATAACTTGTTCATATCTATTCATATTATGAAAGGCATCCTGATTTGGGGCTTGTGGTCCTCTGATTGATTTGATTATCTGTTTCTTATGATGGTATGTAACTGGTGTATCTAGTTGTGTGCCTGTTGAACCTTCCTTTGCCAACTGATCTGCTTTCTCATTTCCTGGTATTCCACAGTGAGACGGGATCCACTGCAGGGCAACCCTGTGGTGCTTGCAGAGTTCAGTCAATAAGGTCTGTAGATGTGGTAATTTTCTGGAATGTAGTGCCTGGAGTACTGATCTTGCATCTGTCAAAAACACTACAGGCTGTGGGCTAAGATTACTGTTCAGCAGTTTTTCTATTGCCAACTTTATTGCTTGTATTTCCGCATCATAATTGTGACAATATTTCCCTGTTGCTATTTTATTCATATCCCTAGTGTTATTTGGGTACTCTATATATGCACCTGCTCCCCCATTCTTTACTGCATTCTGTGCTGATCCATCTGTGTAAACACGAATCCATAGGTCTTGTGGGTATTCTTCATCCAGGAAACTGAGAGCTATTGTTTTTCGCTGTAGACTATTTTGTTCCTCTTTGTCAACTATTCCTTTCACTTCTGTCCGTATTTGAACTGATAATCCTGATTCATCTGTCCAGGGAGTCTGTTCTGGTATGGGCAGAAGGGGTTTAACAACTCTTGGCATGTCTGGTGTTTGTCTACTAATACGCTTGGCTTGGTGGATAAAGCTGCTTCTCTTAAGTCGTCCCAATGCAAGATTTTGGAATCTGTCCTTCATTGGATGTCTCGGCATGCATACAAATTTTTCTGCCTGTATCAGCACCTTTGTGTCTCTCCGTTCTCTCAGTGCTGGTATCCTCCACAATTTCTCCATCTTCAATATTGGTGTTGATTTCATTGCTCCTGTGATGACCCTAAGTGCCTGGTTTTATACTTTATCCAGTTCTTGCAATGTGGTGTTTGATGCTGAGCACCATGCGGATGATCCATATTCTAAATGTGGGCGTATACACTGTTGGTAAACTTTACTGAGTATTTTCCCACTCGCACCCCATGTGGTTCCACACAACTTTCTTAGAATAGCCAATTTCCTCCTTGCTTTTTGGGTTGCCTTATTTATCTGCTGTTTCCAAGATAGTTTGTTATCAAATGTAACTCCGAGATATGTAGCTTGTATGTCTTCTTTCACAGGCTCATTGTTTATGTAGATGGCTTCTGCTTTTTGTTTTGGGGAGAGTGTGAAAAGTGTAGTACTGCATTTGTCTGTATTGATGCTGATACACCATCTATTTGTCCATGAATTCAGTGCATTCATAGCTCTTTGTAGCAATTTGGAGGCCACTGTTGCATACTCCTCTGTGCACCACATTACCAAGTCATCTGCATACATTGCCACTTTGATGCCATGTGGTAGTTCAGTAACTAGGTCATTGATGTAGATCAGAAAAAGTGTTGGAGATAGTACCCCTCCTTGTGGAACGCCCTGGCGCAATAAGACCTTCTTACTCTTAAGACCATCCAGTTGCACTCTGGCTCTCCTGTTATGCAGATATGCTTTGACCCATTTGTACATCCTGCCATTTACTCCATAATTCTCAGTTTCTTCAAAAGCCCTTCCATCCATACCTTATCAAATGCTTTCTTTAGGTCTATCCATGCTGCTACTACCAGTTTCTTTTCTTGAAACGCATCTTCAATTTCCTGGGAAAGATAGGTTGCTTGATCTTCGGTAGAGTAACACTGTCTAAAGCCTGCTTGTTGTGGGACAAGGAGATTTTCACTTTCCAGGTACCACTGCAGTCTGAGATTGATTATACGTTCCATTGTTTTACACAAACAGCTTGTAAGGCTGATTGGTCTATAGCTGGATGTCATTGAACCATCTTTTCCTGGCTTTAGTAATGGTATCATAATTGCTTCTCTCCATGCCTGTGGCACTCTACCTGTGATCCAGCAAATGTTGTAGATCTGCAGTAGTTTTGCTTTAGCTGCAGTTCCCAAGTTCTTAATCATTTCATTGGACACTCCATCATTGCCTGGCGACTTTTTCATTTTTAATTTGGATATTGCCAGCTCTAGCTCTCTTTGTGTAATGGGTGTTTCCATGACTTCATGTGTGGTCTCTTCTTGACTTGCATTTTGTTGTTTTAGACGGGTCTCTTGTCGTTTTTCTAGGCTAATTTCAATATTATTGTCATTTGCAAAGGAGTCTGCAAAGTAATTTGCTGCTTGTTTACCTGTTAGAATGTTTCCATCCTTCTTCAGTGTAATTTTGGTGTTCCTTTCTGTACCCTCATCATTCAGCTGTTTTACAAGCTTCCACACTTTTCTTGTGTCTCGTTCAAGATTCAAGGACTCTGTTTTCTCTTTCCAGCTTCTCCGTCTGGCTTGTAGTTTAGCCCGTTGAAATTTGGCTTTAGCATGCTGGTAGTTGTTGTGGTGTTCTTGGCAAGGGTTATTTTCTGCTTGCTTTCGAGATGTTTCCATGTCATTGTGCAGTTCTTCTAGTTCACTACTCCAGTATGGTTTGTAGTGTTTCCGTGCCCCTCTAGGTATTGTTTCACTGGCAGCTTGTATTATTAGTCTACTGAATTCATCAACTATTTTGTTGATGTCTCTATCTGTATTTATATCTTTAGTCAGTACACTGGTGTAGTGTTGATACATTTTCCAGTCTGCCTTTTTGTAATTCCATCTGGAGAGAGTGCTGCTCTCCCTGATGGCCTCATTTTGCACCACTAAAAAGACTGGTCGGTGGTCGCTGCCTCCAAGTTGTTTCCCAACAATTCGTGTGATATTCCAATCCAGGTCTGGTGAATGGAAAGCAAGGTCTGGTGTAGATGTGGTATGCCATGATCTGGAGTAGAATGTTGGTGGATCTGTTGCCTGGTTTAATAGTATAAGCCCATTGTCATCCTGCCAATTTTCAAGCTCTTCACCTCTCTTGTCCATATGTTCATAGCCCCAGCTCTGTGAGTGGCTGTTAAAGTCTCCACATACAATTATTCTTTCTTTTAATGTAATTGTGTCTAGTGCTAGTGGGCGGTCACTCGGACAGTAATAGTTAAGTAGATGGAAGTCTGTATTTCCTGTCCTGAGGTGCAGTATTTGATATTCCGCCCCATCCATATACACTTCAATCTGACATGCATTAATGTTGTTCCTTACAAGAGTCAGTATTCCACCCTTTTGTCTATTTATTCTGTCAGATCGGTAGCACTGGTATCCCCTAATCTTCAAGGCTATGTCGTTGTTTAGATGGGTTTCCTGCAAACAGCATATGCTTATTTGTTCTTCATGCAGGATATTTCTAATTCTATCTTTTTACTGTACCCATCTCTTTTGCTGTTGATGCCTTCAGCATTCCAGTGCATTATTTTTAGTGGTCTTATTTTGGATTGGCCAGTAGCTCTATTCTCTCGCCCCCTGACTCCACAGAGCGGTTGAGAAGGACATCCAGTAATAGAGGTTGGGCCCTTTCGAGGCTTAGCGCCCGGCGCTGCACCTGCCTGAGTGCCCATCACAGGGCGAGTGCCATATCGATTTGCGGTTATAGACATACTTCCATATGCGTTGAGTGCGTGGCATCCTGATTGTTGTGCGCCTTTTGGCTGGTTGCCTCCGACTTCAGCACTTGAACTTGCTAGAGCAGACTGTGGTCTTGCTCGGTTGTAGGAAGGCCTGGCCAGTCTTAGTTTTCAGTCCCTGGTGACTGTTAAGCCCCATCCCCACGACAAGGAGCTGGCCTTGATGAAGTCTATCTACAGTGCATCGTATCAGTTCTGTTGTTGACTGTTTTCCATGCCATGACACCAAGCTATCCAGTATTTTCCCTCTTTGTCGTCCGCGATCTCTCTTTCCTTTTATTTTGCCAGTTGTAACCAATATTCCAACTTTCCTCTTCTCAAGATGTGCCCGAAAAATGTTGATTGCTTCTTTCTGATGTTTTTTAAGAGCTCCCTTTTGTGTTGGCCTCTTTGAGAACTTCCTAATTGGTCTTTTTAGCTGTCCAGGGAACTTTCAACATTCTTCTGAGAAATCCCATCTCTGTGGCCTCTAATCGTCTTTTCAAATGAAAGATCACCGACTGAAATTATAACATGTATGAAGGACTGGGATATGCGCAGAGAGATAACTGCCTGCGCCGACCGGCAATGCACTTGATGATGATATTCTCATTTGCGTTGAACTATTTATATATTCGTTGAATTGTTTTATGTGTGTGTGTGTGCCTGCCAACCTGTCTGCGTGCCTGCCAGCCTGCCTGCGTGCCTGCCTGCCTGCCCGCCTGCGTACCTGCCTGCCATCCCGCCAGCTTGCCTGCGTGCCTGCCTGCCAGGCTGCCTGCCTGCGTGCCAGCCTGCCTGCGTGCCTGCGTGCCTGCCAGCCTGCCTGCGTGCCTGCCAGCCTGCCTGCGTGCGTGCCTGCATGCGTGCCTGCCTGCCTGCCTGCGTGCCTGCCAGCCTGCCTGCGTGCCTACCTGCGTGCCTGCCTGTTGCGTGCCTGCCTGCCTGCCTGCGTGCGTGCGCGAAAAACCTTTTCTTAAAAAGATGTCCCAGATTGTTCTAAATGATGACAGTCTTGATGTTCTCTATATAAATGTTTTCTCACAATGTGGATGGATCCAACCAAATGTACTGAAATAAACATCTCTTATATATCGTTAGTTTGGTTATCAGTTTTGTATTGGATGGATCCTCAAATGTTGTATTCTAAGTGGATCTACACATTTTTTTATTGGATTGACAAATGTATTGGGTGCATGGGAAAATTTTCTACTTGGTTGATCGTCAAACGTTGCATTGATTTGATCGTTAAATGTTGCATTGATTTGATCGCCACATGCTGTATTGAAATCGTGATCGTGAAATAGTGTATTTGTTGGATCGTCAAATTTTGTATTGGATGGATCATCAAATGCTGTATTTGGTGGTTCCTCAAATGTTATGTTGGGTGGATTTTCAAATGTTCTATTGGGTGGATCGTCAAATGTTGTATTGGGTAGATCTTCATTTGTTTTATTGGATGGATCCTCAAATGTTGTTTTTTTTGATGGATCTTCAAATTTTATATTGGCTGGATCGTCAATGTTGTATTGGGTGGATCTTCAATTGTTGTATTGGATGGATACTAAAATGTTGCGATGGGTCGATCCTAAAATATTGTATTGGATTTATTCTCAAATAGTGTATTGGGTAGATCTTAAAATGCAGTTTCGGGTAGATCCTCAAAGACTGTATTAGATGGATCCTCAAAGACTGTATTAGATGGATCCTCAAAGACTGTATTAGATGGATCCTCAAAGATTGTATTAGATGGATCCTCAAATATTGTATTGGGTGGAACTTCAAATTTAGCTCAAATCGACACAATCTTTTCTAGATCAAACCCGTCCCCATTAACAAACAAACGAGTTCAATAATTAATATCACAACTGTTCCACCGCGATTCCATGAATGAGCTTGGCTCCTAATTCCCAGTTATCCGCCGTTTCAACACTTGCCTCGTTGCAGTGGCATTTCGACATAGTTTTACAGGACATCGGTCGTTAGAAACTGTTCTACGTGAAAGTACATTCAATTTGCTTCAGTTGTCCAGTCACTTGGCAGTTGTAGGTAGACACTATCATTTCGAGATTTGTGTTTGAAATATTCGTTGAAATTTGATCGCGGGGTTTATCTTCTTTGTTGCACTATCCTTTATGATGTTATCATGTCTTTCTTTCTTTCTTTCTTCTCTTTCTTTCTTTCTTTCTTTCTTTCTTTCTTTCTTTTCTTCTTTCTTTCTTTCTTTCTTTCTTTTCTTTCTTTCTTTCTTTCTTCTTTTCTTTCTTCTTTCTTTCTTTCTTTCTTCTTTCTTCTTTTTATTTCTTTCTGTCTTTCTTTCTTTCCGTCTTTCCTTCTTTCTTTCTTTCTTTTCTTTCTTCATTTCTTCTTTTTCTTTCTTTCTTCTGTCTTCCTTTCTGTCTTTACTTTCTTTCTTTCTTGCTTATTTGTCTTATCGATCTGTCTTGGGAGTATCTTCAACATTAAATCACTGTAAGTCATTTCAAAGATATAGCAAAACGATTGGAGCAATATATGTTAATATGTTAAATTCATTCAGTGCGTAAAAATATATAACACAGAAAGACATGTCTGTTAAAATACGCATGTATATATATATATATATATATATATATATATATATATATATTATATATATATATATACATGCTGTCACCAGATTTGTTTAATATTTATAGTGAGATTATTTTAAGATCCATAAGGGGCATGCCTGGATTAATAATTGGGGGTCATAATATAAATAATCTAAGGTATGCTGTTGATACAGTCTTAATCGCTAAGAGTGAAAATGAGTTACAAGAAATGTTGGACATTATAGTGAAGGAAAGCAAAAATAAAGGACTCAACATTAATAGCAAAAAGACAGAGGTAATGGTAACAACAAAGAAAAAGATATCACCTCAGTGCATAATAAAGACAAGTGGAACAATATTATGACAGGTAAATGAGTTAAATATTTGGGACCTTTGTTAACCTCAGACGGAAGATGTACAAAAGAGGTGAGATGCAGAATGGCTCAGGCAAAAGTAGCTTTCCAAAAAAATGAGGAAAATACTATGCAATCCATTTTTGACAACACAGAAACAAGAAAAAATGTTCTTAAATGTTACGTAGAGCCAGTCTTAACATATGGTTGCGAATCATGGACAATAGAACAACAGACAAGAAAATCACTGGAGTCTGTAGAAATGTGGTTTACAGAAGAATGTTGAGAGGACCATGGACCGCTATGAAGAGTAATGAAGATGTTCTGAGAGAGGAAAAAGCAAAAAGAGAGCTAATTTCCAATATTAGAAAGAAACAATCATCATTTTTTGACCATGTAATGAGAAGAGAACAACTGGAATATATTGTAACAACTGGAAAAATTGAGGGACGAAGAGATAGAGGGAAGCAAAGAGAAAAATAACAGACAGCTTAGGAGAATGGCTTGGCAGAAGGTCAACAACAGAAATGATAAATAGTTGCCGAGATCGAAAGTTGTAGAGAAACATGATCACCTACGCCACTAGGCCCGGTACTTGATGATGATGATGATGACGATGATGATATATGTATATATATATATATATATATATATATATATATATATTTCGATTTAGTGTATGCTTAAATGTCTGCATCAGTATTTATATATATATATCATCATCATATATATATACGTGTATGTATTTATAATATAAGCGTATGTATATGTATGTACACGCAAGTGTGTATGACTAGCATTCCCGGAGAATTAAGGCCTTAGTACTCTATCCCGCTCAAAGTACATGTATCTTAACAAACTGTGGGCTGTTCAAATATATCCAACCGTCATCGAGCATCGTTAGATTATGTGCACAGACATTCCCCATTTGAGTTTACAGAAATAACAATGTCTTGTATGAAAGAACGAAATGGAAATATCCTTAAAAGAACTGTCCCGCCAGATAAAACCAGAACTTTGAACTCTATTTAGATGTTTTGTAGAAATGATGTAGTCAGCATCACGAGATGGGTATATAGAGTTCAATACAAAGCGTTATTATCAATGTCCTTGAATGATGGACATATATTTAAATTCAAAATAAAGTTAGCGATTATAAAAGCTTAACAAAAACATACTATAGTTTCCATCAGTTATAATTATACGCTGAAATGTAAATCCTATCTCCTTATTTCACTATGGAGGTTCTCATTTCGTTCGTAAATCTTTTCAAATATTTGTTAGTTTGTTAAGACTTTTGTCATAGGAGAGATAACTCGAAATGTAAAAACTACTGTCTGATTGAATGGTCAATAAACCAAAAATAGAGAGTCTTGAATTCATCTGTGCCCTACAGGTGGATACCCTAAACGCAAGCTTCAATGATAGTATAAATCAACTAACGGTGCGAACGAAGAGTTTGTGGACTTCTGGGTTTTTCATTTTTTGTAATTTTTTTTTCACGAAATGCTTCCGCTTTGATTAAAATAGAGAGGGAACCAAGTGGGAATATTAATTAAGGGGAGTGAACTTGTCAACTGGGGTAAAAGAGGTCCAGGTTTGATCTCAATCGACAGCTTTTGATTTTATCCGGCCTTAAAAATGTACCGGATTTTATTTTCTGGTAAAAATAGGAAATAGGACGGTACTGACATAGTGCTGACCATATTACTCAAAAATGTGAAGTGATTGAAATAAAAGATATGCGTAGTGAAACATATCCCACGGGCCTGTTTGGCTTATTTCTTTTCTTTTTCGTTGACGCAAATAAACACCATTTTAAAAAAAACGTTTATGACGTACTCTTATCAGAAAATGTGTTAATAAAAATAAGCCAGGTTTGGTCACCTCACAACTGTTAGTAAAGCTGTGTTTTTACCTATGTTTTAAAAATGCATGTATTTTCCTTCTGTTCATTCAAATTTAGGGAAGGCCAATCTTTTATTTTCTGAAGGCCAAATCAATATGAAGAAACCGAGGGCGAGATACAATCACATAATGAAACCGTTATATAAATGTAACTAATTTGCATTCAGAAGCAATTGTAATGTAGAAATCGTATTAGTGATGGAGAATGGGAAGAAGGAAACGTAGAATGAAAGGGAAAGGAGTGAGACAGGAATGTTGGAAAAGGGGGGGGGGGAGTAAATTCAACAATTAATTATAAATAAAAAGCTTGTGGGTTTAATGAGAGGGTTGTACCTGAACTTCACGCACAAGGTTATCCATGTTGGTGGTATTTGACTAACAGCAATGCCGTTGTATGTTTGGTAAATTTGTGTCGATTTCTTGCTTTTCATTTAGTCCATTTAAGTTTTGAATAAAATCTGTTCACAAACATAAGTGCTGCAAAAGAATGAAATAACTTTAGGGCCTTTGATATGATCATTGGATATTTATTTTCCCGTGGGAAATAAAATATGAAGAAGTCAAGTATCTTCGAGTTCCTCCACTTTGATTTCGGTGTATATTGTTCCTACAAGTCTATAACTTCCATTTGTATCTCTGCCGCAGGAACATTTACATCGATGTCAAATGGTGTTGAAAGACATTCTAACCTTATTTGTTATGCATCAAAATCCTTGACACGCTCCACGAACTGCCATTAAAAAGCATTAATGGTGTCAGCATAGCTGATGAAATGTCTCATTTCTTCTACTCCCCCAGTCTTCCCCCTAAAAAAATTAGTATTTTCTTCTCACATGTTACTCTTCCATACACTGCCCTTTGAGTTTATAGAACTCTCTCTACATTTCAAAGTGACTACCAATAATTAACATCTCTCTATAGCTCTGACTACCAACAATTGACATCTCTCTATAGCTCTGACTACCAATAATTAACATCTCTTTATAGCTCTGACTACCAACAATTGACATCTCTCTATAGCTCTGACTACCAATAATTAACATCTCTCTATAGCTCTGACTACCAACAATTGACATCTCTCTATAGCTCTGACTACCAATAATTGACATCTCTCTACAGCTCTAAGTGACTCCAACAATTGGCATCGTCCTACAGTTATAAGTGACTCCAACAATTTTCATCTACCTACAGTTCTAAGTGACTCAAACAATTGACATCTTCCTACAGTTCTAAGTGACTCAAACAATTGACATCTCTCTACAGTTCTTAGTGACTACCAACAATTGACATCTCTCGACAGCTCTAAGTGACTACTAACAATTGACATCTTCATACAGTTCTACGTGACTACCAACAATTGACATCTCTCTACAGCTCTAAGTGACTTCCAAACAATTGACATCTTCATACAGTTCTACGTGACTACCAACAATTGACATCTCTCTACAGCTCTAAGAGACTACCAAACAATTGACATCTTCATACAGTTCTACGTGACTACCAACAATTGACATCTCTACACAGCTATAAGTGACTACCAAACAATTGACATCTTCATACAGTTCCACGTGACTACCAACAATTGACATCTCTCTACAGCTCTAAGTGACTACCAAACAATTGACATCTTCATACAGTACTAAGTGACTACCAACAATTGACATCTCTACACAGCTCTAAGTGACTACCAACAATTGACATCTTCATACAGTTCTACGTGACTACCAACAATTGGCATCTCTCTACAGCTCTAAGTGACTACCAACAATTGACATCTCTCTACAGCTCTAAGTGACTACCAACAATTGACATCTTCATACAGTTCTACGTGACTACCAACAATTGGCATCTCTCTACAGTTTTACGTGACTACCAACAATTGACATCTCTCTACAGCTCTAAGTGACTACCAACAATTGACATCTCTCTACAGTTCTAAGTGACTACCAACAATTGGCATCTCTCTACAGCTCTAAGTGACTACCAACAATTGGCATCTCTCTACAGCTCTAAGTGACTACCAAACAATTGACATCTCTCTACAGCTCTAAGTGACTCCAACAATTGACATCTCTCTACAGTTCTAAGTGACTACCAACAATTGGCATCTCTCTACAGCTCTAAGTGAATACCAACAATTGGCATCTCTCTACAGCTCTAAGTGACTACCAACAATTGGCATCCCTCTACAGCTCTAAGTGACTACCAACAATTGACATCTCTCTACAGCAGTAAGTGACTACCAACAATTGACATCTCTCTACAGCTCTAAGTGACTACCAACAATTGGCATCTCTCTACAGCTCTAAGTGACTCCAACAATTGGCATCTCTCTACAGTTCTAAGTGACTCCAACAATTGACATCTTCCTACAGTTCTAAGTGATTAACAACAATTGACATCTCTCTACAGTTCTAAGTGACTCCAACAATTTGCATCTTCCTACAGTTCTAAGTGATTACCAGCAACTGACATCTCTCTACAGTTTTACGTGACTAACAACAATTGACATCTCTCTACAGTTCTAAGTGACTCCAACAATTGACATCTCTCTACAGTTCTAAGTGACTCCAACAATTTGCATCTTCCTACAGTTCTAAGTGATTACCAGCAACTGACATCTCTCTACAGTTGTACGTGACTAACAACAATTGACATCTTCCTACAGTTGTAAGTGACTACCAACAATTGACATCTCGCTACAATTCTATGTGACTCCAACAATTGACATCTTCCTACAGTTCTAAGTGATTACCAACCATTGGCATCCCTGTACAATTCTAAGTGACTCCAACAATTGACATCTTCATACAGCTCCAAGTGATTACCAACAATTGACATCTTCCTACACTTCTACGTGACATGCAACAATTGACATCTTCCTACAATTCTACGTGACATGCAACAATTGACATCTCTCTGCATCCCGAAGTGACTGAACGATCTGAAGTCCACAAAAGACTTACTTCTTAAAGCATTACATCTTCTAATCACCTTTGTACGTTTAATGGAATAAAAGTGTAGATTTTTTTTTTTTAAGACATAAATGGGCTAATGAACTAAAGTATCAGTAACAAACCGCTATGATATAAAGAAAAAACGTCAAGCCAACAATAGTGCTAGGCTTCATTAACTGAAGAAGTTAAAAAGATCTGGTCTGAAAAGATCTACTTCTATAATATGTTAGTTACGTCATTAATAGAACATCGAAACAAGAGGTTGTTTTTGATCCAAGGAAATAGGACCTAATCTGCTGCAACATCACGTGACTACAACAGCGGACGATCTGGCAATAAATGACATATTTATGCAGTAGGAACCGTCTACCGAGGAATGTTTTATTTCTACCGCAGAATAGATGCATCAGCAAATATAAATGTACAGGTCAACTTAGCTGTGAACAAATGATGTGTGTGTTAGTGTGTGTGAGTGTGCGTGTGTGTGTGTGTGTGTGTGTGTGTGTGTGTGTGTGTGTGTGTGTGTGTGTATGAGAGATGGAGAGAGAGAGAGTGAGAGAGAGAGAGAACTACTAACTAATCACAGCCCTCTAGATTCAAACACGTCAATCGACAAATGGCATAGACCAAATATGGCTACTATCCAAGACATTAAAAAGAAGATTACAAATTAATGAAAACAGTGAAACGAGATGCTTGAGATATATACATCAATGTCACAGGAAGTGGCTTAATAAAGAGAAATAAAGAAATTAATCAAAAGTGTTTGGACCAGGTCAAGAACAAAGCACATATAGAAATAGGTTAGAAGCTGCTCTTTTTAAAGATATTTTCTTGAGCGTTAATCTTAAAATGTTCAAAGAAATAGTTGATCGATCTATGGTTGACATTGCAAACAGCTTGTCGAGGTATGACGCTGATGAGGGCGACAGAAACCTTCCATCTATTATGGTAGTACCGACATAATGTAGAGAGATTCCGAATCTTTGTGCTCTCCAACTGTGTTGTTGATGTAACACTGTTACATTTTTGTGTTTATGGTAACCGCGAGGATTACACGGCATTTTGCTAATGTTTAGGCTTTGATAGAATGGTATATAGTTATTGGTTATTGGTTATGGAAGGCCTCGGTATCACTGCAAACGAATTAAAATCCATAATTGCTCAACCGCCCGTGCCAGTGGAATCATCCGAATTACTAACACATCTCCCTAACAAAGAAAGGTAACTGTAGCCCCATCGTAGCAGTCTCAGCACACGCCAAAAGACATAAGGCGAAGCCGCGCAGAAAGTGAACACAGCCAACTGTTCCCTGTCATACGATATCATCTTCATTCATCGTCAAGCGGGATATTGAAACAGGATCAAAACGGATGAGACACACACACTCACGGTGTGCACAGAGCACTTAACTCAGTAACTCCTGCAACAAGCCGAACTTGAATATGAGGAAACTGCAAGAAGGAACACTTTTCAGACATAGCCTTCAATGGTTCCTGCCGCCTGTCCACCATATACCATGGAAGTTCGCGTCCTCCCGAAAATGATGATCGTCATAGCACTTGATGATGTTAGGCCATCGTTGATGACTCCAATTCCAAACATATAGGCACACAGTGGTGGTAAGTTATCATTTCCAATCCAACAGAAGCCACCTGACCTGTAGTTAGTAAAACCACAGATAGAATATGATTTTGTGACCTTCACTGATTCACTCTTGGATGTGAATGTGTAGTTTACACAAGAGGAGAAGTTTTCAACTACAGTTCCCATTTAAGGCAATTCTGGGAGAGCAAGGCAAGTCTCCTTTATAGCAGCAGAACTTGATGTTCTCTGCTCCCTTCTTGTAGCTGCTGCCACACGATTCTGATGTCTCATTAACTTGGACACCATTCAAGAACAATGTCAGATTAACATTCCATAGATCTGGCTCTGCTGATGAAGTGCTTGGTGCAACAGTTGTATCAATCATACAGGAGGCTCCTGGTTTATGGTCATTAATATCACAGACGGCATATGATGTTGTTATATTCAGTATTTCTTTCTGGGTGTAAATATGTGGCACACACATGGAGAGTGGTTTGTGGTCCATAGTAATCCCATTAAAGCAATTCTAGGGTAGCATGGCATAGCTGTTTCAGAACAGCACAATCCTGTGATGCCTTCTGTGTTCGCTATAAAGCTGCTGCTGCTACACAATCCTGACCAATTATAGGTGTGGACATTATTCACTTGCAATGACAAAACTGCTTTGTTTACATCATAAACCTTTGGAAGCGAATAATTTATGGGACTAATAGTACAGTTTATTCTTCCATCGGGGATATTTTCCTTGAGTCCCCCCCCCCCCAAAAAAAAAGGTCTTTGGTTAAAAAAGCACATATGCTTTTGAGTTAAACACAAAATGAGCCCGCTTCATAGATTCAAAATGATCCTTGCCAATGCCACCCATTTGCACAAGTTAGGTCCTTAGCTACCAAGGTCACAAACGAAGCGATCAAATTAAAGACTTTATCTACAGCGAAGGTTAACGAACTGTGAACAAACATTTATGTTCAAACCCTTGAATACATTTTCAAAAATCTGCCAACTCGCTGCAATAACAGATATCGTGGTGTTCAAAGTAAACATTGCTTAGTCCATGGCTCGAATATAAATAAGCTGCCATTTGGTGCGTCCCATGACCTCCTGGTATATAGTTATAATATGGAGGCAATATTTTCCTAATAAAACGACACAACCTTTTCATAAAATATGCACTAGTTCCTTCATAATTAGAAGAAAGACATGGACACCAAATTATTGTGATGTAGAGCTGTACAAATGTAAAATATCAGCGAAGGTAAAAGGCATAAGAATGCATGTGACTAAATAACCTTCAATTTTATATTTTGGTGACTTATACAGCGTATAGTTATGAGACAGTACACATTTTTAAAACACGATTTTATTTAAATATCCTGATTATTGCTAATTGCCGGTAATGGTGGTAGTATACAGTTACAAACATTTACTTTTGCCCGGCACATGCCGTGTCGGATGATATAAGGGGAAACTCCCAGCGGTCATTGATATGTACTCACCGAATTGTGGTGTTAACTTAATGTGTACAGATCTTCATTTTTCTTTACAATCCCATACTTTCGAGCGAAGAGTCAAAACGTAAATCCCAGCTTTAGAGATGAACCATGGAAGAAGCTATAGAGGAGCACTCTAGCGTTCAGGCACACTTATACAGATTGTAACTGGATCCTAATCCTATAGGACCTCGCACACCCTGATTGCGAGAATCCACATAGGGCTGGCTGGTGTAGAACCAAAAGGAATTGCATCGTTGTGCCGCTTCGAAAATCCGAAGAAGTGGCACTCGACGCTTAGTACCGCGGCACACGTCACCTACTTCGAGGGACTGTACGGAAAAAAATATGAGTGGCAGAGTCCACAAATTGTTGTCATCATCGAGTATCTTAACAAATGAAAGGCTAAAGGCTCGCAACACTGACTGGCCCCAACTACAAAGACGGACATTGTTGAATAGATCGTCAAATACATCACTGCAGACCCAATGACAGACAAACGTCTACACATTAAATGCCAAAGACACGTGGATTCTTCTATTTAAGAAAGTCATCAACATTCCTCGCTATGTTATGTCAAACCAGTGGGGGAGGAGATTTTAAAGACATAATTGTAGGTGAAGATACCTGAATGTGGAACGGCCTGTGACTGGTGTAGAGAAGAGACGCATTGGGTAAGTCAGTGTCCCGCGAAAAGCAAGAGGACGTTATCGTAGCAACGAAAACCACCCCCATTATAACAATGGAGAGAATAGCAGATCTTGAGCCTCTATCACACCCTACAAAGTACAAACCCTCATTCAGTTCGAAAAAAGCTTAACAACTTACCAGGTCACCCATTGCACCACACAATTCAAAGACAGACCAAAACAAACAAACTTTTAAAAGAGAGCCCAAACTAACTGCAAAGGAAACGTTCAGACTCTACGTACAAGTGTTAGAACCAAACAAAAATCTGTGCGAAGCTCTCACACCCGAGTTATGGTCCATTTGTGAAACTAAAACGAAAATAATCTTAGATTTTAGAATCTAGATCAGTGGTGGGCAACTTTCGGCCCGCGGGACAAAACCGGAGGCTGCGCTATTTTGACCGGCGATTGTGTGTTATTTGAAAATTACCATACAATCCATTCCCTGCGCTGTAAAAAATGTGTAAATCAAACAAAAAAAAAAAAAGGTAACATAAATGCACACAAATTCAGAACACGGTTACAAAAAAATAGAAATTTGATTAACGAATTCGCCAAAGTGTTATAATCTGTTATTATATCTTTGATCTATTAGTTGCTATGTGTTACAAGCCAAGACTGCAAAGTTGATTGTCTTTGAAGATGGACATTGCGCCGCCGGAAAGTCCTGTTAATGTCGTTGACTAGACGACATCACAAGAGTGGTGTATCCTTTGTTGTTAGTATCGCAATGGTTAAAAGTCGTGGCTGTTGGATGTAGATGGTGATATACGTCGGGACATTTATTCGATATAATCGTGCACCAGATCAAAGGAATTGTCAGTCTTTGTTCTTTACCCACAGCTTTGGTGGGGGTTACTATTTATGTTGTAACAGGTGCCATGTAATTTTAAAATAAATATACATGCATTTACAATTAATACCGGTTGTCATATCAGTTAGTTTTACAAAGATGCTATCAAACAAATAAAAAAGGAGGAAAGCAAATACAGAATTGTGTACTTTCGAACAGTGGACTTTGTATTATTTCTGTATTCCGTTTTGTGATAATCCTGCTGTTTAGTGCGTTGTAGAAAAAATGTGTTCTTAAGAATACAACCTGAGACGTTACTTCCCATCCAAACAGCTACAATTCACTGCAAGGACAAGTTAGGCAGTAAAAAAAGCACATCTAAAGAAGTATATTGGAAGATCAACATAGTGTGTTTTATAATGTAAATAAATAAGCATGGAATGCTGTTTGTGTGAGCTATATTAATAGCGATACAAGTTTAAAAGAGTTTGAAACCAATTTACTGCGGAGATATGAAATTACTGTTTACAAGAAGCTGCTAAAGTGTTTAGCCCTGATAAGAGTTATTTATTTCACAAAGTGAGTTTATCACGCCAGACTAACTACAGACAAAACTATATTGGCCACTGCAAGAGTGACAACGCTTCAGATAAAACTATATGGACCACTGCAAGAATTGCAACGCTACACATCACACTATATGGTCCACTGCAAGAATTACAACGCTACAGATAAAACTATATGGGGCACTGCAATAATTACAACGTTACACATAAAACTATATGGGCCACTGCAACAATTACAACGCTACACATAAAACTATATGGGCCACTGCAACAATTACACGCTACACATAAAACTATATGGGCCACTGCAACAATTACAACGCTACACATAAAATTATATGGGCCACTACAACAATTACAACGCTACAAATACAACTATATGGACCACTGCAAGAATTACAACGCTACGGACAAAATTATATCGGCCACTGCATGAATTACAGACGTACAATCTTACATATATCTGGGCAGTAATATAGATAAAGAGGGAGGAAGAGAAAATGATACAAAAATAAGGATATCAAAAGCAGAGGAGCTTTCATTGCACTGGGAAACATATGGGAATCCAAAGTAATTAGGTTAAATACAAAAATACAAATGTTCAACTCAAATGTTAAGTTGGTCCTATTATATGGCTGTGAAACATGGAGAACAACAAAATTGACCATCACGAAGATACAGACTTTCATTGATGAATGCTTACGCAGATTAAAAGGATGGAGCTGGCAGGACTAAATCACTAACATAGAATTATGGAAATGTACCAGTCAAATACCAGTGGATAAAGAGATACAGCGAAGACGATGGCGCTGGATAGGACACACTACGGAAGCCAACTGAGAGTATTACACATTAGGCCCTTTTTGGAATCCCCAGGGGAAAAGACAAAAAGGAATACCAAGGAATTCTTAGAGAAGACAGATAGAAGCAGAGATGAAGATGATGGGAAAGACATGGAATGATCTTAAAAGAATGGCAAAAACAGAACGACATGGAAAGTGTTTGTTGAAGACCTATACTCCACTGGGAGCTAAAAAGGTAGAAGAAGAAGACTGCAAGAATACAACACTGCAGACAAAATTATATGGGCCACTGCAAGAATTACAAATACAAGTAAAATTGATACAGGAAACGACATTGTAGATATAGACTATACTTCAGGCTAACAGACAGACAGACATAAAGACAGACATGCAGGCAGAATAATATAAAATATTATGACCACGTCAAAATACATAGCTATGTATAATAGAAGATGAGGAACGGCATGGGCGGACTGAGAAGATGATGGTTTCAATACATCATAAAGCCCTTGAGCATGACAACATAAGTAGTAGAAGAGCTGGCTGATAGAGACAGATAGTTTGTAAGGAGTGCACCAATTCTGCAAAAGACATGCGACATGATGACGACGATGATGCACGTGATTGTTATTTTTATTGAAAGTTTACACTCAATGATTTTCATTGACTGACTGATTTTAAAAATACATTTCCAGGGCTTATTGTATCTGGTAGCTTTAGTGAGATCTTCTCATGTCCTTCAACATGTTCCTTCATTCTTGTCCATGAGTACCAGTGCATGGCAAAACTATAGGAAGCCTCTTTAATTACTTTAATATTTACAAAACCTCTCTAGAATCAGTTTAAAATTTCAACGCTCCGGCCACAGAACGTGGATGGATATGCTCTAGTGAGCACAGCAGTAACCGATTACATAAATAACACAGGTAGGAAGGTATAACTTCTGGAAGCGAACACTTCAACACTCAGCTCTCATGTTCGGATATTTCGATATTTGAAACTTCTATCTCAATTTTTTTGTCATGTTAAAAGACACAACAGTAAAATAAAAGTAATATTAGAAGGGAAAATACAAGGTAAAAGAGGCAGAGGCAGACCAAGTCTAACATGGACGAGTAACATGAAAAGATGGACAAGTCAGCCTATGGCAATCTGCACCATCAAAGCAAGAGACAGAGTGGAATGGCGCTCCATGGTAGCCAACCTTCGATGCGGAGACGTCACTCAATGATGATGATGAAACTTCTATGACATTATAGTAATTCTTAATTAGGAGTTGTTTTAATTTTTCGTTTGACAAAATCATCGGTATCAATTTACTGCTGGATCGAATGGGTCTTAGCTCACATGCATTCTGGATCCACATCAACAATGTACGATTGGGGCTAATGGGTCTTAGCTCACAGGCATTCTGGATCCGCAACAACAATGTACGATTGGGGCTAATGGGTCTTAGCTCACATGCATTCTGGATCCCACAACAATGTACGATTGGGGCTAATGGGTCTTAGCTCACATGCATTCTGGATCCGCAACAACAATGTACGATTGGGGCTAATGGGTTTTAGCTCACATGCATTCTGGATCCACAGCAACATTGTACGATTGGGGCTAATGGGTCTTAGCTCACTGCATTCTGGATCCACAGCAACAATGTACGACTGGGGTTAATGGGTCTTAGCTCACAGTCATTCTGGATCCACAACAACATCAATGTACGGTTTGTGTCCATTCAGGCAGTCAACTAAACCGAAAGCCTGCTGTTACAGCGCGATTAGGGATTATCTACAAACTCCATGTTTCACATATAATCTTTTTTTCCTTTCTTTTATTTTTTCCTCTTTCCTTCTTTTATTCTTTCTTTCTTTAATTCTTTCTTTATCTTTCTTTCTCTTTCTCTCTTTTTCTTTCTGTATTTTTTTTCTTTTTTTTCTTTCCGTCTCTCTCTCTCTCTCACTCACTCTCTCTCTCTCTCTCTCACTCACTCTCTCTCTCTCTCTCTCTCTCTCTCTCTCTCTCTCTCTTCTCCTTTTCAAAATCAAAAGCAGCTGTTAAATATATATTTTGTTCTATATCAACTTACAGCTACTAAATCTTTCTACAAAAGACGCCGACAACCAGTCTTTTCATCTCTTGAATTATCTTAACAATTATGAGCTGATATTTAGCATAGTCAATATATATTTATAACACATCTGAAGCATTTCTAGCAATACAAATTAATTGAAATTAGACGAAAGCAAGAGGTGTGAAAGGTCAACATCGTTTATTGATTGGAACAGATCAATACGCTCTAAGGTAAATCGAATATGCTTTTAACAAGTGTTCTTGCGCCTTCTATTTGCCAGACAGAATGACTGAAGGTAAATCAAACAGTTATTGCCAATTCAAACACTGTCTCGCCTCTTAATGCTTATTATAATTGATTTCCAATATTGTATGTTGTTTATCTTAGTAGCTGTTGCGTTTCCATTTCCATTAAGACTATCCTTCTTAACATTCACTCTGAGTTATATGTGAGTAGAACAAATAAAGAAACATAAGGTTCACTACTCGTCTCAAACCAAAGGGGGATATTGTGTTAGTACCCATTTTCAATGACTAGCGGTAAAAGTTTATGAGTGACAAGTTCAGTATCACTCCAGGCCGCCTTGTTTTCCCGATAAAATCTGTTACCCCTTTAAGGATGGGTGAACCTAGGTACCGGCGATCGGTCTCGATCGACTTCGATCTCTTGTTCGTATGTGTACAGTTCGTCGTGCATAATAGAAAACATTAAGAGTCTGGATTCGTCAGCCGGAATGAGGAGATTGCAGACAATCGAGAAAAGCCAATAGTAAGATGATGCTGTACTAGATTTTAACTCTGAGAACAGCCATTTCTAAACAATAGTATTTATACTTTCCCGCTCCTATCTCACAACACAAGCATCAATTCTAGTGCCGGAAGTTGCTTTGTCTGAAAATTTGCCCCCGTCGGTCAATGTGTGTGAAGGTTTGTAGCGTCGGCCATGTGTGAAGGTTTGTCCGCGTCGGTTAGTGTGTGAAGGTTTGTCCGCTTTGGTCTTGTGTGTGAAGGTTTGTCCGCATCGTTCATTGTGTGTGGTTTGTTCGCGTCGGGTATATGTGAAGGTTTGTCCGCGTCGGTTATGTGTGTGATGGTTTGTCCGCGTCGGTTATGTGTGTGAAAGGTTTGTCAGCGTCGGTCATTGTGTGTGAAGGTTTGTCAGTGTCGGTCTGTGTGTGAAGGTTTGTAAGCGTCGGTTATGTGTGTGAAGGTTTGTAAGCGTCGGCTATGTGTGTAAAGGTTTGTCAGCGTTGGTTATGCGTGTGCAAGTTTGTCAGCGTCGGTTATGCGTGTGCAGGTTTGTCAGCGTCGGTTATGCGTGTGCAGGTGTGTCCGTGTAGGTCTGTGTTTGAAGGTTGTAAGCGTCGGTTATGTGTGTGAAGGTTTGTCCGCTAAATTAACCTTTCTATCGTATTTACTACTTTAATTAATAAATCTCTCTATCACATCTACTACTTTAATCAATAAATCTCTCTATCACATCTACTACTTTAATCAATAAATCTCTCTATCACATCTACTACTTTAATCAATAAATCTCTTTATCACATCTACTACTTTAATCAATAAATCTGCCTATCATTATTTACTACTTCATTAAAAAAAATAAAACCTGTCTATCGCATTTACTACTTTAATCAATAAATCTCTCTATCCCATTTACTACGTTAATAAAAAAAACCTGCCTATCAATTTACTACTTTTACCAATAAATCTGCCTATCATCATTTACTACTTTAATGTTTCTCTATTAATTTTGGAAGGCTAGTGACTTGTAATATAACAGAATAGAGTGCCTCGATTTTTTTATTGTACTGATCGTACATCACCAAGAAGTAGACCAACCACCTCTTCCCCCTCCCCCCTCTTTCCCCCCTCCCTTCAAAAAAATCAATAGATTTTCAACCGCCTGTAAAATAGTTCGATTTCCATCAATTTTAACAAAAGAATGGCCACGGGACAGATCCTAGCTCAGATCCTTTCATCAAATTTGACAGTCATATATTTATCTGTGATCCCTGCTTACTTACTTCCCTTATTTCCAATAACTTGTCTCTTGAGCGTGGGATTGATGGACGCATTGCTGCTTTTGGGACTATAACTAAAGTGGCTGGCTACGAGAGTAGTGAAAATGGTGCCTTGGTAGAGAACACTGCCAAGAATATTACTCTTTGTTTCTTTTTTTTGTTGCGTTAACCCAACCACTAGTTGTATTTTCTCTCAGCCTCTACATTGTTCTTCCTCTAAAGGATGCTTACTCAGCCTTTACACTGTTCTTCATCTAAAGGATGTTATCTCAGCATCTTCACCGTTCTTTCTCCAAAGGATGTTATCTCAGCCTCTCACCGTTCTTTCTCCAAAGGATGTTATCTCAGCCTCTCCACCGTTCTTTCTCCAAATGATGTTAACTCAGCCTCTTCACAGTTCTTTCTCCAAATGGTGTTATCTCAGCCTCTTCACCGTTCTTTCTCCAAAGGATGTTATCTCAGTCTCTCCACCGTTCTTTCTCCAAATGATTTTAACTCAGCCTCTTCACCGTTCTTTCTCCAAAGGATGTTATCTCAGCCTCTTCACCGTTCTTTCTCCAGATGATGTTAACTCAGCCTCTTCACCGTTCTTTCTCCAAAGGATGTTATCTCAGCCTCTTCACCGTTCTTTCTCCAGAGGATTTTAACTCAGCCTCTTCACCGTTCTTTCTCAAAGGATGTTATCTCAGCTCTTCACCGTTCTTTCTCCAAAGGATGTTATCTCAGCCTCTTCATCGTTCTTTCTCCAGAGGATTTTAACTCAGCCTCTTCACCGTTCTTTCTCCAAAGGATGTTATCTCAGCCTCTTCACCGTTTTTTCTCCAAAGGATGTTATCTCAGCCTCTTCATCGTTCTTTCTCCAGAGGATTTTAACTCAGCCTCTTCACCGTTCTTTCTCCAAAGGATGTTATCTCAGCCTCTTCACCGTTTTTTCTCCAAAGGATGTTATCTGAGCCTCTTCACCGTTCTTTCTCCAGAGGATTTTAACTCAGCCTCTTCACCGTTCTTTCTCCAAAGGATGTTATCTCAGCCTCTTCACCGTTCTTTCTCCAAAGGATGTTATCTCAGCCTCTTCATCGTTCTTTCTCCAGAGGATTTTAACTCAGCCTCTTCACCGTTCTTTCTCCAAAGGATGTTATCTCAGCCTCTTCACCGTTTTTTCTCCAAAGGATGTTATCTCAGCCTCTTCATCGTTCTTTCTCCAGAGGATTTTAACTCAGCCTCTTCACCGTTCTTTCTCCAAAGGATGTTATCTCAGCTCTTCACCGTTTTTCTCCAAAGGATGTTATCTGAGCCTCTTCACCGTTCTTTCTCCAGAGGATTTTAACTCAGCCTCTTCACCGTTCTTTCTCCAAAGGATGTTATCTCAGCCTCTTCACCGTCCTTTCTCCAAAGGATGTTATCTCAGCATCTTCACCGTTCTTTCTCCAAAGGATGCTAACTCAGCCTCTTCACCGTTCTTTCTCCAGAGGATGTTAGTGGCTGTAAGCTTAGTGCCTGTCCTTCAATTTGCACCTTTCCACCATATACATACGTCTTCAACAGATCATTTTTGAGTACCGATTTGCCTCACTCACAATCCATACTTGTCTTGTTGGACTAGAATTGTTTGTATGTTTCCAAGGGAACTGCGAAGAGGTGAGTTGGTTCTGGTTCATCGATCGTGGCATTAGCAGTCAGCTATGAGTCGCTACGCCAATTCACCTCTGATACTGACAAGCGCCGTGTAAAAGTATTGAGTGTACATCTATCATCATCATCATGTGCCATACCGGTTGGCGTGGGCGATCATGTCCTTCCACAACCTTCTATCTACAGTGCATCGTATCAGTTCTGTTGTTGACTGTTTTCCATGCCATGACGCCAAGCTATACAGTATTTTCTCTCTTTGTCGTCCGCGATCTCTCTTTCCTTTTAATTTTGCCAGTTGTAACCAAGTATTCCAACTTTCCTCTTCTCGTGATGTGCCCGAAAAATGTTGATTGTTTCTTTGTAATGTTTTTTTAGGAGCTGCATCTATAGGAAGGCATTATACTGCGGAATAGACATTGTATGCGAAACAGGAACATCGTAGGAACAATTTTCATCACAGTTGTTTCAGAAGAACATTAAACATAAAATCCATACAACGGGGTCCAAGACGCCAATATTACAATTGAACTGAGTGCGGTCAGCGATCCACAGCAGACTTTCTGTGTCAGGATCGGCGACCAAAGAGCTGACCTAAACCTTGCCAAATCTGTCACATGTAAGCAGTCTGGCCTGGCCAGTAGGGAAGGCTGCCAGGCACTCAAAAATGTCGCGCTGAAGTCGGATATTTTGTCTCGAAAGTCGCAGATAAACCACAAACACAAGGTATCTACGCTAACATGTCCATTTAAAGGGGACTGGCGAAGTGGATTATTCATTCCCTTTATTAGCTATCGGGTTATTCATCCATTTATTAGTTATCGGGTTATTCATTCCATTTATTAGCTATCGGGTTATTCATTCCATTTATTAGCTATCGGGTTATTCATTCCATTTATTAGCTATCGGGTTATTCATTCCATTTATTAGCTATCGGGTTATTCATTCCATTTATTAGCTAGCGGGTTATTCATTCCATTTATTAGCTATCCGGTTATTCATTCCCTTTATTAGCTATCGGGTTATTCATTCCATTTATTAGCTATCGGGTTATCCATTCCATTTATTAGCTATCGGATTATTCATTCCCTTTAGTGACTATAGGGTTATTCATTCCCTTTAGTAACTATCGGGTTATCCATTCCCTTTAGTAACTATCGGTTATTCATTCCCTTTAGTAACTATCGGGTTATTCATTCCCTTTAGTAACTATCGGGTTATTCATTCCCATTAGTAGCTATCGGATTATTCATTGCCTTTAGTAACTATCGGGTTATTCATTCCCTTTATTAGCTATCGGTTATTCATTCCATTTATTAGCTATCGGGTTATTCATTCCATTTATTAGCTATCGGGTTATTCATTCCATTTATTAGCTATCGGGTTATTCATTCCCTTTATTAGCTATCGGGTTATTCATTCCATTTAGAAGCTATTGATTATCATTGCCTTTAGTAACTATCGGTTATTCATTCCCTTTATTAGCTATCGGGTTATTCATTCCCTTAGTAACTATCGGTTATTCATTCCCTTTAGTAACTATCGGGTTATTCATTCCCATTAGTAGCTATCAGGTTATTCAATCCCTTTAGTAACTATCGGGTTATTCATTCCATTTATTAGCTATCGGATTATTCATTCCCTTTAGTGACTATCGGGTTATTCATTCCCTTTAGTAACTATCGGGTTATCCATTCCCTTTAGTAACTATCGGGTTATTCATTCCCTTTAGTAACTATCTGGTTATTCATTCCCTTTAGTAGCTATCGGATTATTCAATCCCTTTAGTAACTATCGGGTTATCCATTCCATTTATTAGCTATCGGGTTATTCATTCCCTTTAGTGACTATATGGTTATTCATTCCCTTTAGTAACTATCGGGTTATCCATTCCATTTATTAGCTTTTCGGTTATTCATTCCTTTAGTGACTATATGGTTATTCATTCCCTTTAGTAACTATCGGGTTATTCATTCCCTTTAGTAACTATCGGGTTATTCATTCCCTTTAGTAGCTATCGGTTATTCATTCCCTTTATTAGCTATCGGGTTATTCATTCCCTTTATTAACTATCGGTTATTCATTCCCTTTAGTAGCTATCGGGTTATCATTCCCTTTAGTAGCTATCGGATTATTCATTCCCTTATTAGTTATTGTGTTATTCATTCCCTTGAGTAACTATCGGGTTATTCATCCCTTTAGTAGCTATCAGATTATTCATTCCCTTAGTAACTATCGGGTTATTCATTCCCTTTAGTGGCTATCGCGTTATTCATTCCCTTTAGTAACTATCGGGTTATTCATTCCCTTTAGTAACTATCGGGTTATTCATCCCTTTAGTAACTATCGGGTTATTCATTCCCTTTAGTAGCTATCGGGTTATTCATTCCCTTTAGTAACTATCGGGTTATTCATTCCCTTTAGTAGCTATCGGGTTATTCATTCCCTTTAGTACCTATCGGGTTATTCATTCCCTTTAGTAACTATCGGGTTTTTCATTCCCTTTATTAGCTATCGGGTTATTCATTCCCTTTAGTAATTATCACGTTATTCATTCCCTTTAGTAGCTATCGGGTTATTCATTCCCTTTATTAGCTATCGGGTTAATCATTCCTTTATTAACTATCGGGTTATTCATTCCCTTTAGTAGCTATCGGGTTATTCATTCCTTTAGTAACTATCGGGTTATTAATTCCCTTTAGTAGCTATCGGGTTATTCATTCCCTTTAGTAATTATCGGGTTATTCATTCCTTTTAGTAGCTATCGGGTTATTCATTCCTTTATTAGCTATCGGGTTATTCATTCCCGTTAGTAACTATCGGGTTATTCATTCCTTTAGTAGCTATCGGGTTATTCATTCCCTTTAGTAGCTATCGGGTTATCCATTCCCTTACTAACTATCGGTTATTCATTCCCTTTATTAGCTATCGGGTTATTCATTCCCTTTATTAATTATCACGTTATTCATTCCCTTTAGTAACTATCGGGTTATTCATTCCCTTTAGTAACTATCGAGTGACCGCTAGTAAAAAAGGAAATACTTTACACATCAAAGTTATAGAAGACTATACTATTTCTACAGTCTATGTTTGCGCATTAAAAAAACCAACGCTGCTTACGATAGTTGAAAGCACTGAAGATGGTATAATCAGAATACACCATGTAATATAATTTCACTAGAAGGTCCTCCCCCCCCCCCCAAAAAAAAAAAAAAAAAAAAAAAAAACACTCTCTTAAACGATGTCACGTGACATTAAATAATAGAGTATTAAGAGGTTGCTGTACAAAACGGCGACAGGTGGTGAACAATGTAAAGGAAGTCACAATCAGATGTACACATGAAAGGCACCTCACTGGGATGAAGAAAAAAAAAAAGACAAGAAAGACGTGAAAGGGCAAACATTAATTGTTCATGCAATATCTGCTGACGAGTGTGCCTTTAAAAGCTGAAATGATCACAAACTTTGGATAGTTTCTCTCAGTCCGCTGGGCCTACTACTACAGATGATGTGAGTAATATCAAGCCACAGACAACTAGGTATATATAGATGGGCGAATCATTTCAGGGGAAGAGGTATGTTTACAGCACTCGGGAAAAAAAATAACAAAAAATTAACAGAAAAAAAAACAAAGAACAATAGATGGTCCGATGCAGGATCGAACCCGTACTCCGTGGCTCAGCGCCTTGCCACGAGAAACCTAACGTTAGAGCTCACGGTCAACTAGGCTAAAAATATAGCCATCATTGGCGATGTCTTTCACGCATGTATACTCATGACTATAGCATAGGGTTACGATCACAACTCGGGAATAAACTGTGTATTTGTATTTTTTCTAGCTCAGTGGTTAGTGAACTTGACTACAAAGGACAAGAGGTAGGGTTCGATCCCAACCGACGGCTCCGGGTTCATCCAGCCGTAAATGGGTACCGGAATTTTTCTGGGAAAGTAAAGCGGCACGGGCGTATACCGACCACATTACACCAAAAATCATGTGCTGAAGGTCTGTAAAATGTATGGCCATTAACACCATATTCCCTACACGCCACTTGGCGTGACGGGGGCTCTTTACATTTTTTTTTAACTACAATTTTCCTATTAAGAAAAGTATATGCCGGATAAGGTAAGGCTGAATACTACTTTTGTTGCGGACAAACATTTATAGAATGAAACAGCACGAATAGCAGTTTCTGGCCCGAGCAGGAAAGAAATCGAAAAACATCCCAACCAGTGTGACGTTTTCAGGTTTGAGAGCGGGAATGGTTATGGGTACAGTGACGTCAGCCATCTATAGCTCGCATAGTTGAAGACGTCACGCGAGTTGGGGTGTTTTTCTATTTTGTTTTCTGCGGGCGGGGCCATCTATATGGCTGGCTATGATGAAACACTATCCTATAAATAGACAATTACTTGTGGGCCTATAATCTGTGGCTGACGCATTGCCGTCTATAGATTATCTAAAATTGTAACTCTAAGATAGCCATGGATGATGTCACTTGCACACAACCACCCCTGCTCGCAAAACTGCAAAAAAGTCACTCTAGTTGATAATTTTCCGGGAATTTTCTGTCAGTCTATAAACCTTTCTAAATCTTAAGCAAACGCCAATTGTCTTATAAAGAAGTCATCATCATGTGCCATACCGGTTGGCGTCGGCGATCATGTTCTTCCACAATCTTCTATCTACAGTGCATCGTATCAGTTCTTTGTTGACTGTTTTCCATGCCATGACACCAAGCTATCCAGTATATTCTCTCTTTGTCGTCCGCGATCTCTCTTTCCTTTTATTTTGCCAGTTGTTACTAAGCATTCCAACTTTCCTCTTCTCACGATGTGCCCGAAAAGTGTTGATTGTTTCTTTCTGATGTTTTTTAGGAGTTCCCTTTTTGTGTTGTTGTGCTTTTTGAGAATTTCCTCATTGGTCTTTTAGCTGTTCAGGGAACTTTCAACATTCTTCTGAGGAATCCCATCTCTGTGGCCTCTAATCGACTTTTTATTTGTTTGTCTACTGTCCACGATTCGCTTCCATAGTTCAGAATTGGTTCGATATAGCACCGATGAACTCTCTTTCTCTCTTCTATTGACAAAGATTTAAAAAAAGAAGTCATATCCACTACAAATTTACTAAGACACGCGGACAGAAATAAAACCGGAAATCCCTCCAACTAGTGTGACGTTTTGATATGTGTGAGCTACAGACGGTGACGTCATTCTATCCACAACCGTCCCTGCTCGCAATGTTGTAAACGTTACGCTAGTTGGGAATTTTCTGGGGTTCATCATTCTGTAGATGGTAATAGCGAACATATTGAGACGCTGAAGATGGTAATAGCGAACATATTGAGACGCTGCAGATGGTAATAGCGAACATATTGAGACGCTGCAGATGGTAATAGCGAACATATTGAGACGCTGCAGATGGTAATAGCGAACATATTGAGACGCTGTAGATGGTAATAGCGAACATATTCAGACGCTGCAGATGGTAATAGCGAACATATTGAGACTCTGCACATGGTAATAGCGAACATATTCAGACGCTGCAGATAGTAATAGCGAACATATTCAGACGCTGCAGATGGTAATAGCGAACATATTCAGACGCTGCAGATGGTAATAGCGAACATATTCAGACGCTGCAGATGGTAATAGCGAACATATTCAGACGCTGTAGATGGTAATAGCGAACATATTCAGACGCTGCAGATGGTAATAACGAACATATTCAGACGCTGCAGATGGTAATAGCGAACATATTCAGACGCTGCACATGGTAATAGCGAACATATTCAGACGCTGCACATGGTAATGACAAAAATATTCAGACGCTGTATATGGTAAAAGTGACCAGATTCAGACGCTGCAGATGGTAATAGCGAACATATTCAGACGCTGTAAATGGTAATAGCGAACATATTGAGACGCTGTAGATGGTAATAGCGAACATAGTGAGACGCTGTAGATGGTAATAGTGAACATATTGAGACGCTGCAGATGGTAATAGCGAACATATTGAGACGCTGCAGATGGTAATAGCGAACATATTGAGACGCTGCAGATGGTAACAACGAACATATTGAGACGCTGCAGATGGTAATAGCGAACATATTGAGACACTGCAGATGATAATAGCGAACATATTGAGACGCTGCAGATGGTAATAGCGAACATATTGAGACGCTGCAGATGGTAATAGCGAACATATTGAGACGCTGCAGATGGTAATAGCGAACATATTGAGACGCTGTAGATGGTAACAGCGAACATATTGAGACGCTGCAGATGGTAATAGCGAACATACTGAGACGCTGCAGATGGTAATAGCGAACATATTCAGACGCTGCAGATGGTAATAGCGAACATATTCAGACGCTGTATATGGTAATGACAAAAATATTCAGACGCTGTAGATGGTAATGACAAAAATATTCAGACGCTGCAGATGGAAGTTAAATAAGGAAATCTCTCTATCTCACCAGATTGTTGTTTTTGTTATGGGTCCAGTGCTGACTGCCTACGGCCCAATGCCATGTAGTGAAAGCTGCAGCTATCTATGAGTTCGCTTGTAGTTCCTTACAATTTGTTCCATTTATCAGGTCTTTGAGGAAGTGGAGTTGCTCTAATGTCAGTGAGTTATGGACAATCAAAAAGGTGATATTCTATCGTTTCATGTGGGTGTTCACAGAGTGGACGTGTTTGGGGTTTTGTTTCCTTGTATTCTATTGATGTGGTTGTTCAGTGGTACATGACCGTCGGTGTATTTTATTGATGTGGTTGTTCAGTGGTACATGACCGTCGGTGTATTCTATTGATGTGGTTTTTCAGTGGTACATGACCGTCGGTGTATTCTATTCATGTGGTTGTTCAGTGGTACATGACCGTCGGTGTATTTTATTGATGTGGTTGTTCAGTGGTACATGACCGTCGGTGTATTCTATTGATGTGGTTGTTCAGTGGTACATGACCGTCGTTGTATTCTATTGATGTGGTTGTTAAGTGGTACATGACCGTCGTTGTATTCTATTGATGTGGTTGTTCAGTGCTACATGACCGTCGTTGTATTCTATTAATGTGGTTGTTCAATGGTACATGATCGTCGTTCTATTCTACTGATGTTGTTTGTTCAATGGTACCAGATCAGTTCACTGTCTGAAGATGGTGGCTTGGTCTGGTCTTTTTAGGTTGTTCATGTTGTCCTGTGGGTTTTGCTTTGATGTGTATTGAAAAAAAATATCTCCTTGTTTTTCCCATGGCCCGTCCTTTCAGCCAATCTTCTCTGCTCTTGGAGTTTATGATTTGTTGGCTTTTTTTTAAAATGCGATGTCGGAGTTAAATTGTAACTGTCTGGATCCTCTTATCTCACTAGGACCTGACCTAATTCAAAGGTGATCGCTTCCTTCAATGGTTTTATTATCTGTTGAACAATTGTCTAAGATTCATCTCCACGTGTAACGTAGAATTGAATAATATCTTTCACGATTCTTTTATTAAAAAAATAGATTGCGTAATATCTTTCTCACACTTTGGAACGCTGCCCTTGCCTTAGCTGTCCTTCACATCACATCTGTTTAACAATACATCTACCATCTGAAACATCGTTGCAGAATTGTTTACCTGTTTCAATACTGTCCTGGTTTTTAAAAAAACTTTATTTGATTATTTCGCAATAGTCTTTTACTTTTCATTATTGCGACTACTACTTTTACCTTTTTGCTCCTAATTTTACGTCCTTTATTATTATTATCATCGCTATAATACGTTCGATACTTTTTTGTTAATTAATTTTTATTTTTAGCGATTAAGATTGTATCATCAGCATGGACACATTATAGTCCCCCTAAAAAATGTAAGAATTACATGTGCTGTAAAGTGTGATATAAAATATAACTACGACTAGTTCGTATTGTGCATTACGCAGTAGATGTTTTTATACGGTTCACGTTGTATATATGTTGTATATATGTTGTATATATGTTGTATATATGTTGTATATATGTTGTATATATGTTGTATATATGTTGTATATGTATAGAGCCCGCGTAACTGGCAACGCAAAGAAGAAAGCTAATTTCAACATCAGAAGTAAAACGTCATCATTTTTTGGTCTTGTAATGGGAAGGGAACAGCTGAAGCATATTGTGATAATTGGAAAAATTTAGGGTGGGGAGGGGGAGGGTGTAAATAGAGATAAAAGATACCAGATTGTGTAACAGAATGTTTTGGTAGGGGATCAACATCGGAAATGATAAACAGCTGCAGAGATTGTAAGTTGTGGTGAGACATCATCACCTGCGTCAGCAGGCACGCAACTTGATGATGATTATAAATGTGTGTGTGTGTGCGTGCGTGTGTGTGTGTGTGTGTGTGTGTGTGTGTGTGTGTGTGTGTGAATGGAAGTCTCGTAGTTAGTTCAACACTGTAGCATTATTCGTAACTTGAGTAGAGTACTTGAAAAGAATACACTAAATAAACATATGGGCTTACCCATATTATACGAGATTTAAAAAAATGACAACATTCGTTCTATGGACTACTAAACAGGAGCAATAAATGCCCATGTAACATTTTCTATTTACATAGTGTAGCACTTATTTTAATATGCTAAATATGTCTGTATTGTTAACCAATATCAACGAAAGCGTTGATAAGTTGGAATATGGCAGTGAAAGTTAAAAAAAAAAAGGAAAGTAGCCCCGTCACGCTAAGTGGCATATAGAGAATATGGTGTTAGTGACCATACATTTGAGACCTTCGGCACATGATTTTTGGCGTAATGTGGTCGGTATTACGTCCGTGTCGCTTTACTTTCCCAGAAAAAAAGTCCGGTACCCAATAAAGGCTGGGTGAAGCGGAAGCCGTCGGTTGGGATCGAACCCTACCCCCTTGTCCTTTGAAATAAAGCAGTAGTTTCTTCTTATTATTTTGAATGAATGAAACATTTAACAGTAGAAGTTTGATTGAAATGCTTGATGTGAAGACTGCCGTGACATCAGTGTCAATTTGGCTCAAAACGTTAGACTGTGTAAGGTCTGAAAGAGGTCACCGACTCATAGCTGACTTAATGACCGTGAATCTGCAACCATGAACGGACCTCACGATTAACAATTCAAGGAGATGCCACACGGGAGCGCTACGCAGAACTGCAAAGACCGATGTCCTTAGTTGGTATATATTGTGGGATATATTTGGAGAAGATCTCAGCGATTATGGGGCTTGTCCGATGTGCAATGAGAGAGAATGATGAAGCCACGAGTTCCCAGTGTTGTGGTAGTAGGCTCATATCAATAATACATGCGCCTGTATTTGTATTTGGTTTGAAAAAGATTTACATGGACGAATACCTACAATTTCGGGACAATTACGTCAGCTTTTTTTTACTCTGATATCTATCTAAAACACTCGAACCAGGCTTCCTGAAACAGTGTTATCTTTAATACCCTCATACGAGCTTGCAATCATTTTATAATTACTTTATAATGATTGTTACATTTAAGTAATGTGTTATGTTATACCGCCATGTAATAATTTCTCGACGTATATGTGTATATATTATTGTTACTAATTCTACATACAGATTTATTTGTATAACTTTGATACATTTAATTATATGAAATTCACACTCATATTTCACAGATCTCTGCATTTATCTGGAATAATTAATGTATCTTACCTTTCTGCCACACACCTGTTGCGTATCCAAAACTAGAAATTACAACTGTTGAAAGTTATCATCTTTGTTTGTGTGAATGACACCACATGTACAAACGTGTACATAATAGTTGTCTACAAGCAGAATATTTTTTGTGTCCTGGTTCACTCGCCTGACTTCTGCTGTCAGCACTTCGGTGTACTTAACCCGGTTTCTGAATGAATGCGCTTGTCCCTGGACTTTTGTTTGGAGGGGAGTTGTCCTCAGAAGTTTGCACATATAATTCTCCCGTCGGATACTGTACAGCCGAGCGGGTAGCAAAGGGAGACTACTACGACACAAGCTGACTGGTGTGGCGTGTGTTCGACGGGTCGACATTAGGCGTGGGTTTTTTATTTAGTCGTTTTAATATTTGCACACACAAAAAAAGGAACTAAACGTACCTGCAGAGATAGAAAGTTGCAGCAATATCATATACGTCTCGAAAGACAACGGATTTTAGTGTCCTTGTACGAATACTGTATGGGGTTGCTTTTGTCTGCTTTCAGTCCAGATCTTAGTCTATGTCTATCTCCAAATGAATCTGTCTTTAGCAAGCCATTTAACAATGAGGTATATTCATTGCCATATCCCTCATGTCACGTTTACATACGTCTTAGTAGCGTAAAATGGGTCTTCTTTTGTTTCTTAGAAAGTTGTGGTTATCTGCGATGACCACCTGAACCATCAGATACGATATTTGGTGATAATGAAAAGTGGAGGTAAATATAGTAGAAGTATACGTGAATACAAATATAACCACCAGGAGCAGATTTGGTGTAGATACAGAGAATATAACAATATATAATTTCGTGTGAGGCCGCTGTAAATACAGGAAAAATAGGTACAATGGGATGATTCAGCGTGGTTGATACTACCTTCCCGCCTCTCTCTCTTTCTCTCTGTCTGTCTGTCTGCCTGCCTGTCTGTCTGCCTGCCTGCCTGCCTGCCTGTTTGCCTGTCTGCCTGCCTGTCTGCCTGTCTGCCTGTCTGTTTCTGTCTGTCTATCTACATCTCCTTCTTCCCTCTTTCACAGTTCCTTGCTAAATCATCTTTGACAGGCCATATGATATAGATTCGTGGCACGATCATTTCATTTCGCCTTACTTTACAAAAGTCAAAATATCACCGTGTACTCCGATTGCTAGGTGTGTTCTTTTGCAAACTTTTGTTTAAATAATAACGAGCGGTCTGATTTAGGGCCAGAGATAGATTAGTAGTCACATTGATAGGTAAGACTGCATATGGTGACTAACACCGATATGTGCTACACTGGTCCAGGATAGAAAATCACTGCTCCCCCAACTACTTTTCTTATGTGAATATTTCACAAGAAAATATGTTAGAGATAGGCTTGCAAGTTCAACTTTCGTTTTGAAACATTAGAAACATATATTTGGAGAATAAATTTGTCTAAATGTATCTAACTTTGTTGCGTTTGGATATTTAATTACGAAAAGATACAATACAACAACCAACATAAATAATCGTTCAGCTTCACGGATATAACAAGATTTAATAAACCAACGTTTCTATTCTAAAAGGTCTTCAACAGAGAACAAACACAGACAAACGGACGATCAATTTCACAAAAGTCAAACAAATATGAAGAACTCAAAATAGAGTGCAGATGGTAGAGGCGCTGTAACCACACACGCTTAGTTAGTTCTTCTCGTGCCGAAAACGAGATATAGGGTGGAAGTTATAGCTCTCCACAATTGCCAATTTGCTGCCGGTTCTTATAGGTCTTGGTTGTTTCTTAGATCCACGATTGAGCCTTTCATAGTAATTGTTCAGTGTGGTATTTCTGTTGATAGTACTTGTTTTCTTTCAACAGATGGTTTCAAAATGAATACATGACGGGGAAGTCTCTCTTCATACATTCTGTGCACATGACTGATGTAAATCCAACACCTTATTTGTATATAACCCAACGCGTCTCTTGTTTAGTTTTGTCTCTTATCTTTTGAAATATATGCTGTTCAACTTATGTTTGAGATTTCTCTGAGGTATTTATTTTCAGAAGCATTGCAAACAACACACACAAATAACGTAGTTATTATTATTATTATTTTTTAAGTAGATCAATCATTTATACCAGCGGTTCGAAAATTATATCTTCTGCTATGGGACATTAATACAGTCCTACTGTCTGTGATATACAATTGATATGGCTGGAACCCTCGGTCCGTTCTAGGGCAGCGACTGCTCCTTACTTTTTTAACTGTCTCATCCATGGTTGACAAATGTAGCGTGGTCCGTCTTTATGCTAATTAGTAACATAAACTGTACACATCATCATCATTATCATCATAAAGTACCATGCCTGCTGACGTAGGTGACCACAACTTCTCGATCTCGACAGTTATTTACCATTTCTGTTGTAGACCTTCTGTCAAGCCATTTTCGTAAGCTGTCTGATATCTTTTCTCTTTGCTTCCCTCTATCTCTTCGTCGTTCAATTTTCCCAGCTGTTACAGTACATTCCATTTCAGCTGTTCCCTTCTTATTGCATGGCCAAAAAAATGATGATTTTTTTCTTCCTAATATTGGAAATTAACTCTCTTTTTGAATTTGGCCTCTTTCAAAACGTTTTCATTACTTTTCTTAGCTGTCCATGGTATTCTAGGGATTCTTCTGTAAAACCACATTTCTACAGACTCCAGTGATTTTCTTGTCTGTTCTCCTATTGCCCATGATTCACGTCCATATGTTAAGACTGGCTCTACGTAACATCCATATGGCTCTACATAACATTTAAGAACTCTTTTTCTTGTTTCTGTTGTCAACAGTGGATTGCACAGTATATTCTTCATTTTTTGGCAAGCAGCTTTTGCTTGAGTCTACATCTCAACTCTGTTGTACATCTACCACCTGAGGTTAACATTCATCATCATCATTGAGTGCCGTCTCCGCAACGAAGGTTGGCTACCATGGAGCGCCATTTTGCTCTATCTCTTGCTTTGATGGTGCAGGTTGTCATCGGTTGATTTGTCCATCTTTTGATGTTACTCGTCATGTTAATCTTGGTCTGCCTCTGCCTCTTTTACCTTGTATTTTCCCCTCCAGGATCACTTTCAGTAGGCTGTTGTGTCTTTTAACATGGCCTAAGAATCGCATTTGTCTTGTTCTAATTGTGTTCAGATGTTCTCTTTTCATTTTTAGTTGTTTTAAGACTTTGTCGTTTGTTTTCTTTTCCTTCCATCCAATTCTACCTATTCTTCTATATATCCACATTTCAAAGGCTTCAATTCTCTGTTCTGTTTTCTTGTCTAATGTCCATGTTTCAGCACCATATAGGAATATTGAGAAGATGTAACATTTTGCTATTCTTAGTTTTAGCTCTGGTGTTATTTGTTTTGATGTTAGTATGTCCTTCATGACATTAAAATTACTTTTTGCCATTCCTATTCTTTTGTTTATTTCAGTTGTACATTTTCCATCACTGGTTATAGTATGTCCAAGGTAGTTATAGTTCTGAACTGTCTCAAGGTCTATTCCTTCAATTTGATATCCACTTGTGGGTTTTGAGTATTTTCTTTGTTTATGATCATAGTTTTAGTCTTTTTGATATTCATATCTAGTCCATATTTTTTGCTTGTCGTGTTTATTTCATTAAGTAATTGTTGTAGGTCTTTAGGATTTTCTGCTACTAGTACAGTATCGTCAGCATATCTTAGGTTATTGATTATCTTTCCATTAATTTGTAGGCCTGGCATCTCTATGATGTTTTTAAAGATTTGCTCAGTGTATAGATTGAACAAGCTTGGTGATAGGATGCATCCTTGTCTTACTCCTCTTTTTATCTCAATGGGTGTAGAGAACTCTTTGTTATATTTTATTATTGCTGTTTGCTCCCAGTATAGATTGCATATTAGTCGTATATCCATGTCATCTAGATGTATCTCTTTTAGGCATTCTATAAGTTGTTTGTGGTGTACTCTATCAAAAGCTTTGGTGTAGTCTATGAAGCAGGCATATATTGGTTTGTTTACTTCTGTGTATTTTCGATTAATGTTCTCATGCAGAATATGGCTTCTTTGTCCCGCTATTTTTCCTAAATCCAAATTGCTGCTCATCTAATTCAGTATTGATTTTATTCTGAATCCTTCCTTGAACAAGAGTTCCAGGTTAACATTGTTCCCAGAAATTTTAATTCATTTACCTGTTTTAATATTGTTCCACTTGTCTTTATTGCACATTGCGGTGATGTCTTTTTCTTTGTTGCTACCATTACTTCTGTCTTTTTGCTATTAAGATTAACTCCTTTATTTTTGCTTTCCTTCACTATAATGTCTAACGTTTATCGTAACTCATTTTCACTCTTAGCGATTAAGACTGTATCATCAGCATACCTTAGATTATTTTTATTATGACCGTCATTGTTAATCCAGGCATGCTCCTTATGGATTTTAAAATAATTTCACTTTACATATTAAACAAATCTGGTGACAGCACACAACCTTGCCTAACACCCTGTTTTATTTGTAGAAACATTCGCAATTGACCTCCAGTACTTATGGCCACTGTTTGTTGCCAGTACATGTTCTTTATTATTCGTAGACCTTTGCTGTCTTACGTGTATGCCTTCTAAAATTTTGATTATTTCTTGGTGCTTTACTTTGTCAGGTGCTTTGGTGTAATCTATGAAACATAAGTATAGATCTGTTTTCACCTCTATGGCTCTTTCTGTAAAGATCTTATAATGTATATGGCATTGTTCTTACCTTTACCTCCCAGAAAACCACGCTGTTTATCATTAATTTCTGGACTGATTTTGTTCCGCACACTTGGCATGATGATTCTTGGTAATGTCTTAGTCATGTGACTCATAAGGCCTGTACACACCCACAGCAAACACCCACGATTAAACATGACCAAATATGTGCTTCACTATTTCCTGTTTCTTTTTTTTATAAACAAAGTAAACTTATACGGCTCAAATACTTTGACTTTATCAGTTATGACGGCAGTATAAGCGCAAACGTGTCTGACATTGGAAAATGTGATATGTATGTCCTATTAATGATGTTCTCCAACATTCTCTCTCTCTCTCTCTCTCTCTCTCTCTCTCTCTCTCTCTCTCTCTCTCTTAATATATATATATATATATATATATATATATATATATAATTATATTTAAATGTGTCTATGTGGTATCTTTTGCTGGGAACTAACTCTTTCCAGAAGTTCGTTTGAGGTCCTGTTCGCAGTATGAATACATTTTTCCGCATTAGAAATAATTAAAACTGAATGCGTTCTCATTTACTGAACAAACTAAGTTCGGTACATTTAAACTTCGCATATTCATAAATTCATGTGAAAACAACCAATTAAACGATCTAAATATTACAATACAATATGAGAACAATAATTAAAATACATATCTATCTATCTATCTATTGTCCTTTCGAGCCGAAGACGGCCCATAGGGCAGAACCACAATCTCAAAAAAGAAACCTTGCGTGCCAAAATGGCACATATTGCAGAGATCACTGCTTCTAAAATCTATGGCTGTTTCCATAACAATAATTTTTTTACAATGACAGCTTGTCAAACCATCGATCAACCTCCTTAGTCGCCTCTTACGACATGCCTGGAAGGTCACAGTGTCACTATTCTTTACTTTCCTCATAATGAGGCCCCGGTAACACACATGAGGAAATACACATTCTACATAATTAAATGTAACGGGTGTTGACGCCAATTTTGTATACAGGAAGGGTAGTGTGTCCAAGGATCTACATTTCGTTACGCTGGCCATCATCTACCTCCCTTCCCTATGTTAACAGATTTAAACGTTAATTAAAAAGAACTGGTTTATAAGCGCCATTCTACAGAGGAAATTAAAATGCTATGATCAGGTCAACAGACACAGCGGCTGGAAAGAACAATAATGGAAGGCATGGTTCCTGGGCGAAACATCAGGGGCAGACTAAGAAGAAGGTTGTTTCAAGATATCAAGGAGACCTTGGACATGACAACAAGTATGAGATCTCGCTTGAGGCAGATTCTATCGGACGGGCTGTGGTGAATTGGACGTGGCAAAGGACATGTGACCAGATGATATGTTTCTCGTTATCAAAGCCAAGGATCCTCGCATTCTCAGGTCGTTTAGATTAGATGAAAGAAGGTGTACTGAAACACCCTCTTCATTTCTTTCAGTTATATATTAAGTTTCCACATTCTATATACACACTTTATTTGTTATCCAGTTTTCTCATTTTACTAGATAGAATAATACATTTCTGGTAAACCTTTTTTTTTTCAGAAAAAAATCTCTGAATCATCTGTCATTTTTTCCCACTAAATAGCCTTTGACGTCATAACAGACGGTTGGTAGTAAGCAATAAGTGATTAGTTTGGTAAAAATATTAGTGTCTTCAGTTGGCTGCTGCTTTAGCCTTTGACATCATGACAGGTGGTTGGTAGTAAGCAATAAGTGATTAGTTTGGTAAAAATATTAGTGTCTTCAGTTGGCTGCTGCTTTAGTCTTTGACATCATGACAGGTGGTTGGTAGTAAGCAATAAGTCAGTAGTTTGGTAAAAATATTAGTGTCTTCAACTGGCTGCTGCTTTAGCCTTTGACGTCATGACAGGTGGTTGGTAGTAAGCAATAAGTCAGTAGTTTGGTACAAATATTAGTGTCTTCAACTGGCTGCTGCTTTAGCCTTTGACATCATGACAGGTGGTTGGTAGTAAGCAATAAGTCAGTAGTTTGGTACAAATATTAGTGTCTTCAACTGGCTGCTGCTTTAGCCTTTGACATCATGACAGGTGGTTGGTAGTAAGCAATAAGTCAGTGGTTTGGTACAAATATTAGTGTCTTCAGTTGCTGCTGCTTTAGCCTTTGACATCATGACAGACGGTTGGTAGCAAGCAATAAGTCAGTAGTTTGGTACAAATATTATTGTCTTCAGTTGGCTGCTGCTTTAGCCTTTGACGTCATGACAGACGGTTGGTAGTAAGCAATAAGTCAGTAGTTTGGTACAAATATTAGTGTCTTCAACTGGCTGCTGCTTTACCGAAGAGCTTCTCTCGCTATTGAACCTGCCAAAAGTGGATAGACAAATCCGACCACTGTAGTCCCAGTTTCTGATCTGTATAGTAGTGTACTTAGCACGCAAATTTGGTAACTTATAATTTTAGTTCTGAGTGTTAATTTGCTGTTGGCCCATAAAGAAATAAGTAAAGTGCCATTGTCACGCCAAGTGGCGTATAGGGAATATGGTGTTAGTGACCATACATTTTACAGATCTTCGGCACATGATTTTTGGGGTAATGTGGTCGGTATTACGCCTGTGCCGCTTTACTTTCCCATAAAAATCCGGTACCAATTAAAGGCTGGGTGAACCGGACGCGTCGGTGGGATCGAACCCTATCTTTTGTACTATGTAGTCCTGTTCACTAACCACTGAACTATCGCGACTCAATTGCTGTTGGCCCATGCTCTATCTTTAAGTTTACCAAATATGGAAGCTGTCTTTCCGATTCGGGAATTCATTTCTTCTTCTTGGGAGACAGTGGTTGTGACCATAAAGCCGAGATAGGTGAACTCTCACAGATTCAATGGGTATGTTATTTAATGATATAGCTGCAGGACTGTCTACACCTTGTTGAAGCTCCACAGTCTTCTTGATACTTATTCACAGGGAGAATAAATCACATGATCCAGCTAGATTGTCAGCCATTGAGTGCAGAACAGATTCATCGTGAGCAACCAGTGCTGCATCATCAGCGAATAAAACCTCTATGATTAGGGTCTCAGTTGTTTTAAATTTTGACTTCAGACGTGCTAGACTGAATAAGAAGCCGTCTGATCTGGTATGTATGTAGGTGTCACCAGAAACGGTTTCAAACGCACTGTGTAGAAGGGCAACGGAAAATATTCCGAAAGAGTTGAGGCAAAGACGCATTCCTGTTTGACTCCACAGTTCACCTCAAGAGGCTGGAAAGATCTATCTATAAACATATTGTGAAATGAATTTATCATCTTGAAAAATATAGGAGGGCAGCCAGAATTTTCCAACACCCAGTATGGACCTGTAATGCTCTTTTCACTGTCACCTAAATACAATTTATATTTTGTTACTTAGTATCTGTGTTTTTTATTTATTAATTCATTTTTCACTATTTCTAACGGGGTAACCGATTCGCATTTCGAGTTCGAAAGATCTTCTAGAACTAATTAATTTGAAGTATAAATCACAATCGTATTAAATCTATATATGATCTAAAATACAAATAAATATAGAAACATAAAATCTACAAATATTCTGTATCGATTCATATTTCGGTTTATTTTAATAATTTAAAATATATGCATACGTTGTAACTCTATGACCTATCACACGTTACATTGTTCTTTCCTTAATAAATGTATCACTTCCAGAGTTAAAGACCTATGTTGAAATAAAAATGAGTAATGCTTTTTTTTTTTTAAATGTTTCCCTTCTGTTTTTTTTTCTTTTTCTGCTTTGTTATTCTATCACTTTTTCTTCCTCCTCATATTTCTACAGTCTGCTTTGTTCTTCTTCTATCTCTCCTTTCACTTTGGATTCGCCAACTCTTATTGACGCGTGATTGGCTCTGCACATCTTTCTGCCTTATGTTCTGTCTATGAATGATGTTGACTATTTTTATATAAACAATGAATAATGGTCGGTGGTGGGTTGAGTGGGAGGGGGGAGTTGGGTGAGGCTTTGCGAACGGAACGTAGTATGAGCGATACGTGTAGTATATCGGTGAAGCAAAGAGGGCCAACGACACTGTGGTAGTGATGTGGCGAGTGATCTCACCTATCTTCAGATAGATCTTGGTTCAATGTTCACATGAGAAGATTTATTTTTTGCAACGTCACGATTAACCAAGCCTCGTAAAATATATACTCGAGTTTTCCTCCAAGAAGTTAGGTCGCACTGGAGTGATACTGACCATATGACCCAAAACTATATGCCATGGTCATACACAAATATGCTTATTAACACCACATTACAACATGACGCATCGCGTGGGGCGTTTCTCGCCGAAAGGAAGTGGGATGTTGAAGACACCGAGAAGGAGATATGAAGGTGATTCGACTATCATAATGAGATGCTATTGGAGTTACTCGACTGTTGTAAGGAGATGTTATAAAGAGTTATTCGACTAACATAACAAGATGTTATGGGAGTTATTTGACTATCATAGCGAGATATGAGAGTTATTCAAATATCATAACAAGATGTTATGAGAGTTATTCGACTATCATAACAAGATGTTATGAGAGTTATTCGACTATCATAACAAGATGTTATGAGAGTTATTCAACTATCATAACAAGATGTTATGAGAGGTATTCAACTATCATAACAAGATGTTATGAGAGTTATTCAACTATCATAACAAGATGTTATGAGAGGTATTCGACTATCATAACGACAGCTACATGGCATTGGCTTCATTCCGCTGGCATTGCAATCGATTAAAAAAACCCCTTATTATGAGCTACAACGGTCTTAAACGTTCCAGATATTTGAATGGTATGTCCTTCATGTTCCATTTCTTAATTTCTCTATATCTATATCCACATTTTTTTTTTTGCTGCATTCTGACTAATTATCTCAACAATTTGTATCCACTAAAGTATGTACTGCACGCCTACATATGACATCACACCTGCTACTTTAGAACTGAGAGAACATGATAAACCCAGATCAGCCACTCTTAAAACTACATACCAAACCTAACACAAATACCCCCACTGGCTCTGTTACCTATGTCACCTCCACCTTTCACATTCTTAAATCAAAGGTTGCAATTTGATTCCAAAGTAAATAAAACCAACAGCTTTAACTCTTCGTAATCGAACCAACATTCCAATATGGTTCAAAAGTCGCATGGGGTCAAAATATTAATATAGTAGTAAAGAGTAAAGAGCCCCGTCACGCCAAGTGGCATATAGGGAATATGGTGTTAGTGACCATAATTTTTACAGACCTTCAGCACATGATTTTTGTGTTAATGTGGTCGGTATTACGCCCGTGCCGCTTTACTTTCCCAGAAAGAAAATCCCGTACCCATTTAAGGCTGGGTGAACCCGGAAGCCGTCGGTCAGGATCGAACCCGACCTCTTGTCCTTTGTAGTCCAGTTCACTAACCACTGAGCTATCGCGGCTCTCGCAAAAGATGTGTACACAAGTTTAAGTTTATGATGTTAAGCACTTAAAAGTTTCAAGGGAGATAAAACTGTGTTAAGAGGAGTCCGTTATATCTGGAGCTAGGGGTTAATAATAATGTCTTGACATAAAAAGCTACAGGCTCGGTAGTTAATAGAAAGTGGTTGAGATCACTCTTAACTCATTGAGTATTCGATAGAAATAGGAATAGGTAGAGAAATTGCGGTAAAGTTGATGAGCTGGAAACGAGAGGAGCGCATTTTGAATTGAGTTATTACAGGTTGGTTAGTTTTGTCTTGAGTTATTACAGATTGATTGTTTTTGAATTGAGTTATTACGGGTTGATTAGTTTTGTGTTGAGTTATTACAGGTTGGTTGGTTTTGAATTGAGTTATTACGGGTTGGTTGGTTTTGAATTGAATTCTCACAGGTTGGTTGGTTTTTGTCTTGAGTTATTACAGGTTGATTGGTTTTGAATTGAATTATTACAGGTTGGTTGGTTTTGAATTGTGTTATTACAGGTTGGTTGGTTTTGAATTAAATTATTACAGGTTGGTTGGTTATGAACTGAGTTATTGCAGCTTGCACGACTGGAGCACGTGTAATACAAATTTGTGGAGTTTAACCACGGGGGAAAACAATGAAGTGGTTTGCTTCTCTGGAAGGAATGTCAAAAGAGTAAATAGCACACGAAACACACGTTTAAAGAAAATATGGAAGAAAAGTGTGTGGTAGACATAAACTAAGATGGTCTGACAACATTCTAGTAAGGCTCTAGCAACAACTGACAATGTTTGAAGTTGCCAAAACGGCAAGAACTAAAATTTTGCAACTCCACTGATACACGAAGAGGTATAAGAGGAAGTGGAGTAAGATATGTATGTATATATATATATATATATATATATAGAGAGAGAGAGAGAGAGGAGAGAAACCTCAGGGACAAAGATCATCATTTTCACCTCCGAATTTATGAAACACGTTTTGTCGGAGCTTAATGTTTAGAGATTTCAGTCTAAATATGAAAATTCGATTTTTTCTAGGATTCTGAACATTACGTCACGTCTATAAAAATTTGGATGAAAGACCAATACAAAATGGGAGGGATACAAAAATCCTAAACTGTACGTAGCGCGGCTACTGCAGTCTTGATTCTTCAGTTTTCCGATATCAACCCCAACCCTCCGCTAACAGCAAAAGTAAAATTATCGCTTCTGATGTTTCTCTGTGAAATAAATAATGTGCTCAGAATGGACGAAAGAAACTCACACACACCAAATGTAGACACGTCGTGATAAAGGGAAACACGGTAGAACACAAGAAACTTGATCTAAAACAATTAACAGAGAAGGCTCAACTATTGACTTGAGCACAGAAGAAGAAGGAGGAAGAGAAAGAAGAGGAATGGAGAAAGAAGAAGAAGAAGGAGGAGGAGGAGGTGGAGGAGGAGAAGGTAGAAGAAGGATGAGAAGAAGAAGAGGAAGAAAAAAAGGAGGAGAAAGAAGGAGAAGGAAGAATGACGATGAGAAGAAGAAGAAGGAGGAGGAGAAGAAGGAGGAAGAAGAAGGACGAGAAGAAGAAGAATAGAAAGAAGAAGAAGGAAGAGAAGGAGGAGGAGAAAGGGGAAGAAGAAGATGAAGGAGGCAGAGATGGAGGTTAAAGAAGAAGAATTAATACTGAAATAAACCTGCAGGACCTACCAGTAAATAGTAATACATGAACTTTATTATTTCTATTCTAAGTGCTGTTATCTTCAGCCCGAGAAGTACCGACAACTTGACGTCATGATATACAAAGTGCTGTTTGCTGTATTTCATTTGATAGTAGCAATCCTTCAGTGAAACCATCTTACTTAGTGATATAATTTAATTTTTTTTTTCGAATAATGTTAATCATGATTTCTTGATTTATTCTCGCTTATTTTAACAAAGACAGCAGTTAGTGAACCATTTCATTGTTATTTTACTAAATAGTATAATGTTGAAATAATAGGAAGAAACAATTATCATTTGTTGGCAATGTAATGAGAAGAGAGAGAACAACTGGAATATATTGTAACAAATGGGGAAATTTGAGGGACGAAGAGATAGAGGGAAGCAAAGAGAAAGATACCAAGAAGCTTAAGAGAATGGCTTGGCAGAAAGTCAACAACAGAAATGATAAATAACTGTCGAGATCGAAAGTTGTGGAGAGACATGATCACCTACGCCTTATCAAAACTGAAGATGAAAGTAGATGGCACAGCTCAAAACGTCACACTAATGGAGGTTTTCTCGGATTTCCTTTCGGCACTGAGGCCCGTGGGCTAATCCAAGACCTGTATGTCTCTTTGATTTCAACTTAAGGATGTGGGATTTAGAAAAAAATAATTAGGGAGACTTAAAGGAAAAGCGTCATCACTTGAAATAAAATGCCAGAGTGTGAGACATGATTACCTACGCCAGCAGGCTCGGTACTTGATAATGATAATGTTTATAAGTGAAGAGCTGGGTAATCTACAGCCAGCGGACCAGAACCGGCCCGCTAAGCTATTTTGACCGGCCTTTGTGCTTGATCTAAAAAGTACTATACACTTCATTCTCTGAGACTAAAAAACATAAATTAAAAAAAAAAATTTAACAAAAGCCACAAATTTATTAACTGATACAAATGAATATATGCTACAAATTGCTGTTAGTCAAATACCACCAAACATGGACAACACTGTGCGTGAAGTTCAGGCACAAACTCTCTCTCATTAAACCCACAAGTTTTCTATTTATAATTTATTATTGAATTTGCTCCCCATCCTCTTTTCTGTTTCACCCCTCTCCCTTTCATCCCATTCCCCTTTCTGTCGTCCACTCGCCATCACTAATAAGATTTTCACAGTGCAATCGCTTGTGAGTGCACATTATATAATTTATATAATGGTCTCATTAGGTGATAGTATCTGGCCCTCGGCGTCTACATAGTTTTCAGATCTGGCCCTCGGCTTCTTCATAGTTTTCAGATCTGGTCCTCGGCGTCTTCATAGTTTTCTGATCTGGCCCTCGGCGTCTTCATAGTTTTCTGATCTGGCCCTCGGAAAAGAAAATGTTGCCCACCCCTGATTTACAGTAATCTTTGTTTTGAATGTAATGACTACTGCCGGGTATCTCTAGAGAATGGCCTTGGTGTAGTCTGTGAAGGTTAGCCCGCTGCCTCGAATGTAACGTAAACAGGAGTGCAATCTGAGTCCCCTGTTTACCAGTTAACAATTGAAGAAGGAATGTTGGGGAAAGTAATAACATCAATAAAGAGCAGGGACCCACTCCCCCTCATATGATGCAACATAGTACTGTACAATGTAATATTTCACTTCCTTACAACAGGTGAGTATATTCAACAGGACATTTGTTAATCAACTCGCAATCGGGAGATAATTGTTCCGATTGAATCAGGGGGAACAATTCGTTTTAATTTTTTTTTTTTTAAAGTGAAATTAAAATGTTGCTTAAATGTTACTTTTGCACAGGCCACATAAACAAAATAACAACAAAATAAAATAAAAATAAACAGTTACTCTGTCTTTTAGTTTAAGCTGAACCTTTTTATCTCTGGTTGTGTCACGTGAACGTTTTCTTCTGTAACCCGGATGTTACGGTTAACAACCTAGACTTATAAAACAGACATAAAGCACATCTTGTGTTTATTCATAGTACAGAAACAAGCAGTCGCTTTTATTCATCTCCGTTGTTCTTATCCATACTAATCTTTTCTTTATTCTTCCCTTATTTATAGTTCTTCGTTGTCTTTTTCCTTTCTTTCACTATCGACAAAGTTGTCTATTCTGTGAATTCGGCTGTTTTAAACAGCTAATGTAAGAGCATTTTTCAGGCACATCTTGAGAAGAGGAAAGTTGGAATACTTGGTTACAACTGGCAAAATAAAAGGAAAGAGAGATCGTGGGCGACAAAGAGAGAAAATACTGGATAGCTTAGAGTCATGGCATGGAAAACAGTCAAAAACATAAGTGATAGGATGCACTGTAGATAGAATATTGTGGAAGGACATGATCGCCTACGCCAACCGGTGTGGCACATGATGATGATGAATGTAAGATGCCGTAACGTTTTGCGTTTAATGCAGTTCTATTTGGCCAGTATGAATGTCTCAAATATTGTACTGAATTTGGTCTTGTCCTATTTTATGTGATGCAGTCTGCGGTGTATGTCCACATGAACACGTGTGTTTCCATCTTTGTAACTATGTGTATATGTGGTTTTGTTGTGCAGCTGATGACCTGTTCCTTCCGATCAGGTAGGTAATAATTTGCTGATGGGTTTTCGTGCTTCTGGTCAGTTTTATCATACTGACCTTCCTCTGCTGTGTGACTGGTAAGCTTATCATCATCATCATCATCATCATCATCATCATCATCATCATCATCATCGAGTGCATTCTCCGCAACGAAGGCTGGCTACCATGGACCGTCATTCTACTTTGTTTCTTTTGCTTGGTGGTGCAGGCTGTCATAGATTGACTTGCCCATCTTTTGATGTTACTCGTCCATGTTAGTCTTGGTCTGTCACTGCCTCTTTTACCTTGTATTTTCCCCTCCAATATTACTTTTAGTAGGCTGTTGTGTCTTTTAACATGCCCCAACATTTCATTTGTCTTGTCTTAATTGCATTTAGTAGCTCTCTTTTTATTTTCAGTTGTTTTAAAACTTCATCGTTCGTTATCTTTTGTTTCCATCCAATTCTACCTATTCTTCTATAAATCCACATTTCAAAGACTTAAATTTTCGGTTCTGTTTTCTTGTCTAATGTCCATGTTTCCGCACTAAACAGGAATGTTGAGAAGATGTAACATTTTGTCATTCTTAGTTTAAGCCTTGCTGATATTTGTTTTGTTGTTAGTATATTTTTCATGGCATTAAACTTACTTTTTGCCATACCTATTCTTTTGTTTATTTCAATTTTACATTTTCCATCATTGGTAATAGTATGTCCCAGGTAAGCTTAGCTATTCCATTTTGCCACCGATTTTAGCCAGCACATCTGATTTTCCATTTCTTGGAAACCACAATGGGGAACAATGAAAACAATATATAGAGAATAAAATGTTATGGCTAAAGTTTCACGTCCTAAGTTGACACTACAAATCAGAACGACGTTTCGGCGCAGAAGCCTTGAACAGGAACAAACCTACAACATCATCATCATCATCATGTGTCATCTCCGCATCGAAGGTTGGCTACCATGGAGCGCCATTCTGCTCTGTCTCTTGCTTTGATGGTGTAGGTTTTCATAGGCTGGTTTGTCCATCTTTTGATGTTACTCGTCCATGTTAGTCTTGGTCTGCCTCTGCCTCTTTTACCTTGTATTTTCCCCTCCAGGATTACTTTTAGTTGGCTGTTGTGTCTTATAACATGACCCAAAAATCTCATTTGTCTTGTTTGAATTGTGTTTAGTAGTTCTCTTTTCATTTTTAGTTGTTTTAAGACTTCATCGTTTGTTTTCTTTACCTTCCATCCAATTCTACCTATTCTTCTATATATCCACATTTCTAAGGCTTCAATTCTCTGTTCTGTTTTCTTGTCTAATGTCCATGTTTCTACACCATATAGGAATGTTGAGAAGACATACAAAACCTGGCCAAACATACAACACACGTACAAATATGTATTTAAAATAAAAAATAAATAATTAAAAATCGAACTAGAAAGAAAAATGAAAAATAAGGAGAATAAAATGTTAATAAAAAGTTCCCTGTAAGATGTAAGAAAATTCTGAAAGACCGGAAGTGCACACGGGGGCATGTGGGTGCACAAACGCTCTTAGCGTCACTGCAGCTTCGCATTTTGATGCATTTCTTTGCCTTGACCCTAACCACAATGGGGTAGGATCTGATGTAAAACAACATTTTTTTTTGCCTACACACTTTTTGCTATATTTCTATAAGGTTTTGGAGTTTTCTTTAAATGTTTGAGTGCCTCAAGTACTGATTTTTGCATCTGTTAAAAGCATAGCTCTATGTGGTTGAAAGTTGGAGTTGTACAACCCCTCTGCTGGTGTAACGATGGGTTTAGGGTCAAGAAGTGAAATTTATACAATATTCCCCCGTTGGAATACTGATAGCGATCCTGGCTCCATCCCATTGTTTGAATACTCCACCCCATTATTTTCTTTTTAATTGCATCATTAACAGTCCATGAGCCGCGATAGCTCAGTGGTTAGTGAACTGGACTACAAAGGTAGGGTTCGATCCCAACCGACGGCTTCAGGGTTCACCCAGCCTTAAATGGGTACCGAATTTTTTTCTGGGAAAGTAAAGCAGCACGGGCGTAATGCCGACCACATTACCCAAAAATCATGTGCTGAGGGTCTGTAAAATATAGGGTCACTAACACCATATTTCCCTATACGCCACTGGCGTGACGGGGCTACTTTACTTTTTTCTTTTATTGACAGTCCATGAGTTTGATTCATATAATAGTTTTGAAGAAGCGTAACATTCCACTATCCTTAGTTTTGGAATTTGTGGTATTTGTTTAGATGTTGGAGTATGTTTCAAGCTGTTAAATGTGCTTCTTGTTCTCTCTATTCTTCTCGTTATCTCCGTTACACATTTTCTGTCACTTGATATCATCTATCCAGGTAAACGTAATCTGGAACTCGTGTAAGCATATGAGCACATAGTTCCTTTAAGCTAAGGTTTCACCATTATAACAAAGATTATTTAAAATGTTGTCACATTTATCACGTCACACAGGAGTATTACATTTCATAGCATTAGGTCATATTATATGGAATGGAAAAGCTAGCTACTTTTCTTGCTCGTAAACCCCCTCCCTGACCGCCTCAGTGAGCCATGTGCCCATTATATTTATCAGTTGAACCGAATGAAGTGTCATATGGGGATAGAACTGAGGTCTTTCTATCATTAAGACTGCGTGCTAACCGCTTCGCTAACAGTTCTCTTCTCTGTCATTATACCTTTTAGAATGTCTTCTTCTCCCTTTTTTTATGGTTATGCACTACCAGACGACTACTCTTCTTAGCCGGTCCCTAATAGTTTCAATGTGTCATAGTTTACAGCAAGTTCTATATTAGCGCCTTATGGCTAAATACTAACGTAAACATACTATATTCTTCAGCACGAATTTTTGGGATTGCCTTTCTTCTTCTAGCTAATCTGTTCTCAGGCCAACTGCAGAGGGGTGAACTAAGATTTTGATCACTTGTAGCTCCTTGATACGGACATAATCAGTCAGCTATGAGTCACGGACCACAATCATCCCTGATGCTAAAGGGCATCTTATTTCTTTAGTGAAGATTTTCTTCTGCTAAATAAAAAATCTCGTTGAAAGTAAGGTACTTTGTTCTTCTACTTTCAGCTCCCTGTGGAGCATAGGTCTTCGTCAAACACTTTCCAAACCGTTCCGTTTCTTACCATTCTTATAAGATCATTCCATTTCTTCCCCATCATCTTCATCTCTGCAAAAATCTGTCTTCTCCAAGAAAATTGTGGTCTTCCTTTTTGTCTTTTTCTTTGGGGATTTAAAAAACAGCATGTTGTGTAATACTCTCAGTTGGCTTCCGCAGTGTGTGTCCTCTCCAACGCCATCGTCTTTGTTGTACCTCTTTATCCACTGGTATTGGATTAGTACTTTTCCATAATTCTATGTTCGTGATTTTGTCCTACCATTTCCATCCTTTTATTATGCTCAAGCATCCATTGATGAAGGTCTGTATCTTCGTGGTTATATTGTGGGAAGGCAAAAATAAAGGGCTCAGCCTTAATAGCAAAAAAGACAGAAGTAATGGTAGCAACAAAGAAAAAGACATAACCGCAATGCACAATAAAGACAAGTGGAGTAACATTAAAATAAGTCAATGAATTTAAATATTTAGGAACAATGTTAATCTCAGATGGTAGATGTACAACAGGGATGAGATGCAGAATGGCTCAGGCAAAACCAGCTTTCCCCTGAAATAAATGAGGAAGATACTATGCAATCCATTTTTGACAATAGAAACAAGAAAAAGAGTTCTTAAATGTTATGTAGAGCCAGTCTTAACATATAGATGTGAATCATGGACAATAGGAGAACAGACAAGAAAATCACTGGGGGCTGTATAAATGTGGTTTTACAGAAGAATGTTGAGAATACTATGGACAGCGAAGAAGAGTAATGAAACAGTTCTGACAGAGGCCAAACAAAAAGAGAGCTAATTTCCAATGTTAGAAAGAAACAATCATCATTTTTTTGGCCATGTAATGAGAAGGGAACAGCTGCAATATATTGTAACAACTGGGAAAGTTGAGGGACAAGGAAATAGAGGGAAGCAAAGAGAAAAGATACCAGACAGCTTAAGAGAATAGTTTGGCAGAAGGTCAACAAAAGAAATGATAAATGACTGTCAAGATCGAATGTTGTGGAGATTCATGATCACCTACGCCGACAAGCATGGTACTTAATGATGATGATCTTCATGATTATCATCTTTGTCCAAAAAAAAAGAAAAAAAATACGGTGGTCCAAATTAGATGGAATAGGGAAGGGTTGAAGGTGGGGGGAGGTGTGGGCCTTGCTTCAAACTACAACGTTCCACACAAATCACTTGAGAGGGAGTAGGAGGGTTGGGCATGAGGATGCTACTAAAATACATTTAAAAGCAGACTTAAACCAATCATAAATAAACATTTTTTTTTAGAAAAAATCACACGACCACAAAGAGGTTAAGAGTGGATTCAAGCGACAGTGGTAAATGTGGTCTTGGAAGTAACAGTAATGCCATTTTACATGTGTGGTTGCATGGCTGCTTTTCGAAAGAATTTTAAACGACAATAAATACAAGCTGAAAATGAGAACAGGTCTTTCTACAGTCTATGTAAGGATAAGCAACTAATGATTACTTCAGCTGCTGAAAAGATCCTTATCAAGTACCGGGCCTGCTGGCGTAGGTGATCATGTCTCTCCACAACTTTCGATCTCGACAGTTATTTATCATTTCTGTTGTTGACCTACTGCCAAGCTCTTCTCTTAAGCTGTCTGGTATTTTTTTTTATCTCTTTGCTTCCCTCTATCTCTTAGTTTCTCAATGTTTCCAGTTGTTACAATTTTCCCAGTTGTTACAATATATTCCAGTTGTTCTCTTCTCATTACACGGCCACAAAATGATAATTGTTTCTTCCTAATATTGGAAATTAGCTCTCCTTTTGCTTTAGCCTCTTTCAGAACGTCTTCATTACTCTCCTTAGCTGTCCATGGTATTCTCAACATTCTTCTGTAAAACCACATTTCTACAGACTCCAGTGATTTTCTTGTCTGTTGTCTTTTTGTCCATGATTCACATCCATATGTTAAGACTGACTCTACAAACATTTAAGAATTCTCTAAAAAAAATAGAGAACGTTATTTCTTGAAAGAGAGCTGGACATTACTAGCGAAAGCGAGTCTGTCAGACTGATATCGAAACAGGAAACAGATGCTAGAGATCCATTTAAGCTGACATTCCCTGCCGAGCCATTTCTTAAGATGATTTGACCTGATTGTCTGGTGAGTGAAGTCCATCTCGTCAGTTACAAACATTACGACGACATTTATCTTCTGTATCTGAACCTTTGACCCGTATAAGCATAAGTCGATAATAAGGTTCCTTCATCTCAAACTATCACGGTTATCTTTCACACTATCTTGCCTGTACTGTTAGCCAAGCAGAGGTCAGTATACAGAGTGATCCGGTTTTATTGACCTTTGGTTCGATTCTGATCTCAGAACTTATCGATTAGTATACTCCACAATTTGGGGCCTCGGTAGCCTAGTTGGAAAAACCACCCGACTGGACTACCGACGTTCGGACAACCCGTGTTCGATTCCCGCTGGGAGCAGTGTGAATTGTACTCGTGGTTGGAAAAAAAAAATATACCCCCACGGTCGACCCAGCCGTTTGCAGAAATGGGTACCAGGGTATTACACTGGAAAGGTGAGGAATGTCGCTTCGCATCTGAGTTTCAATATCCGAACATTTCTGGATACGCGGCCGAGCACATATGGGTGTAAACTCGCGTGCTAAGACGCCGGTTCAAGTCTCGTACTTGACCTTTACCTTTATACTCCACAACGTTCATCGTATGAAGCCGTCTCCTTATATTTTCATCATCACTTTCTCTAATACACGCTTGATCGTCGAGGGTGGTACGAAGTTCTAACTCCTCCCACTTCTGGCGAAAACAAATTAATTGTCATGTTTTATTTCTCATCATCGAGTGCCATCTCCGCATCGAATGTTAGCTACCATGGAGCGCCATTCTGCTCTGCCTCTTGCTTTGATGGTGCAGGTTGTCATAGGCTGGTTTGTCCATCTTTTGATGTTACTCGTCCATGTTAGTCTTGGTCTGCCTCTTTTACCTTGTATTTTTCGTTCCAATATTACTTTTAGTAGGTTGTGTCTTTTAACATGGCCCAAAAATCGCATTTGTCTTGTTTGAATTGTGTTTAGTAGTTCTCTTTTTATTTTATTTGTTTTAAGACTTCATCGTTTGTTTTCTTTTCCTTCCATCCAATTCTACCTATTCTTCTATATATCCACATTTCAAAGGCATTAATTCTCTGTTCTGTTTTCTTGTCTAATGTCCATGTTTCTGCACCATATAGGAATATTGAGAAGACATAACATTTTTATATTCTTATTTTAGCCCTGGTGTTATTTGTTTTGATGTTTTGATAGTATGTTCTTCGTGACATTAAAATTACTTTTGGCCATTCCTATTCTTTTGTTTATTTCAGTTGTACATTTTCCATCACTGGTTATAGTATGTCCAAGGTAGTTGTAGTTCTGAACTGTCTATTTTATTTCCTAGATTACAATAAGTGAAAAGTTGTCACATTTAGAGGACTTGAGTGATAACAGTAATGTTCCGTGACATGTTAATGATGTAGTGAGTGAAGAAGGTACTAGGTCACAACATTTGGAGGTAAGGGGGCCAATGCTTCTCTTCTCAACCATTACTTTTCCCAACCCATTGAACCAGGACCAGTTCCTTTTCCGCTGGGTCGACAAGTGACTGTCAGCTGTGATTGAACCCGATGTCACTCTGTTGCAGAGCCAGAACCTAAACACTACGCTACTTACGCCCTTTAGATAACAGCAACCCAGTCTTTAATTCTATCTTTTTTGTGAGGGGAGAGGGTGGGTACTGTTTTCCTTTGAAGTGTCTAATTCTCGACGAACTCACGCACATGACGATTACAAAGCATCACGTCGAGATATTATTATTCCCACATTAACAATATTGTTAGATTTTGTACAACGGTCTTTCTTTCATCTGATTTATACTCGCATTTAACTTTTCGTTGGGAACACACTCTACATAGGCGTTTCAGCGTGATAACAACGTTAGACACTCCACATTTTCAAACGAGAAATCTCTGTCCGAAGAAGCAAAGTAATTTCAAGAGTAATGAAGCTTACGTTTGTCATGAAATACGGACATTTCTAGCCACTCCTCTCCTAACTTCAAGAATGAAATGAACAATAAGTCAAGCCTAAGAGCTATTTATACATCCACGGAGAGACATTCCCAATGAAAGGCCGGATTAAAACTAGTTACTGTCCTTAAAGAAATCAAATAATGGGAACTCTCGGTCTATCTATTATTAAGCTGGCAAGATATAACTCATAAACTGCTGAAAAATGACAATATCGGATTTCTATGAGACCATTCTTCATATCAGAAAACACAAATATATCAAATGTAATGTAAAAACAGCTAAAGAATGTCTTATAAGTTATAGCTTTGTTGAAAGGGGGGGGGGGAGAGGGTGTGCACAGAACTAAGTTTTAGTATATTGAGGTGATGGGGCTACTGTAATTCCCCGATGTTGATTGTGGTTTTATCTTAACTTAACGCTCTCATTTCAACTTGATCAAACAAATCATGGGTGTGTCTGGTTTACTGAGTTCTGGAAGGTTTACAAGAAATATAAATAGCTGTTTAGTTACATTTATTGAACGTCAAGGGACATCTTCCTTTTTCCTGTTAACTCATATTCGGAGATTTTTGCACACATCAATGTTGATTTCAATACATTAGTTCACACATGAGTATTGAATTCAGTAACATCGTCACTTACAGTAGTTCACACATCGATGTTGAATTCAGTAACATCGTATCTTGCAGTAGTTCACACATCAATGTTGAATTCTCTAACATCGTATCTTACAGTAAGTAGTTCACACATCAGTTTTGAATTCAATACAGTAGTTCACACACTAATGTTGAATTCAATAACATCGTCACTTACAGTAGTTCACACATCAGTGTTGAATTCAGTAACATCGCATCTTACAGTAGTTCACACATCAGTGTTCAGTTCAGTAATGTCGTATCATACAGTAGTTCACACATCATTGTTCAGTACAATAATGTCGCATCTTACAGTAGTTCACACATCAGTGTTCAGTTCAGTAACATCGCATCTTACAGTAGTTCACACATCAGTGTTGAATTCAGTAATGTCGCATCTTACAGTAGTTCACACATCAGTGTTCAGTTCAGTAATGTCGCATCTTACTGGACTTTCTTCATTTAGAAAAAAAATTAATTAATTATCTCCCCCCCCCCCCCCACCCCCCAGCAGTTGGCGCTGCCTGTATCGGCGAATATCAGTTGGACAGCTGATGCCCTCCGCACGAATTGAAATACGATAAACCACCACACTTGACCTTAATTTAAAACTTATCTTACCCGCAGATCGTGAATGAGACCTCAGTCGACTTCAGTCTGGCCTCTCCACCGCTGTCATCCAACCTACTCCCATTCTTCTTGTCTCGGATGGATCACTTCTCTCTGCTGTTTATTATTGATAGTTTATTTCTTCTCTTTTAAAAAGAAAAATAAAAGACACGTATATGATTCTTCTACGGTGTTTCCAGTTTTATTAGAAATGACACTTGTAAGTGTTACAAAAATAATATTGTTATATGTGAGAAGTTTAACATTTCGGTGTAAAAAATTGTTGACATGTCAATATTTGAAGTGAAATGTGTATACTTATAAAATTAATTATCTTAATTTTTTTTTTTAAATTAAGATCATTTAGTCTTTTCAACATAGAGGGTGGCATAGTTTTGTGATCTTTTGCTTTTTTCGTTTGACTTCCTTGAAGCCATCGCCAAGTTTGTTCTTCATTCTTTACGAGAAGAGAGGGGATAATGGGTTGGACAATGGGATATATACATATTGAGCGACGGGGAAGTCTAGAGGTGGAAAAGGGATCTGGTCGATTCGGAGTGCCTAGGAGTGCAGCTAGGAAATCTAGTTGACCGTGTGCTCTAGCGTTTGTTTCTAGCGGCAAGGCGCTGTGTTTAGGGATACCGCATCGTTCCCGCTTCCCGCTGTTTATTGTTCTTCGTTGTTTTTTTTTTTTTTTTTTTTTTTTGGGGGGGAGGGGGGGACCCTCGGTAGTTTAATTGGGAAAACCACCCGACAGTGTTACCGACGTTCGGAGACTCCATGTTGGTTCCCGCTGGAAGCAGTGTGAGTTGTACTCGTGGTTGGAAAAAAAAAATACCCCGCGGTCGACCCAGCCGCTGGCAGAAATGGGTACCAAGGTAGTACTTTGGGAAGGTGAGGAATGCCACCTCGCATCGTGAGTTTCGATGCTTGAAGCAACACTATCCAGAAGTCTCCGAACACTTAGGAGTGCTTAGTGGGAAAAGCAGATGTATCTGTAATGAACGCTTTACAGTAACAATCAGTCCCGCATACGATTTGAGAAATGCTGGGGCTGGTGGTGGAGTGAATATGGGGATGCTCCGAATTCAATGAGACTGATTCCATGAAAAGAATAGAAAAGTTTGACTTCCTCTGTTGTCCAAGCGTTTTTAACATTCTCTTTCACCATCATTTTTGTGTGGACATCCTTCGATTTTGTTTCATTTGCAAGAGCTGATAGCTGTGTTTAATGTTTGTAGCTGGTTTTGTTCAGCTCTGTGAGTTGTTTGTACATTTCTTTTTTCATTCAACTGTGTGGATTATTTGTAACTGTTTTTGTTTACCTGTGTGGATTATTTGTAGCTCTTTTTGTTTACCTGTGTGGATTATTTGTAGCTCTTTTTGTTTACCTGTGTGGATTATTTGTAGCTCTTTTTGTTTACCTGTGTGGATTATTTGTAGCTCTTTTTGTTTACCTGTGTGGATTATTTGTAACTGTTTTTGTTTACCTGTGTGGATTATTTGTAACTGTTTTTGTTTACCTGTGTGGATTATTTGTAACTGTTTTTGTTTAGCTGTGTGGATTATTTGTAACTGTTTTTGTTTACCTGTGTGGATTATTTGTAACTGTTTTTGTTTGGCTGTGGGGATTATTTGCAGCTATTTTTGTTTGGCTGTGGGATTATTTGTAACTGTTTTTGTTTGGCTGTGGGGATTATTTGCAGCTATTTTTGTTTGGCTGTGGGGATTATTTGTAACTGTTTTTGTTTGGCTGTGGGGATTATTTGCAGCTATTTTTGTTTGGCTGTGGGGATTATTTGTAACTGTTTTTGTTTGGCTGTGGGGATTATTTGCAGCTATTTTTGTTTGGCTGTGGGGATTATTTGTAACTGTTTTTGTTTGGCTGTGGGGATTATTTGTAACTGTTTTTGTTTGGCTGTGGGGATTATTTGCAGCTATTTTTGTTTTGGCTGTGGGGATTATTTGCAGCTATTTTTGTTTGGCTGTGGGGATTATTTGCAGCTATTTTTGTTTAGCTGTGGGGATTATTTGCAGCTATTATTGATTGGCTGTGTGGATTATTTGTAGCTATTTTTTTTTGGCTGTAGGGATTATTTACAGCTATTTTTGTTTAGCTGTGGGGATTATTTGTAGCTATTTTTGTTTAGCTGTGGGGATTATTTGTAGCTATTTTTGTTTTGGCTGTGGGGATTATTTGCAGCTATTTTTGTTTAGCTGTGGGGATTATTTGTAGCTATTTGTTTTGGCTGTGGGGATTATTTACAGCTATTTTTGTTTTGGCTGTGGGGATTATTTGTAGCTATTTTTGTTTTGGCTGTGGGGATTATTTGCAGCTATTTTGTTTTGGCTGTGGGGATTATTTGCAGCTATTTTTGTTTAGCTGTGGGGATTATTTACAGCTATTTTGTTTAGCTGTGGGGATTATTTGTAGCTATTTTTGTTTAGCTGTGGGGATTATTTGTAGCTATTTGTTTTGGCTGTGGGGATTATTTGCAGCTATTTTTGTTTAGCTGTGGGGATTATTTACAGCTATTTTTGTTTAGCTGTGGGGATTATTTGTAGCTATTTTTGTTTAGCTGTGGGGATTATTTGTAGCTATTTGTTTTGGCTGTGGAGATTATTTGCAGCTATTTTTGTTTAGCTGTGGGGATTATTTGTAGCTATTTGTTTTGGCTGTGGGGATTATTTACAGCTATTTTTGTTTTGGCTGTGGGGATTATTTGCAGCTATTTTTGTTTAGCTGTGGGGATTATTTGTAGCTATTTTTGTTTAGCTGTGGGGATTATTTGTAGCTATTTGTTTTGGCTGTGGAGATTATTTGCAGCTATTTTTGTTTTGGCTGTGGGGATTATTTGCAGCTATTTTTGTTTTGGCTGTGGGGATTATTTGCAGCTATATTTGTTTTGGCTGTGGGATTATTTGCAGCTATTTTTGTTTTGGCTGTGGGGATTATTTGCAGCTATTTTTGTTTTGGCTGTGGGGATTATTTGCAGCTATTTTTGTTTTGGCTGTGGGGATTATTTGCAGCTATTTTTGTTTAGCTGTGGGGATTATTTGTAGCTATTTGTTTTGGCTGTGGGGATTATTTGCAGCTATTTTTGTTTGGCTGTGGGGATTATTTGCAGCTATTTTTGTTTTGGCTGTGGGGATTATTTACAGCTATTTTTGTTTAGCTGTGGGGATTATTTGCAGCTATTTTTGTTTGGCTGTGGAGATTATTTGCAGCTATTTTTGATGGCTGTGTGGATTATTTGTAGCTATTTGTTTTGGCTGTGGAGATTATTTGCAGCTATTTTTGTTTGGCTGTGGGGATTATTTGTAGCTATTTGTTTTGGCTGTGGAGATTATTTGCAGCTATTTTTGTTATGGCTGTGGAGATTATTTGCAGCTATTTTTGTTTGGCTGTGGGGATTATTTGTAGCTATTTGTTTTGGCTGTGGAGATTATTTGCAGCTATTTTTGTTTGGCTGTGGGGATTATTTGTAGCTATTTTTGTTTAGCTGTGCGGACAGTTTGTAGCTGTTTTTATTCAGCTGTATGGACTGTTTGTAACTGTTTCTTTTTTATCACGTGGCCAACACATTTAATTGGTGTTTCTTTATATATTCTGCTTCACAGTGATCCCTAACTCCCTTCATAGTTCTTCACTTCTAATTCTTTTTAAGGCTGGCTCCCATAAAACACTGGACATATTTCATCTCGGTGGTTTTAAATTTTATCGCTAGTTCTAGAATCTAATGATAGGACAACGTCATGATGAATCTCTCTCTCTCTCTCTCTCTCTCTCTCTCTCTCTCTCTCTCTCTCTCTCTCATTATATCTCAGTACTTTATGTTTCATCACTACTAGTGTCAAGGGAAATACAAAGTCCTGGTTCATGCATTTATGACAGTCTCAGCCATTGACACGTGAATTGTTGCAAAGTGTCTACGATATTATCACTGCAACGTAAATTCCTCTTCTTCTACCTTTCAGCTCCCTGTGGAGAATTGTTCTTCAACAAACACTTTCCGAATCGTTCTGTTTCTTGCCATTCTTTTAAGACATTCCATATCTTCCACATCATCTTCATCTCTGCTTCTATCTGTCTTCTCCAAGAATTCCTTTGGTCTTCCTTTTTGTCTTTTTCCCTGGGGTGTGTTGTGTAATACACTCAGTTGGCTTCCGCAGTGTGTGTCCTATCCAGCCCCATCGTTTTCGATGTATTCTTTATCCGCTGGTATTTGAAGAATTCCAAGAATATATTAAACTGTGGACATCTTTTCCGGTCTGTCTCGACACAATGTGTAGTACTGTAATTAAAATACCAATTTTAATGTTAGATAGGCAGCTGTGCCCTTGATAGTCACAGTTATCTGTTGTATGACCCAGCTGTATACAACAATGTCATGACTCTACAACGACATTATAACTCATGTCACCTGATCTATATTTCTTGATTTATTAAAAATTTCGATAGAAATTAACTCATTGAATTAACTTTGATTTGATCTGATCTTTGGGGTGTCAGTGAAATACTAAAATTATAAATACTTCTAAATCATACACTATTAATATACATAATTTATAGTATAAATACATAAGTAAATAAAGAGCCCCACCAAGCCAAGTGGTGTATAGGGAATATGATGTTAGTGACCATAAATTTTACAGACCTTCGACACATGATTTTTGGGGTAATGTGGTCGGTATTACGCCCATGCCGCTTTACTGTCCCAGAAAAAAATCCGGTACCCATTTAAGGCTGGGTGAACCCGGAAAGCCGTCGGTTGGGATCGAACTCTACCTCTTGTCATTTGTAGTCCAGCTCACTAACCACTGAGCTATCGCGGCTCTTTAGTATGAATAAATAACTGTAGATTATTATTTTTCGCCATTTGAGAAATTTGGCTGCATCAGCAGCAAGAAGAGACCGGTTATGTTGACATATTAAAAAAAAAAAACATGACGGTGATTAACGTACAAGATTAGGTAAAGTGTATACATAATGTTAGCGGCACACTTCGTGACATACAGGGAGCATAATGTTAGCGGCACATTCCGTGACATACAGGGAACATGACGTTAGCGGCACACTCCGTAACATACAGGTAACATGATGTTAGCGACAAAACCCTGACATACAGGGAACATGATGTTAGGGGCACACTCCGTGACATACAGGGAACATAATGTTAGCGACAAAACCCGTGACATACAGGGAATGTAATGTTAGCGGCACACTCCGTGACATACAGGGAACAACATGATGTTAGCGACACACTCAGTGACATACAGGGAACATGATGTTAGCAACACAACCCGTGACATACAGGGAACATGATGTTAGTGACAAAACCCCTGACATACAGGGAACGTGATTGATAGCAACACAACCCGTGACATACAGGGAACATGATGTTAGCAACACAACCCGTGACATACAGGGAACATTATGTTAACAACACAACCCTTGACATACAAGGACCTTGATGTTAGCAACACAACCTTTAACATACAGGGAACATGATGTTAGTGACACAATCCGTGACGTACATGGAACATGATGTTAGCAACACAATCCCTGACGTACAGGGAACATGATGTTAGCAACACAACCTGTAACATATATGGAACATAATGTTAGCGACACAACCCGTGAAGAACACGGAACAGCATATGCTCCCCTATATTGTTAATTGGATCTCTTTTCCTGGCCAGACCTGTTTCTTTTTCTGTTAACTTCCGGGCAATATGGTGGATAGGCAGCAGGAACCGTTAAAGGCTGTGTCCGAAAAGTTTTTCTTGTTGGTTTCCTCATATTCCAAGTCCGGCTTGCTGCCGGAGCTACTGAGTTAAGTGCTCTGTGCAGACAGTGAGCTGTGCGTTTCATTCGTTTTGATCGTCTTTAGATATTCCGATTGCTTACTATGAATGTTGAAATGAAAAGAGATACATCTAGATGGCATGGATATATGACTAATATGTAATCTATACTGGGAGCAAACAGCAATAATAAAATATAACAAAGAGAACTCTACACCCATTGATATAAAAAGAGTAGTAAGACAGGGATTCGTCCTATCACCAAGCTTGTTCAATCTATACACTGAGCAAATCTTTAAAAACATCATAGAGATGCCAGGCCTACAAATTAATGGAAAGATAATCAATAACCTAAGATATGCTGACGATACTGTACTACTAGCAGAAGATCCTAAAGATCTACAACAATTACTTAATGAAATAAACATGACAAGCAAAAGAAAAAAATGGACTAGATATGAATATCAAAAAGACTAAAACTACGATCATAAACAAAGAAGATACTCAAAACCCACAAGTGGATATCAAAATTGAAGGAATAAACCTGGAGACAGTTCAGAACTACAACTACCTTGGACATACTATAACCAGTGATGGAAAATGTACAACTGAAATAAACAAAAGAATAGGAATGGCAAAAAGTAATTTTAATTTCATGAAGAACATACTAACATCAAAACAAATAAAACCAGGGCTAAAACTAAGAATAGCAAAATGTAACATCTTCTTAATATTCCTATATGGTGCAGAAACATGGACATTAGACAAGAAAACAGAACAGAGAGTTGAAGCCTTTGAAATGTGGATGTATAGAAGAATAGGTAGAATTGGATGGAAGGAAAAGAAAACAAACGATGAAGTCTTAAAACAACTAAAAATGAAAAGAGAACTACTAAGCACAATTCAAACAAGACAAATGCGATTTTTGGGCCATGTTAAAAGACACAACAGCCTACTAAAAGTAATCCTGGAAGGGAAAATACATGGTAAAATAGGCAGACCAAGACTAACATGGACGAGTAACATCAAAAGATGGACAAATCAGCCTATGACAACCTGCACCATCAAAGCAAGAGACAGAGCAGAATGGCGCTCCATAGTAGCCAACTTTCGTTGCGGAGAAGGCACTCGATGATGACTATGAATGTTGCTATGGTATGACGGGGAACAGATGGCTGCGTTCACTTTCTGTGCGGTTTCGCCGTATGTCTTTTGGCGTGTGCTGCGACTGCTATGATGGGGACTGCAGCTACCTTTCTTTGTTTAGGAGATGAGATAATAAATTCCGATGATTCCACTGGCACGGGCGGTTGAGCAATTATGGATTTTAATTCGTTTGCAGAATACCGGGGCCTACCATAACCATAACATGTTTCTTCATGTAGTAGACCCGAACGTGTGGACAACTTTGTCATGACTACTGTCCCTACTCGTATCTGACGGTCCAACGAGAATAAGTGCCATACCTTTCTTATTCGTAGCGGTATTTATTATGTTTAATTTGCTACTTATGTTTTATTTAGACCTTTGTGCTTAGCTGTTGTTCGAATGCTTACGTATTGATTGCGTCTCTGAAGAAGGCCATTCGTAGGCCACAACGTTGTAACATCTTTGTGTCGTTTTTTTTTTACCACTAACGTAAAGCTGTAGTCAGTCCTTTTATTTATTTTCTTCTGGTCTCACGTTTACCAGGTTTACGACAGTAATGCATATTTATGTCAATTATATTTAAGATAAGAGAGAGGAAGAGAAGTAATGATGGAGATGTATGTTAAGTTGAGATCATTTCTAGGACGGGTTATTATTTTACGGATTACTTCTAAGACGGAATTATTATTTTACGGATTATTTCTAAAACGGAATTATTAGAAATTGAGCGTTTATATGTTAAAAGACAGTGATGTGGGAGGAAGAACATAAGGAGGCAAAAATGTATGTATATTAAGAGACAGGAATTATCAGAGGCATATATATATATTGTCAAATTTATATGTTAAGAGACATACATTATTAGAAACACGGATGTATTATAAAAGAGAAAGAAAGCAGAGACCGAGATTTATGATAAGAGACGTGGAGACATTTGTGTACCCAGTACTGGCATAGTGACAGAAAGAGAATTGGATACGGAGATGTTTGATAAGAGATAAACATATAATTAAAACAAGTAATTATTAAAGTAACGCGTTGGTATGTATGATATTATCATCTATATTAGAGGTGTTTATCTCTTGATAAGGTTTTATGTTGTTGCGCACGTTACAGTTTACTTCGACGTGAAACTTGACCTTATCACCATCCTGGAAATGGGTGTGGTTTGGAAACTAAAAGTTTTATGCATAAGCAAGAAAATAAATAAATAAAATGTATATACAAATAAACAAAAACAGATTACACACTAGGAGGAGGAAAAAAAAACAACTGGTCATTCTGACCTGTTACCGGAAAGAAAACATAGTTTCGAGGAAGTGATAATACGCTTCGGGTAATGCACTCAGGTTTAATAGTTTAATGGTTATTCCCCGGCCGTACCCAGGTTAATGTCGATGTAAAACAAATAGTGAGCGCATAGCGAGTAACAATGGGAAGCGTGATATGTTTCAATAAATGTAATTTAAGTGGCATATAAAATGTAACAGGGACAGTCATCATCATCATCATCTAGTACCATGCTTGTTGGATTAGGTGATCGTGTCTCTCCACAACATTCAACTTTCGATCTCGGCAGTTATTTATCATTTCTGTTGTTGACCTTCAGTCAAGCCATTCTCTTAAACTGCCTGGTATCTTTTCTATTTGCTTCCCTCTATTTCCTTGTCCCTCAACTTTCCCAGTTGTTACAATATATTCCAGCTGAACCCTTGTCATTACATGGCCACAAAATGATGATTGTTTCTTGATAATATTGGAAATTGGCTTTCTTTTTGTTTTGGTCTCTTCCAGAACGTTTTCATTACTCTTCTTAGCTGTCCATGGTTTTTTTCAACATTCTTCTGCAAAACCACCTTTCCACAGCCTCCGGTGATTTTCTTGTCTGTTGTCCTATTGTCCTTGATTCACATCTATATGTTAAGACATCTATATCATTTAAGAACTCTTTTTCTTGTTTCTATTGTCAAAAATGGATTGCATAGTATATTCCTCATTTTTTGGAAAGCTGTTTTTTTCCTGAGCGACTCTGCATCTCACCTCTGTTGTACATCAGGACAACAGGGACAAAAGGACAACGTAAAAAAAACATCTTTGAATGACACAAAATGTATTTTTGCAGAAGAATGTTGTGTACACTACCGGAGATTAAAAAAAATAACGAGATGCCCTGAAAGAAGCAACGGTCAAATTTTATTATCATATCAGGAAAGAAAAATGTATTAAGTCCTTTAAACTAGAGAAATATGCCAAATCACAGTGTGAAGACTGACATGAACTAGTTTTTGCTTCATACTCCTATAGCTTCCGAAGAAAGAGAACTTTAACATCTGTTGTCCTTGAATGTGAATGAAGAATGCAGAACAAATAACATGAAACTAAGCAATGACAAAAATGAATGTCATTAATCGTAACTATAGAACACCAAGTTATAGAACAAGTTACAAACGTTTATGGCTGGGAACAACATTCCCTGAAGATGGTAAAATTATATATAAATAATTTGACAAGTTTCAATGGAAACTAAATTGTTGGACAGCTTTCCCCTATACATCAAGAGAAAACAGAACCTTTTACCACCAAGAAATATCTTATACAGAGTGTCTTCATTCCTTTCCTCTGGTAGCAATGTCAAACATGGTCACTTACGACTAAGCATAATAGAAAGCTTATCGCCACAAAGATGATGTGTCTGATAAATGCGATTTGAGTAACTAAAAAAGTCGGAATCTGAATGTTATTATGAACGAAATAGTAGTCATTGAACCAATCCTAAGCTAGACACGCAAACAAATAAATTGGTTTGTCAAACTATAAAGAAATTAGTGTGATTCTTTTCCAAGCAAAACATATAAAAGAGGAGAAGGGTGAAGACCAAGAGGTAGACCCAGAGTAAGATGGCCAGACAACATCAAAGTAACGCTACAACAACATGAATTGGATGTGACTGTGATCGCCAAAAGAGGGAGAATAAAAACTTGTATCTCCTTTGGCATCCGAACGGGTACAAGTTGAAGTGAGGAAAGAAATAAATAAAGAACGAAAGAAAGAAAGAAAGAAAGAGAATGAAGGAAAGAAAGAAGAATTTAGTAAGTAAAGAGCCGCGTCAGTAATATACAAGGATCCATTTGATTAGTATTTGACTCATAAATTAACAAAGATATATAGTAGGCGCATTTAGCGCCTAATGTACTAGAGGCGCAGGGGGAGTTAACCATGACGTCTCTTGTTGGAGTGTTGACCTCGCGTATCTGTGACCCCGGAAGTGACCTTTTTATGGCTGGTGTGGGCTGACTTTTGAGGTCTTGATGTATTGGATAGGTAGTGATAGTTTAACAGAATATACAACAGCAACGAAAAACGGTCAATATAAAACGGAAAACAGAGATATATTTTATTATCTCAGTAGATATATAACATACAGTGGATATTACATAACATTACAAATATATTTAGTTTGCTGAGTAAATATATAGTACAAGGATAACATTTATTTATAGCTATGTAGTTGGGTGTCTGCTTAGCTCTATACCATAAATGAATCATAAGGGGTGAAACTGTTAGAGAGTGCTGGTCAGTCTAAGCTGGTAGTGTAAAGAGTTAAATATCTAGTGGCGTAGCTAAGACGTTATCATTAGCTATATGTCTTTTCATATAGAAATAGGAAAGAGCATTTCTTGTTTGACTGTAGGAAAATATGGAATTATTTAAGACCTTGAAACCTACATTTTTCCCACCCTTGGCCTTTTGCGTGGCGAGAACCTCTAAAAACATATCTTTATCTAATTTGTTGTGTTGTTTGCTAAACAATTTACAACTGATTTTATCGTAATCCCAAGTTGTATGAGACCCAGGTGTCATGTCATGATGTTGTTGACTGTTTCCATGCTAAGTCAATTTAGCAGTCATAGGTGTTATGTCGTTGTAGCAGTCACAAGAGTCATGTCGTTGTAACAGTCACAGGTGCCATGTCGTTGTAACAGTCACAGGTGTCATGTCGTTGTAACAGTCACAGGTGTCATGTCGTTGTAACAGTCACAAGAGTCATGTCGTTGTAACAGTCACAGGTGCCATGTCGTTGTAACAGTCACAGGTGTCATGTCGTTGTAACAGTCACAGGTGTCATGTCGTTGTAACAGTCACATGTGTCATGTCGTTGTATCAAACACGTATGTCATGTCGTTGTATGAGACACAGGTGTCATATCATGATGTTGTTGACTGTCTCCATACTATGTCATTATAGTAGTCATAGGTGTCATGTCAATGTAGCAGTCACAGGTGTCATGTCATTGTAACAGTCACATGTGTCATGTCGTTGTAACAGTCACATGTGTCATGTCGTTGTAACAGTCAGATGTGTCATGTCGTTGTATGAGACACAGGTGTCATATCATGATGTTGTTGACTGTCTCCATACTATGTCATTATAGTAGTCATAGGTATCATGTCATTGTATCAGACAAGTATGTCATGTCGTTGTATGAGACACAGGTGTCATGTCATTGTATGAGATAAGTATGTCATGTCATTGTATGAGACACAGGTGTCATGTCATGATGTTGTTGTCTGTTTCCATGCAATATTATTGTAGCAGTCATAGGTGTCATGTCGTTGTGTGAGACACAGGTGTCATGTCATGATGTTGTTGTCTGTTTCCATGCAATATTATTGTAGCAGTCATAGGTGTCATGTCGTAGTAGTCACATGTGTTATGTCGTTGTAACAGTCACATGTGCCATGTCGTTGTTACAGTCACAGGTGTCATGTCATTGTATCAGACACATATGTCATGCCGTTGTATGAGACACAGGTGTAATGTCATGATGTTGTTGACTGTTTCCATGCTTTGTCATTGTAGCAGTCATAGGTGTCATGTCGTTGTAGCAGTCACAGGTGTCATGTCGTTGTATGAAACAGAGGTGTCATGTCGTTGTATAAGACGCAGGTGTCATGTCGTTGTAGCAGTCACATGTGTCATGTCGTTGTATGAAACAGAGGTGTCATGTCGTTGTATGACACACAGGTGTCATGTCGTTGTATGAGTCACAGGTGTCATGTCGTTGTATGAGACACAGGTGTCGTGTCGTTGTATGAGACACAGGTGTCATGTCGTTGCAGCAGTCACAGGTGCCATGTCGTTGTATGAGACACAGGTGTCATGTCGTTGTATGAGACATAGATGTCGTGTCGTTGTATGAGACGCAGGTGTCATGTCGTTGTATGAGACACAGGTGTCATGTCATAATGTTGTTGACTGTTTCCATGCTGTCATTGTAGCAGTCACATGTGTCATGTCGTTAGAACAGTCACAGGTGTCGTGTTGATGTATCAAACACGTATGTCATGTCGTTGTATGAGACACAGGTGTCATGTCATAATGTTGTTAACTGTTTCCATGCTGTCAGTGTAGCAGTCATAGGTGTCATGTCGTTGTAGCAGTCACAGGTGTCATGTCGTTGTATCAGACTCGCATGTCATGTCATTGTATGAGACACATGTGTCATGTCATGATGTTGTTGACTGTTTCCATGCTATGTCATTGTAGAAGTGACATGTGTAATGTCGTTGTAGCAGTAATAGGTGTCATGTCGTTGTAGCAGTCACAGGTGTCATGTCATTGTATCAGACTCGCATGTCATGTCATTGTATGAGAGACAGGTGTCATGTCATGATGTTGTTGACGGATTCCATGCTATGTCATTGTAGCAGTCACATATGTCATGTCGTTGCAACCGTCACAGATGTCGTGTTGTTGTATCAAACACGAAAGTCACGTCATTGTATGAGACAGTTGTCATGTCATGATGTTGTTGATTGTTTCCATCCTATGTCATTGTAGCAGTCATAAGTTTCAGGTCGTTGTATCATACACGTATGTGATGTCGTTCATGATGGTTATCTTTAGGTTGTCGAGTGTGTCATGGTGTTTGCATGTAGGCTGTCTAGTGTGTCGTGATGGATGTATGTAGGTTGTCTAGTGTGTCGTGATGGATGTATGTTGGTTGTGAGCGTCATGCATGATGCATGTTTTGTTTATTACTATGTTATGTTTTGTTATGAAAATCAACACCTTAATAATTAATCAATTACTAAAAATTGTGAATATACTACAAATTTTACACATGATGGTAGTTGGGACTGTGTCTAAATGATTAATGGAAATATTCCTACAATACAAGGAAAAAAAACCCAAAAACATCACATTGAAAGAGTATACTTAAAGTTCACGCCCCTGTCACAACTCTGCTAAGAAAAGTACTGCAAAGCATGACAGTTACGCCCCCTGCTATAACTCTACAAATAAAGCGCTAATAAACACGTTTCACCCTGCCATAATCACACTAAAGGAAAATGGTACTTCAAAACGTGAAATTTACGCCACAATCATAACTCTACTAAAAGGAAAAAAAATGGTACTTCAATAATTTTTTTAATGGATACGCCTATGACACTCTTAAAAATAGTAAACGTACACTCTAGGCTTACCCCAAACTTTATATTAGACACCCACGTATCAAGACTTTGTTTACAAATCCAATTTTATGATTTTTACACCTAACTACTTTTTGAAGGATACGCCTATGAAATCGATAAAAAAAGTAAATTTAACAGCTAGGCATTCCCTAAACTTTATTTTAGGCATGGCCATATCAAGAAGTTGCTTAAAATAGCACTTATATGTTCCTTACCATCAACCACATTTTGAAGGATACGCCTATGAAATCGATAAAAATAGTAAATTTAACATCTAGGCTTACCCCACACTTTATATTAGACAATCTACATACATTGATCACGACATACTAGACAACCTGCATACAGATATCAAGACATACTAGACAACTGGCATACAGCCCTCATAACACACTCGACAACCTACATACAGCCCTCATGCTACACTAGACAACATATATACAACCATCAAGACACACTAGGGAACATACATACAATCATCATGACATACTAGACAACCTACATACAGCGGCATGACATGTGTGACTGCTACAACGACATGAAACCCATGACTGCTGCAATGACATAGCATGGAATCAGTCAACAACATCATGACATGACACCTGTGTCTCATACAACGACATGACATACGTGACATGACATACGTGTCTGATACAACGACATGATACCTGTGATTGCTACAATGACATAGCATGGAAACAGTCAACAACATCATGACATGACACCTGGGTCTCAAACAACGGGGGATTACTATAAAATCAGTTGTAAAGTGTTAAACAAGCAACACAACAAATTAGATAAAGATATGTTTTTAGAGATTCTCGCCACGCAAAAGGCCAAGGGTGGGAAAAATGTAGGTTTAAAGTCTTAAATAATTCCATATTTTCCTACAGTCAAACAAGAAATGCTCTTTTCTATTTCTATATGAAAAGACATATAGCTAATGATAACGTCTTAACTACGCCACTAGATATTTAACTCTTTACACTACCAGCTTAGACTGACCAGCACTCTCTAACAGTTTCACCCCTTATGCCTCATTTATGGTATAGAGCTAAGCAAACACACAACTACATAGCTATAAATAAATGTCATCCTTGTACTATATATTTACTCAGCAAACTAAATATTTTTGTAATGTTATATAATATCCACTGTATGTTATATATATCTACTGAGATAATAAAATATATCTATGTTTTCCGTTTTATATTGACCGTTTTTCATTGCTGTTGTATATTCTGCTAAACTATCACTACATATCCAGTACATCAAGACCTCCAAAGTCAAACAAAGTTATGAACCTCCATATACCATGAGTACAATTCACATTGCTTTCAGTGGGAATCCATTCGGAGAATCCATATTCGATACTCGCTCGAAGCAATGTGCACTGGGCCTTAGTAAAAAAAAAAAGTAAAGTACCCCGTCGCGCCAAGTGGCGTATAGGGAAATATGGTGTTAGTGACCCTATATTTTACAGACCTTCAGCACATGATTTTCGGGGTAATGTGGTCGGTAATACGCCCGTGCTGCTTTATTTTCCCAGAAAAAAATCCGGTACCCATTTAAGGCTGGGTGAACCCGGAAGCCGTCGGTTGGGATCGAACCCTACCCCTTGTCCTTTGTAGTCCAGTTCACTAACCACTGAGCTATTGCGGCTCCCTACTGTGCCTTAGTGGTTGGAAAAAATTACCCCAGCGTTTGACCCAGCCGGTCGTAGAAATGGGTAGCAAGGTAGTTCTCTGGGAAGGTGAGGAATGCCGCATCGCACCATGAGTGTCAATGCTTGAAGCGACACTATCCAGAAGTCTCTGAACACTTCTGGATAGGCGGCCGAGTACATATGGGTGAAAACTCGCGTGCTAAAACGCCGATTCAAGTCTTGTACTTTACCTTTATTCATCAGCGCAAAAAATAAACTTTATTGTTTAATGGATAAAGTTATTGGATGAAATTTGAAGGTTCTCTTGAGTGATTGAAAAGAAAATAGAAGTATCGGTAGTCTCAAAAAGCAAGACTTCACCCAAGTCAAAATATAATCAAATTGTAAAAAAAAAAGACACGTTGACAGTTTTAAATGTCTGGGTACAACGTTAACATGATATGGAAGGTGTATTATTGAGCTGGAAAGTAGAATCATAAAAGCCAAGAATATTTGTAGCAAATTGAGGATTATGTTGTGCAACAAACCATTATTATTGACCGTTAGAAAGAGATGTTTACAGCACTACGTTGAACTTTGGAGTCCCGTGATAGCTCCGTGGTTAGTTTAACTGGACTACTAAGGGCAAGTGGTCGGTTTCAATCCTGATCTATGCCTTCTAGGTTCACTCAGCCTAAAGTAATGTACAAATGTTTATTAAAAAAATATGAGCATTAATACCATATTCCCTCTATGTCTAGTGGGTTGACTGAGCTCTTTACTTACTCTTTTTTCCTAAGAACATTATGTTGCTTTTATCTGCAGAGATGCAGGAATCATGGACAACAAACAAAAAAGTATCATCATGTGCCATACAAGTTGGCGTAGGCAATCATGTCCCTCCACAATTTTCTATTCACAGCGCATCGCAGCAGTTCTGTTGTTGACCGTCTTCCATGAAAATCACACCAAGCTATCTAGTATTTTCTGTCTTTGTCGTCCGCGATCTCACTTTCCATGTATTTTTCCAGTTGTAGCCATGTATTCCAACTTTCCTCTTCTCATGATGTGTCCGAAAAATGTTGATTGTTTCTTTCTGATGTTTTTATGAGTTCCCTTTTGTGTTGGCCTTCTTGAGAATTTCCTCGTTGGTCACTTTAGCTGTCAAGGAAACTTTCAACATTCTTCTGAGAAATCCCATCTCTTGGCCTATAATCGTCTCTTTATTTGTTTGTCTTCTGTCCATGATTAGCTTCCATCGGTCAGAATTGGCTCTATATAGCACCGATGAACTCTCTTTATTATTTCTATTTACATAACTTGTTGCACGATACGTTTTTCGCTTTCTGAAATGCTATTTTGGCCTGAGTTATTCTGTTTTTTATTTCTGTGGTGAATCTTGCCTTGCTGGAACATCTGATGATTTGATTGTGCCCTAGTATTTTACTCGTTGCACTTGTCATCATCAACATCAAGAAAAATAGAAGGTCGGAGAGATAGGGGAGAAGATGCTAGATTGGTTGTGCGGGACATGTGGAAACATCAATAGTGAAAGTTACACAGCACACGCGGCCAAGGGTTATGGAATAACATGATATTCGATCCCTCTCGGCATGGGCAATGAATGAACAAAACAAAGCAAATACAACACAATCTATATGTTACACATGTATAAGGTGGCTTTTGGTTCCAGGCGAATATTCAGTAGAATAACCGTGGAGTGGCTAAAAGAAGCCACAGAGAAATATTTGAGTGAAGAACAAGCACGTTTTCGGATAAATAGAGTGGGTACAGACCAGATAGCAACATTGCGTGTAATCGTGGAGTAAAACATGGTACTGAAGTCCCAGCTCTATTTCGGATTGGTGGTTTATGAAAAGATGAAAAGACATTCGTCAGAGAAATGTTACGAAGTTGCTAATTATAGAATCTCTACATTTATTAACTTGCTATGAAGGAATTAAATACAGTGTCGAACATTAAGCACAGTTTACAGAGGCGTTTTAAAGAAAAACAGGAGTGAGTCAGGGTAATGTGTGCTAACTATTTCTCTATTTTTTTTTCGATAAATTGAGTTGTATGAATAAAGCAGAGCAACAGGAATAGAGGACAGCGGTCACGCTAACCAAGCAACGCGATGATCTAGATTTCTCTGATGCAATACTCTAATTAAATAATTCACGCCATATAATAAACATATGCATGATAAAATGAACATACTTCGGAGGTCACAACAGCCAGGACAGAAAGTAAATAAAGATAAGACGAATATCGTGATACTTAATGCTGTTGGTAATAACCAGTTAGCACTGGGATACTTTCCAAGACTTAGAAGCTCATGTGTATATACGCAGTAGTATTATTTTGTAATGAGGAGGAACGGAGATGGAAGCTAGAAAAAGGATACACAAAATAAGAGAAGCTTTCACTGTTCTAGGAATAAACATGTTCAAGTCTAATGTTAAATCAGTTCTATTATATTGCCGTAGAGTATGGAGAACAACAAAAACGGCAGCAACGAAGAAACAGACTTCCAATAATTGATGCAATCGCAGAATCGAAGTGTGGTAATGACGGCATAATTACTAAACTGTGTGGAGGTACCAGACAGTACCAGAAGTAAACAAAGAAATTAGACAAAAACAGTACCAGAAGTAAGGAAAGAAATTAGACAAAGACAGCGGTAATGACAAACACTGAGGAAACCGATTGAGAGCATTTCATGCCAAGCACTTTATGGGAATCCCCCATAAGGAGACAAAGGAGAAGGCCAAAATACACTTGTAGGAGACGAGTGGAAACATGATGGGGTAGGCATGGAGCGATCTTAATAAAGTGACACTAAACAAGACATTTTGAAAAGAAAAATGTGAGCGAAGACTTACGTTCTACAAGGAGAAAGGGTGAAAAGAATAATTTGATAGCAAGCAAGCAATACAAATGATAATGGAGTGATAGAAAGTTGTGGAGAGACGAGCTCACCAACTCCAGCAGTCCAGACACTTGATGATGGTGATATTAAAATAGCAGAACTATGCAAATTGTTACAATGTGATGTACAGCTTCAACATGAAATTGTGTCTCCAGTGTATTGTTATCTGTCTCGTGCATTTGTTGAGTTCATTCTAAAAGGGAGCAGACTCTCCGTGTGCCAGCCTAATTGTTTCTCTGACATTGATACAGCTAACATCTTCTTGCCTTGCTGGAACATTCTGAACGTTTTATTTTCTTTAAATACACGATTCATCTCAAATTCAGTGTCGTTATTGGTTTCTCTCCTTATTTTAATCCCGTACCTCTAATACTCCAACATCCTTGACTTAGCATTCATTCCGATAATTGGCTCATCCATTAATTGCACTATTGTATTTGTAGCAAAGCTATCTGAATGCCTGTTACATTTAGACTGACTGCATCAGAACAACATTGCTAGATGAAACTACTATTCTGAGTTTACCGCTATGATATTAAAAACCATGATATTGAATATTAATGTCTTTCAGAGAAATTGACATGAGAATACAAAAAGCAAAGTCTGTCACATACCATCTTTCACAATTGTTAAGACATCCAAACATTTCTATAGCAGCTAGACAACAAATGATAAATATCACTTTCATACCAACTTTGTGCTATGAAAGTCAAACATGGACCTTTTCTAATTCACATTTAAGATTAAGGCTCTGTACGCATGCAATGGGTAGAGTCATTGAAGAAGTCCAAAATACGTAAGGTCACCTTTGTCTATGTCCATGAACATGCGGGAGTACGGGGAAATGAAAGAGCGGACGGGTTGGCTAGTTGTGCTGTCGTTGAGGACGGACAATCAATGGATCGGGTGGACATCATCAATGCCCTCCGAGATGTGGGAAGAGCACAGGACTTCGACAAACACAAATCCACCTCACATCTTCGGATGATGGAAATGGGAGTTAAGATGGGCACAGCCAGAAATGAGAAACTTTGTGGCCGTGTAAGAAGACTTATCAACCAACATAGAAATGGAGTCGTCAGTCGCTGGACACTGCGGGACTTGCTGAAGAGGGGATCTGAGCACCTATGGACATTTTCGGAGTGCAATGATGATGACCTGCAAACAACTCAATAACTCAATTTAAGAAAGATCAATACATGTGAGATGCGATGCTTGAGAAAAGTAACAAACAACACAAGAAGAGATAGAATACCAAATGAAACCATAAGAAAAATGGTAGGAATAAAACCCTGCCAAGAATATATAGAACAACAACAACTTAAATGGTTGAGCCACCTGGTCAGAATGAATCCTCACCAATCACCATCAAGGGTGTTGTTCTCGAGAATGCATGGGAAAAGACCAAGAGGAAGACCCAGAAGAAGATGGATAGATGCAGTGATAGAGACATATAACAACAAAGGAAAATCACTAATTCAGACAGTTCGAGCAGCTCAAGAACGACAAATGATATAACCACGACACCTTTTCGGTATAAGTGAGAAAGAGAAAAGAAGAAAGAAGGATGTCTTTCATTGTCTTATGTGTATAATCTGTAATAAAAGCTAATAAAATGCTATGTAGCTTGAACAATTGAAAGTTAATTAATTTCATCATCAGTTATATTGTGTTGGCTCTTTAGTGGCCTTTTATAACGAATCGATTAATCTTTTTTTTTGTTCAGACAGAGAACCTATTATTATATAGTTGTGTATTATAAAATAATATATCCTGCATCATGGGTGCCTCGACAGCCTATTTGGTAAAACCACCCGACTAGGCTACGAATGTTCGGACAACCCGTGTTCGATTTCCGCTGGAAGCTGCGTGAGTTGTACTCGTGGTTGGGAAAAAAAAGGGGGGTCGACGTAGCCGCTTGCAGAAATGGGTACCCGGATATCACTCTGGGAAGGTGATGAATGCCGCCTTGCATCATGTGTTTTAATGCTCGAAGCGACACTGTCCAGAAGTCTCCGAACACTATTGGATAAGGGGCCGAGCACATATGGGTGAAAAACTCGCGTCCTAAGACGCCGGTTCAAGTTTTGTACTTTACCTTTACATTTATCCTGCGTTATATGTCAAATCACTGCCATACCCTAGAGTTACGTCCAGTATAGAATAATATAATTGGGAAAGGAAAATTAGGATATGTCCCCTTCTATCCTATATATACACAGACATACACATATAGCTCTACTACTACTTTTCACTGACCGCCTTTCATTAAGTAGGTGTAGATACGATGTGATGACGTTTACAGCAAGCTGCGATATGTTGCGCATTTCCACCCAACAATTCCGTCTTCAACGTGGTATTTTTAAGTAATTAGTTGACTCATCATTACTCACCTGCTCAGATTTGCTTGCCTGTTATCAGAGTCCACCACAGGCAGATGGTGTAATTGATCGGCTGTTGCTGTTAACTCAAACCACAAGAAGGTAGTGTAATTGATCGGCTGTTGCTGTTAACTCAAACCACAGGCAGGTGGTGTAATTGATCGGCTGTTGCTGTTAACTCAAACCACAGGCAGGTGGTGTAATTGATCGGCTGTTGCTGTTAACTCAAACCACAGGCAGGTGGTGTAATTGATCGGCTGTTGCTGTTAACTCAAACCGCAGGCAGGTGGTGTAATTGATCGGCTGTTGCTGTTAACTCAAACCACAGGCAGGTAGTGTAATTGATCGGCTGTTGCTGTTAACTCAAACCGCAGGCAGGTGGTGTAATTGATCGGCTGTTGCTGTTAACTCAAACCGCAGGCAGGTGGTGTAATTGATCGGCTGTTGTCGTTAACTCAGATGGAAACGTTTAGCTATTTGTCGCCGAATACTATCAACTCATATGCTGTTAAACGTCTTTTAGGTTACTTAGATTGTCATGTGCTCTAGCACAGGTTTCTCGTGGCAAGGTGCTGTATTTAGGGGTTCGATTCTACTTCTGACTGTCTATTGTTCTTTGTTTGTTTGTTTTTTTTTTTTGCTGTTGATTATTTATCTTTTTTTTCCGAGTGTTGTAAACATACCTCTTTCTCTTAAATTATTCACGAAACGTCTTGCCCCGTCTCCACATCCAATCATTTAGTCGTGTAGACTATTTTTAAATGAATCTAAATAATGAGCATAAAACCGGCGATGAAATGTCAACTTTCTCTTAGCTCTTGTTAAAAAGTTGAAACTCTCCGAACGCTCACACACAAAAAAAAACCCCACAAATCAGTTTGGCCACACAATAATTTCCGGCCATCTTGTTTACATACACGACTGCACATTTTATATTACATGTCATACCACAGAACGGAAGACCTTATTAATTGAAAGAGCTCGCTAAAAATGTGAGGTAAATCTTCATGAGTTCCTGCGAGCTGCGTAAAAAGCAAGGACTGACTGTTTCCGGTTTGTGTGGAGCTAAAATATCATTAAAACGCCTCGGGAGCTCTTTTTTTCACTTGTTTCTACGAGCAGCTCCCAAGTTAAGATTGAGTTCACTGAGCGCCACAATATACGAGGCTGGCGGTGTCATGTACCAGAAAAGTAATCTGGTGCTCGATTGAATGTCGTAGGTCTCACATATTTTCATGCAAATTGTGCATGTTGGAAATTAAGTAATGCACTAACCAATAGGACAAACTGCGACTTCTAACGATGAAAATTAAGTACTGCGATGATTGACCTCTATTCAGGACAAGACATACCATTTCAACAGGAACCTGAAAGCAAAACAGAAGAGGCAATCCGCCAATTTAACTTGGTCTTAGAGTTAACGACCCGGTCAATCACATGGCATTAAGTCTAACTAAATTGGATTCATGTTATACTTGGTAACAGGCGGGTAGAAGCCCTGACCATGCGTGTGACTGCACCATCCTGGACCTTGTCTGCAAACTAGCCCCACTGTATCTGTGCTAACATGTGGATGGGGCAGTTGGAAATCCACCCAGAATTAAGATAAGAAATTACAAGCTTTTGAAAAAAATATGTCTACGTAAGATCTCAAATATTAGCTGGAGATATTTTACATTTCAAACGAACGGATAAAAGACGAATATAAACAAGAATACGTGTCGAGTTTTATCAGAAGAACTCTTTGGAAAAATATCGGTCATGTGCTGAGAATGAAAGAAGAAAGACTTCCCCATCAGGCATTTACGTGGAAACCATCTGGTATGAGAAAACAAGGCAGACCAAGAGAATCGCTACGCAGAACAATTATTAGAGATGGCTCACCATTAGACTAATAAGCAACCAAGAGCTACAAGAACTAACAGGAAATCGTCAAACATGGAGAACTATGGCTTCCGCCATGTTTGCCATTTTCGGCCAGAGAGGAAAATTAATGAATGAATAAGTCATATGTTTTCTATATATCATTATATCTCCACTCCCAAACACACACACACACACACGTACGTACACACACACACACACACACACACACACACTTCTTGCGGCTCACAAAGAATATTAGCACACATTTTTGTTGTAAGATATCATATTCTTGGCCAATCAGGTCAGCATATTCTTGGCCAATCAGGTCAACATATTCTTGGTCAATCAGGTCAGCATATTCTTGGCCAATCAGATCAGCATATTCTTGATCAATCAGGTCAACATATTCTTGGTCAATCAGGTCAGCATATTCTTGATAAATAAGGTCAGCATATTCTTGGCCAATCAGATCAACTTATTCTTGGTCAATCAGGTCAACATATTCTTGGTCAATCAGGTCAGCATATTCTTGATCAATCAGGTCAGCATATTCTTGGTCAATCAGGTTAACATATTCTTGGCCAATCAGGTCAAACATATTCTTGGTCAATCAGGTCAAACATATTCTTGGTCAATCAGGTCAGCATATTCTTGGTCAATCAGGGCAACATATTCTTGGTCAATCAGATCAGCATATTCTTGGTTAATCAGATCAACATATTCTTGGTCAATCAGGTCAACATATTCTTGGTCAATCAGATCAACATATTCTTGGCCAATCAGTTCAACATATTCTTGGCCATTCAGGTCAAACATATTTTTGGCCAGTCAGGCCAACATATTCTTGGTCAATCAGGCCAGCATAACGCAAGAGCCGGTTTCCTCCTGAGAAGAACCCGGTACCAATTTACGACTGGTTTAACCCAGAAGCCATTAACTGTAACTCGAGTCCACCTCTTGACCCCATCAAACCAATTCACTGCTTGCTTACTTACGTTAGCCAGATAACTAAAGGAGTACACCTCTTCGTCATCCGCCTTTAAAAGGACGTTAAGTGGGCGTGTCTGCGTTGTGTAGTGGTTTGCAGCATAACTGTGATATTTGCGCCTTTCAGCCGAATACATCCGACTTCAGCACGACATTTTGTAGTACCGGGTTGTCTTTCCACTTCGATCCCTACTCGCTTGGCAGGTTAGGCTGTTACTAGAGACTGCAAGGAGAGGTGGAGCAGTGGCTGGATGGTTCTGGTTCACCGATCCTGGTGAAAGCTATTAGCTGTGGGTCGCTGACAGCTTCCAGCTCTGCTGCTTTGTGGCGCGCCTTCGCATTTTCCGTAAGAATGTGAACATTTATATAGTCCGTTCAGAAATTCATAATCACACCTGAATTAGTTTTGCGTGATAACCGTTTGTTATTTTGGTTTTAAAATGTGCATGCAATCTTAGAATATTGATGACGTTATAGAAATATTTTTTGCTCTGAGAAATTTGATCTAGTCTAAAAGTTTTCTCCTTTAGGCTATGTTAAATTCGGGATCCGCGATAGCTCAGTGGTTAGTGAACTGGACTACAAAGGACAAGGGGTAGGGTTCGATCGGAACCGACGGCTTCCGGGTTCACCCAGCCTTAAATGGGTACCGGATTTTTTTCTGGGAAAGTAAAGCAGCACGGGAGTAATACCGACCACATTACCCCAAAAATCATGTGCTGAAGGTCTGTAAAATATAGGGTTACTAACACCATATTTCCCTATACGCCACTTGGCGTGACGGGGGTACTTTACTTTTTTTACTATATTAAATTCACCCTGTTCGAATTTGACACCATTTTAGGATATATACATTAATTTATAATATTATATTGATGTCAGACGTACCCTATTAAATTAAACTATTTATATTGTCGCGCTCACGGTCTAACTGTATCGTTAAGGCAAAGCTCAAAAAGTTTAGAACGCATGTACCATGAGAACGTACAGTTAGTTTTCCTTCTTTTAAACACTTGTCATATTTGATATTAAGGATTTATGCTTATTTCGCACTTAACTGCTATTAAGCAAGCTTAACTTAAAATCCTTGTTATGTTACTCCTAGCATGAAGCTGTTATTCATCATCATCAATCGCCATACCTACTGGCGTAGCTGATCGTATCTCTCTCCAATCTTCTATCTGTACAACATTAATTATATTGCTGACTTCCTGCCATTCATTTTTTTTAATCGGCTTGTATCATTTATCTTTGTTTCCTTATACCTTTTCTCTCACTTCTGCTAGCTGTCACAAAATATTCCAGTTGTCCTCTTTTCATTGCAAGGCAAAGGGGAAAAAACATGATTGTTTCCTCTTAATGTAAATTGGTTTTCATTTTGCTTTGGCCTCTCATAGAACGTCCTAGTTACTTTCTTTCAGCTGTCCATACCATTCTAAAATAATTTTTTTAAAATCATATTTTAGTTGCGTGCAACAACTTTTTTTGTCTGTTGTCCTATTGTCTAGGATTCACATCCATATATACAGAATGGCCTCCACACAACACTGGCAGAAATGGATGGCATAGTATTGTTCTCATTCTTTGAAATACCGCGTCTGACAGTAGTCGGAAGATCGTATTATAAAACATTTAGCAAGTAAATGGCATTAAGAAACCATGAGCCTAAAGAAGTTGTTATGAAACATAGAGCCTTAAAGAAGTTGCTATGAAACCATGAGCCTTAAAGAAGTTGCTATGAAACCATGAGCCTAAAGAAGTTGTTATGAAACCATGAGCCTAAAGAAGTTGTTATAGAACAATGAGCCTGAAAAAGTTGTTATGGAACAATGAGCCTAAAGAAGTTGCTATGAAACCATGAGCCTAAAGAAGTTGTTATGAAACAATGAGCCATAAAAAGTTGTTATGAGACTATGAGTTTAAATAAGTTGTTATAAAACTATGAGCCTAAAGAAGTTGTTATAGAACTATGAGCCTAAAGAAGTTGTTATAGAACTATGAGCCTAAAGAAGTTGTTATAAAACTATGAGCCTAAAGAAGTTGTTATAGAACTATTAGCCTAAAGAAGTTGTTATAAAACTATGAGCCTAAAGAAGTTGTTATAGAACAATGAGCCTAAAGAAGTTGTTATAAAACTATGAGCCTAAAGAAGGTGTTATAAAACTACGAGCCTAAAGAAGTTGTTATAAAACTATGAGCCTAAAGAAGTTGTTATAGAACAATGAGCCTAAAAAAGTTGTTATGAGACTATGAGTTTAAAGAAGTTATTAGGAAACCGTGAGTCTAGAGCAGTTGTTATAAAACCATAAGCATTAATCGATTGTTGTAAAGTTGGTCTATCCTTTCTTAGATTAAGATCAATATAATCAGATAAATCTTTGCCTGATGTTCTTTTTTTTTTTTTTACTTTAAAATGTATTTGACAAAACTTTTTTCCCTCCAAATCTCTAAACACCATCAGCTCTTCAAACTTCTAAATCTCTAAACACTTTCAGCTTTTCTAAACCTCTAAATCTCTGAACACGTTCATCTCTTCTAACCTCTAAATCTCTAAACACTTTCATCTCTTCTAACTTCTAAATCTCTAAACACTTTCATCTCTTCTAACTTCTAAATCTCTAAACACTTTCATCTCTTCTAACCTCTAAATCTCTAAACACTTTCATCTCTTCTAACCTCTAAATCTCTAAACACTTTCATCCCTTCTAACCTCTAAATCTCTAAACACTTTAATCTCTTCTAACTTCTAAATCTCTAAACACCTTAAGATCTGCAAACTCATAAATCTCTAGCAGCAAACATAGCTAACCTTGTACATAACCTTTGCACAAATAAACTTCAAATCCACGAACGAGATCGTTTTAAAGTTCACATTTAACGTCTGATGCGTGTGACAAATAGCATGTCGCATCTCATTTGTAGGATTTAAATTAAGCCTAATTTTTGTCGAATCAGTCTAGTTTTTACGAGGGGCGTTCAAAAGATTATGCACCAGATCTGTTTTTCTCAGCTAATAATAAACATAGAAGCATGACATTTTGCACACTTTAAATAATATGGCATACGTCGACTGTGTGTGCACCAAATTGCACTGCAATCGGCCAAATAATACGACTACACTAAACCGTTGAAATGGAGCATGTTAGCAACTTGCATTATAAGCAGGGAGTTGTGATAGAATTTCTCATCTTAAAGAAGGAAACTGTTGTGAACATTCACAAGTGCCTATGTGATGTGTATGGAAGTTTTGCAGTCGACAGGGGCACATCAAGTCGCTGGGTTCAGAGAAAAAAATAATCGGAAAGCGGAGATACGGAGCTTCTTGATCGGTCGCGTTGTGGACGGGCTGCCACAGCCACCAATGCAGAGATGTTGAAATGTGCTAAGGGCATTATTCTTTCCGATAGCGCATCACTACTCAACAATTGGCCTTAAAGTTGTCAGTCAACATTGGTAGTGTAAATGCAGTTATAAAAATTATCGGATTCTCTAGGTTTGTGCAAGATGGGTTGCACGAAATCTTATAAATCAGCACCGATTGCAAAGAAAAGCAATTTCTTTTGAACTATTGAATTGTTTCAGTGTTGATGGGGAGAACTTTTTGTCTAAGATTGTTACAGGTGACGAAACCTGAGCACATCTTGTTGAACCTGAGATTAAAAGAAAGTCAATGGAGTGGCATCATCCTCACTCACCACGAAGAACGAAGAAAGAAATTCAAGATATCTCCTGCAGCTGGAAAGGTAATGATTACTGTCTTTTGGGACATTAGAGGTGTGATCCTTGTGGGTGTTATACCAAGAGGAGAGACAATCAATTCACAAGCTTATATTAAGATATTAAATATGTGATCCTTGTGCATGTTATGCCAAGAGGAGAGACAATCAATTCGCAAGTTTACATTAAGATATTAAATATGTGATCCTTGTGCATGTTATGCCAAGAGGAGAGACAATCAATTCACAAGCTTACATTAAGACTGAAAAAAAACTCAACATATTGGATTCTTGTTCAGCAGAACTCTGTTTTCGCAGAGTTCTGCTGAACAAGAATCCAATAGACTTGCATCAACTTCAAGACAATGCTCGCCTTCACACAAGTCTGGCAACACAGGAAGCAATTACCAGATTAGGTTGGACTTTACTCCCCCATCCACCATACATCCCTGATTTGGCACCCTCTGATTTCCATCTCTTTGATCCACTTAAAGATGGCCTCCGTGGAACAAGGTTTGAAGATGATGAAGGAGTGATGCATGCAGCGAAGAAATGGCTACATGGTCGGGACAAAGACTGGCACAGGCAAGGAATACATGCACTTGTTGCGCGCTGGCGTAAAGCTGTACAGGTGGATGGGGATTATGTTGAATGATACCGATGTTTACATGACATATCCATACATACTGTGTATAAATTTCATATTTAAAAAAAAAAAAACGGTTGCCGAAAAAAAACCGATGTGGTGCATTCGTTTCTTATTGTACTAAGTAAACCGATGTGGTGCATTAGTTTCTGAATGCACTAATTAACCGATGTGGTGCATTAGTTTCTGAATGCACTAATTAACCGATGTGGTGCATTAGTTTCTGAATGCACTAAGTAACCGATTTGGTGCATTAGTTTCTGAATACGCTAAGTAACCGATGTGGTGCATTTCTTTCTGAATACGCTAAGTAACCGATGTGGTGCATTACTTTCTGAATACGCTAAGTAACCGATGTGGTGCATTAATTTATGAATGCGGTAAGTAACCGATGTGGTACATTACTTTATGAATACGCTAAGTAACCGATGTGGGGCATTACTTTCTGAATGCACTAAGTAACCGATGTGGTGCATTAGTTTCTGAATGCAATAGTAAACAATGTGGTGCATTAGTTTCTGAATGCACTAAGTAAACAATGTGGTGCATTAGTTTCTGAATGCACTAAGTAAACCGATGTGGTGCATTAGTTTCTGAATGTACTAAGTAAACCGACGTGGTGCATTAGTTTCTGAATGCACAAAGTAACCGATGTGGTGCATTAGTTTCTGAATGCACTAAGTAAACAATGTAGTGCATTAGTTTCTGAATGCACTAAGTAAACAATGTGGTGCATTAGTTTCTGAATGCACTAAGTAAACAATGTGGTGCATTATTTTCTGAATGCACTAAGTAAACAATGTGGTGCATTAGTTTCTGAATGCACTAAGTACACAATGTGGTGCATTAGTTTCTGAATGCACTAAGTAAACAATGTGGTGCATTAGTTTCTGAATGCTCTAAGTAAACAATGTGGTGCATTAGTTTCTCAATGCACTAAGAAATGATGTGGTGCATTAGTTTCTGAATACTCTACGTAAACAATGTGGTGCACTAGTTTCTGAATGCTCTAAAAAAACAATGTGGTACATTAGTTTCTTAATGCACTAAGTAAACCGATGTGGTGCATTAGTTTCTTAATGCACTAAGTAAACAATGTGGTGCCTTAGTTTCTGAATGCACTAAGTAACCGATGTGGTGCATTACTTTCTGAATGAGGTAAGTAACCGATGTGATGCATTACTTTATGAATGCGGTAAATAACCAATGTGGTGCATTACTTCCTGAATACGCTAAGTAACTGATGTGGTGCATTACTTTTTGAATGCACTAAGTAACCGATGTGGTGCTTTACTTTCTGAATACGCTAAGTAACTGACGTCGTGCATTACTTTCTGAATACGCTAAGTAACCGATGTGGTGCATAACTTTCTAAATACGCTAAGTAACCGATGTGGTGCATTACTTTCTGAATGCACTAAGTAACCGATGTGGTGCATTACTTTTTGAATACGCTAAGTAACCGATGTGGTGCATTACTTTCTCAATACGCTAAGTAACCGATGTGGTGAATTACTTTCTTAATACGCTAAGTAACCGATGTGGTGCAGTACTTTCTGAATACGCTAAGTAACCGATATGGTGCATTACTTTCTGAATACGCTAAGTAACCAATGTGGTGCTTTACTTTCTGAATACGCTAAGTAACCGACGTGGTGCATTACTTTCTGAATACGCTAAGCAACCGATGTGGTGCAGTACTTTCTGAATACGCTAAGTAACCGATATGGTGCATTACTTTCTGAATACGCTAAGTAACCAATGTGGTGCTTTACCTTCTGAATACGCTAAGTAACCGACGTGGTGCATTACTTTCTGAATACGCTAAGTAACCGATGTGGTGCATTACTTTCTGAATACACTAAGTAACCGACGTGGTGTATTAATTTATGAATGCGGTAAGTAACCGATGTGGTACATTACTTTATGAATACACTAAGTAACCGATGTGGTGCATTACTTTCTGAATGCACTAAGTAACCGATGTGGTGCAGTACTTTCTGAATACGCTAAGTAACCGATATGGTGCATTACTTTCTGAATACGCTAAGTAACCAATGTGGTGCTTTACTTTCTGAATACGCTAAGTAACCGACGTGGTGCATTACTTTCTGAATACGCTAAGTAACCGATGTGGTGCAGTACTTTCTGAATACGCTAAGTAACCGATATGGTGCATTACTTTCTGAATACGCTAAGTAACCAATGTGGTGCTTTACTTTCTGAAAACGCTAAGTAACCGACGTGGTGCATTACTTTCTGAATACGCTAAGTAACCGATGTGGTGCATTACTTTCTGAATACGCTAAGTAACCGATGTGGTGCATTAGTTTCTGAATGCACTAAGTAACCGATGTGGTGCATTTCTTTCTGAATACGCTAAGTAACCGATGTGGTGCATTACTTTCTGAATACGCTAAGTAACCGATGTGGTGCATTAATTTATGAATACGGTAAGTAACCGATGTGGTACATTACTTTATGAATACGCTAAGTAACCGATGTGGGGCATTACTTTCTGAATGCACTAAGTAACCGATGTGGTGCATTACTTTCTGAATACGCTAAGTAACCGATGTGGTGCATTACTTTCTGAATACGCTAAGTAACCGATGTGGTGCATTAGTTTCTGAAAGCACTAAGTAACCGATGTTGTGCATTTCTTTCTGAATACGATAAGTAACCGATATGGTGCATTACTTTCTGAATACGCTAAGTAACCGATGTGGTGTATTAATTTATGAATGCACTAAGTAACCGATGTGGTGCATTTCTTTCTGAATACGCTAAGTAACCGATGTGGTGCATTACTTTCTGAATACGCTAAGTAACCGATGTGGTGCATTAATTTATGAATGCTGTAAGTAACTGATGTGGTACATTACTTTCTGAATACGCTAAGTAACCGATGTGGTGCTTTACTTTCTGAATACGCTAAGTAACCGACGTGGTGCATTACTTTCTGAATACGCTAAGTAACCGATGTGGTGCATTACTTTCTGAATACGCTAAGTAACCGATGTGGTGCATTACTTTCTGAATACGCTAAGTAACCGATGTGGTGCATTACTTTATGAATGCGGTAAGTAACCGATGTGGTGCATTACTTTCTGAATGCGCTAAGTAACTGATGTGGTGCATTACTTTCTGAATACGCTAAGTAACCGATGTGGTGCATTACTTTCTGAATACGCTAAGTAACCGATGTGATGCATTACTTTCTGAATACGCTAAGTAACCGATGTGGTGTATTACTTTCTGAATACGCTAAGTAACCGATGTGGTGCATTAGTTTCTGAATGTACTAAGTAACCGATGTGGTGCATTTCTTTCTGAATACGCTAAGTAACCGATGTGGTGCATTACTTTCTGAATACGCTAAGTAACCGATGTGGTGCATTAATTTATGAATGCGGTAAGTAACCGATGTGGTACATTACTTTAGGAATACGCTAAGTAACCGATGTGGTGCATTACTTTCTGAATGCACTAAGTAACCGATGTGGTGCATTACTTTCTGAATACGCTAAGTAACCGATGTGGTGCATTACTTTCTGAATACGCTAAGTAACCGATGTGGTGCATTAGTTTCAGAATAAGCTAAGTAACCGATGTGGTGCATTAGTTTCTGAATGCACTAAGTAACCGATGTTGTGCATTTCTTTCTGAATACGATAAGTAACCGATGTGGTGCATTAGTTTCAGAATACGCTAAGTAACCGATGTGGTGCATTAGTTTCTGAATGCACTAAGTAACCGATGTTGTGCATTTCTTTCTGAGTACGATAAGTAACCGATGTGGCGCATTACTTCATGAATGCGGTAAGTAACCGATGTGGTGCATTACTTTCTGAATACGCTAAGTAACCGACGTGGTGCATTACTTTCTGAATACGCTAAGTAACCGATGTGGTGCATTACTTTCTGAATACGCTAAGTAACCGATGTGGTGCATTACTTTCTGAATACGCTAAGTAACCGATGTGGTGCATTACTTTCTGAATACGCTAAGTAACCGACGTGGTGCATTACTTTCTGAATACGTTAAGTAACCGATGTGGTGCATTACTTTCTGAATACGCTAAGTAACCGACGTGGTGCATTACTTTCTGAATACGCTAAGTAACCGATGTTGTGCATTACTTTCTGAATACGCTGAGTAACCTATGTGGTGCATTACTTTCTGAATACGTTAAGTAACCGATGTGGTGCATTACTTTCTGAATACGCTAAGTAACCGATGTGGTGCATTAATTTATGAATGCGGTAAGTAACCGATGTGGTGCATTACTTTATGAATGCGCTAAGTAACCGATGTGGTGCATTACTTTCTTAATACGCTAAGTAACGGACGTGGTGCATTACTTTCTGAATACGCTAAGTAACCGATGTGGTGAATTACTTTCTGAATACGCTAAGTAACCGATATGGTGCATTACTTTCTGAATACGTTAAGTAAAAGATGTGGTGCATTACTTTCTGAATACGCTAAGTAACCTATGTGGTGCATTACTTTATGAATACGCTAAGTAACCGATGTGGTGCATTACTTTCTGAATACGCTAAGTAACCGATGTGGTGCATTAGTTTCAGAATACGCTAAGTAACCGATGTGGTGCATTAGTTTCTGAATGCACTAAGTAACCGATGTTGTGCATTTCTTTCTGAATACGATAAGTAACCGATGTGGTGCATTAGTTTCAGAATACGCTAAGTAACCGATGTGGTGCATTAGTTTCTGAATGCACTAAGTAACCGATGTTGTGCATTTCTTTCTGAATACGATAAGTAACCGATGTGGTGCATTACTTTATGAATGCGGTAAGTAACCGATGTGGTGCATTACTTTCTGAATACGCTAAGTAACCGACGTGGTGCATTACTTTCTGAATACGCTAAGTAACCGATGTGGTGCATTACTTTCTGAATACGCTAAGTAACCGATGTGGTGCATTACTTTCTGAATACGTTAAGTAACCGATGTGGTGCATTACTTTCTGAATACGCTAAGTAACCGATGTGGTGCATTACTTTCTGAATACGTTAAGTAACCGATGTGGTGCATTACTTTCTGAATACGCTAAGTAACCGACGTGGTGCATTACTTTCTGAATACGCTAAGTAACCGATGTGGTGCATTACTTTCTGAATACGCTAAGTAACAGATGTGGTGCATTACTTTCTGAATACGTTAAGTAACCGATGTGGTGCATTACTTTCTGAATACGCTAAGTAACCGACGTGGTGCATTACTTTCTGAATACGCTGAGTAACCGATGTGGTGCATTACTTTCTGAATACGCTGAGTAACCTATGTGGTGCATTACTTTCTGAATACACTATGTAACCGATGTGGTGCATTACTTTCTGAACACGCTAAGTAACCGATGTGGTGCATTACTTTCTGAATACGCTAAGTAACCGATGTGGTGCATTACTTTCTGAACACGCTAAGTAACCGATGTGGTGCATTACTTTCTGAACACGCTAAGTAACCGATGTGGTGCATTACTTTCTGAATACGCTAAGTAACCGATGTGGTGCATTACTTTCTGTATACGCTAAGTATGTTGGGTAAAACCCGAGAATTGAGCGCCAGCTTCAACGTTATTTTTGAGACTATGACAAGGCAGAGTACCGGCAACAGACCTTTGTTGTTGATTACCGCCAAGGACTGAAAGAAGATGATGGCGGAAAAGATACTAATTCATAACACTCTGTAACCACGAAAGACAAGCTGGTAAGAGAGATCGACAGCACAGAGAAGATTATGTAGGATTTATCAGTGCATTGACAGTTTAGTTGCAAAAAGGACTCATCTCTCCGACCAGACCAACCACTTTGTTTGACTCTTCGGTCGGATCACCAGCGATTTGCAAATTACTTCTGCGATACACCCAGGCAGCAGGCAACTGAAAACAACAGCTCGCCCTTTTAAAGTTCGAGGAATGTCGCCATTGCTACGGAGTTCGTGCTGAAGGCGACGCTATTCTGTTACTTTCTAATATTGTTACCTATACTATGGTCGCATCTCATATCTTAATCTTCGAAGATTACAGTCGAACGATAAACACTAAGGGCGAAAATTAAGACATGACGTTTAATGGTGCTTGTGGATTACAAACATCACTTCACATTAACATGATCACGTTTAAATATCTAAAGTCAGCATCTAGTTTAGACTGATTATAACAGCTGTAACTATGTGCTGTAATTATTTGCTGCAATTATGTGATGTTATTATTGTTTATAAAGCATCAACTTTCCCAGGATGTTAGTAGATGTATGCGTATTTCATTGTTATTTTCGCTTTCTTATTCTAGTTCTCTAGTTTTCTAGTTGAGGATACCTTGGACAGATAAGAAGAGTAATAACAACGTTATGAAAGAGGTCAAAGCAAAAAGAGAGCTAATTTCCAACATTAGGAAGAAACAATCATCATTTTTTGGCCATGTAATGAGAAGAGAAAAACTTGAATATATTGTAACAACTGGGAAAATTGAGGGACGAAGAGATAGAGGGAAGCAAAGAGAAAAAATACTACACAGATTAAGAGAATGAAGCAGAAGGTTAACAACAGAAATGATAAATAACTGTCGAGATCGAAAGTTGTGAAAAGACATGATCACCTACGCCAGCAGGCCCGGTACTTGATGATGATTCTAGTTCACTCGACGACTACTGGAGGAAAGAGTAGTCATCTGCGCCATACGCCTTTACAAAGACGTTAAATGAGAGTTAGTGCGTTGTTGTCAGGTTTACAAAATAGCTGTGATACTTTGCACATTTCAGACAATACCACGGATTTCAACGAAAGTTTCTTAATATTCAGATTGCCTCCCCTCTCGATCCCAGACCAGACTGGTTAGTCTGTTTCTAGTGGTACCGCGCAGAGATGGAGTAGGATCTTGATAGTTATGATTCACCGATCTTGACGCAAGCAGTCAGTTATGAGTCATCATCTAGTTGCTTTTGCGTTTACAGAACGTTCTCTCATCACAGCCTATCTGAAGGAATCTGCCTTTATCTGGATCTTCAACTGTATATGTTGTTAAGTTCAAGGGATCTTTGATATCTTGAAACCATGTTCTTCGTGGTCTACCCCTTTCTCGACTTCCTAGAACCATGCCTTCTGGTCATCAAGCCCAATGTATCTCTTGTCGTAACTGTAGTATTTTAATTTCATCTGAAATGTGATTATATACCAGTTTGTGAAAGTTGAAGTCTTTTAAAATATTTTCATTCCTCATCCAAGGTATTCCGAGAAAAAAGTATAATCTCTCTGTGGCATAATACAACAATGAGTGAGGTGAAAACTTTCTTTAAAGAGTTGTACACAAGAAATTAATGATAATCTGATCATCAAAAGTTTCAGCTAGTCGAGCAAATGATTTCCGCTTTTTACCTACTTTACACTCAAGGGGCCAATAACTCCCAGGTATTTTCCTTGAATTCACAGATTGAAAAATTATATACGTCCTGGCAGAATATACTATCATAATATACTATCAAAATATACTCTTAGAATATACTTTCAGAATATACTATCAGAACATACTATCAGAATATACTCTCAGAACATACTATCATAACATATACTCAGAATATACTATCGGAACATACTATCAGAATATACTCTCAGAGTATACTCTCAGAACATACTATCATAACATACTACCAGAACATATTATCAGAATATACTATCGGAACATACTTTCAGAATATACTCTCAGAATATACTCTCAGAATATACTCTCAGAATATACTATCAGAACATACTATCAGAATATACTCTCAGAATATACTATAGGAACATACTATCAGAATATACTCTCAGAATATACATTCAGAATATACTATCAGAACATACTCTCAGAACATACTATCAGAATATACTCTCAGAATATACTATCAGAACATACTCTCAGAACATACTATCAGAATATATAACATTTTTCGGGAACATCATGAGAAGAGGAAAGTTGGAATACTTGGTTACAGCTGGCAAAACACAAAGAAAGAGAGATTGCGGACGACAAAGAGAGAAAATACTACATAGCTTGGGGTCATGGCATGGAAAACAGTGAACAATATAAATGATACGATGCACAGTGGATAGAAGGTTGTGGAAGGATATGATCGCCTACACCTACCGGTATGACATATGATGATACATCCCAAATAAACCCCCCCCCCCCCCCCCCCCCACCAAGCAGGTTGTAGTAATGGGGAAAGGCTGCAGATATATACTACAAAAGTTAGTGTCGAACATGAATAGGAAGATTAGAATAGAATAAATAATAATATAATAGAGAATGAAAGGAGAGAAATTGAATAGATAAACAACAATTGTCATGACAGAAGATGTGAGAAAAGAAGAAACAAAGGCAGCCGATCAATGGTCAATGTGTTATCGATGTGTTGTTAATTGTTGTTATGTATAACACGCAGAAAAGTCTCTCAAGTTGGTCGTAAGGAACGAACGGAACAAACTGTTGAGAAAGAAAGGCAAACACACAAAGTTCAGTCTCTCACCAAGTTCAGTCTCTCACCAAGTTCAATCTGTCACCAAGTTCAGTCTCTCACCAAGTTCAGTCTCTCACCAAGTTCAGTCTCTCACCAAGTTCAGTCTCTCACCAAGTTCAGTCTCTCACCAAGTTCAGTCTCTCACCAAGTTCAGTCTCTCACCAAGTTCAGTCTCTCACCAAGTTCAGTCTCTCACCAAGTTCAGTCTCTCACCAAGTTCAGTCTCTCACCAAGTTCAGTCTCTCATCAAGTTCAGTCTCTCAATAAAGTCACGAGGGTGTATGCACGCACAAGTGTAAGTAGCAGGCACAAGCAAATGTGGTCTCAAGGGTACAACGTACATCGTACATCGTACATCGTACATCGTACATCGTACGTCGTACATCGTACATAAATCATAAAACGTTTTTAAAAAAGAGGGGTCACACTATTGATATAGAATTGTTGCACAAGATGTTTTTTCATTTTCTGAAATGCTACTTTGACCTGTGCTATGTTGCTTCTCATTTCTATGGTGAATCTTGCGCCTGATGTTATTATTGTGCCCAAGTATTTGACGCTCTGCGCTTGTTTCAGATTTGTCCCGCTTGTTTTTATGTTGCATCATGGTTATGGTCTATTCTTATTACAGTATTTAAAGAAATGTGAAATTTGAAGAAAACACTTTCTGGAAAATATAAAACACATATTTTGGGTAAATAAATTCAAATGAGATATATAATTTTTAATTTGTCTTAATAGACCACACGGAATCTCGGTGGCTACTTGATGAGTGCGCTCGCTTCCTGGTCACAAAAGTCCGAGTTCGATTCCCAGGTGTTGCAGATTTTTTTCGGACCGACAAGGATCCGAGGTTCATCCAGCCTCTAATATTGGCCCTATAAATATTTGTCTTTGAAGTAAATGCGACCCAGTGTGATAACCGACTAAATTACTCCACAAATGTGCCGTAATCATGGAAAAAATATGATCACAAACACCATATTCCCCATAGCAAGACGTGGAGGAAACCTTTACTTTTTATTTCTTTACATAGAGATCATATAACGAAAATACTTCTAAGATTTAGTAAGAAAGAAGTAGTGAAAACAAATAGAAAATTAGTTATAAATAAAATAGGTTTTTAGAGCGCCAGAGAAAAAATACACACTCAAGACACTGGCAGCTATAAAATACTGATGACATTTCGCTGAGAGAATTCGGTGCAGACATACAACAGTCATTAGTATTGTACGGAAATAATAATTCTTCCTTCGACATATCTGGCACGTTAGAATTATTGAATGCAATCTTCTAAAATAATTGACAAGAGAGGCAAAATTAAATAGATAGACAGACTGACAGACAGACAGACAGACAGACGGACGGACGGACGGACGGACGGACGGATGGATGGATGGATGGATGGATGGATGGATGATTGGATGGGTGAGTTTTGATGAGTGGACGGACGGACGAAGAGACATAGAGAGAGATAGAGAAGGAAGGTATTGAAAATTTAACTTCGTGACAAGGATTAAAGTCAGAAATGATAGACACAAAAAGAAAATGCCAGACATTCCAACAATTGTCTTTCGAAAACAAGTCAACAATTATTATAGACAGACAACAACATGGACATGCATTTCTTATTACCTTTCTACTCCCTGTGGAGCATAGGTCTTCATTAAACACCTTCCAAGCCGTCCTGTTTGGTGCCGATATGGCCTCGAGCGGAGAAAAATATTTCATGAATAGTCTATTGTAGCATCGAGGAATGTCCAGTACAATTTGACAGACGGCACAATTGATCGAGAAAAAGTACTGTGGACAATCTGACACGGGACCATTGATGACAATGAACTATGTATTTGACAGAGTGTACCGTGTGTGTAGAGACAGAATATATTGGAGAGTAAAACATACTGACTTTAAAGAAAGTGAACGGGAGAACTGACAGACAAAACTGTGAACTGGTATTATAGGTACTACGTTGACATTGTGTCACAAATGGAGGTCAACAACAAAACTGATAGACAACACTATGGACAGAGACAGAATATAGAGGACAGTTCAAAACTGCGTTACGGTCAAAAGTCAACAACTGAAGCGAAAGACTCAATAGAGAGCTGAACGTTGTAGTTATCTGTGATCCATACTCCAGCCTTCCCGGTAGATGCTTTGTATGAAAGTAAAATGGAAGTACCACTATGCTGAAGAGAATAACAAAAGTGAAAGAAGACCAATTATAAGATCAGTAAGGAGTAATAGAAAAGACGATTAGAGGCCACATAGATGGGATTTCTCAGAAGAATGTTGAAAGTTCCATGGACAGCTAAAAAGACCAATGAGGAAGTTCTCAAAGAGGCCAACACAAAAAGGCAGCTCCTAAAAAACATTAGAAAGAAACAATCAACATTATTCGGGCACATCATGAGAAGAGGAAAGTTGGAATACTTGGTTACAACTGGCAAAATAAAAGGAAAGAGAGATCGCAGACGACAAAGAGAGAAAATACTGGATAGCTTGTTGTCATGGCATGGAAAACAGTCAACAACAGAACCGTTGCACTGTGGATAGAAGATTGTGGAAGGACATGATCGCCTACGCCAACCGGTATGGCACATGATGGTGATGATGAAGGAATAATAAGATAAGAAAATAACATGAAGAAAAAAGAAGCTCAAGTCAACAGAGGTGAAAAAGAGAAATCTGAAACTAGAACAGCATAAAAGAAATAAGGAAGGAAAAATGACAACTACAAATAAAAACATATTCTACATGGGTAACAACAAATCAAAAACAGTGTGCCAGTACGAACAAACAGTGCAAAATATTAAACAACACACAAGGAAGATCAAAGGAATGCAATTACTGCAGTGTCGCGCAGGCATTTCAAATAGGCGAGGTTAACAGCGTGCAGGGATGTACAAATATGCGTTAAGAAGGAAATAAGAACAACGTCAAAATGAATAGACTAGAAAAATGAGAATGTGTTTCGTGTAATCGTATCTCTTTGTGTGTGTGTGTCAGAATGAAGATAACGACGTCTAAAAGTCGGTAACAGAAAACAGCAGATATTTTTTTTTTATTTATTTCACAGCATGTCATTAGAAGAAATTGAGTCGTTGTTCGTCACAAGGCCCTGAAAGGCAATACCATATCTCGATATCATTCGGAGATACTGGACATGAATTGGTGGACGTAATAACTCCAATTAGTCAAGATGTAAATGTGTACATGATTCTCGAGTAGAGTATTCTTCAGTCAGCTCAGCTCTTAAAGATCGGTACATTTAATATAAGTAAAAAATTTTCGTAAAATTCGTGATTAAAAAACCATTTGGAGGGCAATATTTTTTATGGAAACTTCCAGAACCGGAAGTTAGACTCGACTCGAATATAAGAGATGTGAAAAAACAGACGAAGAGTGTATGTATAGACAGCGAGTTGAGGCAACCAACAGATTGCTACTGCCGTCGAAACTAGATCCCTATGAGTATGACTGAGGTCAAGTCGCTGGGCAGCTCGTGCACTGAGAAAGTGTAGTGACTCAGAGCTGGCTGTTTGATTCAGAAACATAAAATTAGAGCTGATTCAAGATCCTGCTCTTGTCTAGAGAGTAGAGATCACATGTGCAAGACAACCGCGTTACACAAAAGAATTCTGTGATAAAGAAGATTTTCCCGGTCGATAGTCGCATATATTGCAACGTGCCGTAAAGCAACAATTCGTATAAGTAAAGCAACAATTCGTATAAGTAAAGCAACAATTCGTATAAGTAAAGCAACAATTCGTATAAGTAAAGCAACAATTCGTATAAGTAAAGCAACAATTCGTATAAGTAAAGCAACAATTCGTATAAGTAAAGCAACAATTCGTATAAGAAAATCAACTTTAAAGGCTCAGGCCAATTATAAAGCTACAGATCAGCGATCCTCATATGGGGTTCCGAAAAAATAAAGGATGTACTGACGCACTATCGATGACAACCTTCGATGCGGAGACGGCACTCGATGATGATCACAGGCACTCTATACAACATGAAAATAAACATGAATACAACGGAAGTCATGAATATCGCAAAATAGAAACAGAACATCAACATAACTATAGATGGCAGACAATTAAAATAGTGGAGGAATTTAAATATCTAGGAAGTCTAGTGACAAAAAACAATTCCACAAACAGTAGATATGGGCTCAAGATGCAACATAGCTTGTCAAATCATCGTAAACTACCTCCACGATGGTCCTACAAGTAAATAAGTAAAAAGTAAAATAAAGTACCCCTGTCACACCAAGTGGCGTATAGGGAAATATGGTGTTAGTGACCCTATATTTTACAGACCTTCAGCACATGATTTTTGGGGTAATGTGGTCGGTATTACGCCCGTGCCGCTTTACTTTCCCAGAAAAATATCCGGTGCCAATTTTAAGGCCGGGTGAACCCGGAAGCCGTCGGTTGGGATCGAACCCTAACCCTTGTCCTTTGTAGTCCAGTTCACTAACCACTGAGCTATCGCGGCTCCCTACAAGTAAACAGCACTAGAATTATTGAGTTATCTGCGGGTCATCATCATTGCACCCCGAACATAAATGTTTTAGTAAGTATTAACGTCCTGAACAATTTAAGACCAAATGCTAAAATCAATGGTGATCAGGTCAGGGGTTTCATAAATACTTAATGAAGTTTGAGGGCCTGAGTTTTAGAAAAGGCTATAGGAATAATTCCCGCCATAGAGTACATAAATAAATAATAGATAATATGGTTTAGACACGTGATAAGAGAGAAAGACGATAACAGAAGACAAAGAGCCTTCAATACACATCTCTAGAGCAACGGACTCAAAGGCCGACCACAACACGGATTGATTGATTGATTGATTGATTGATTGATTGATTGGTTGATTGAATATTAGAAAAGAAAATAGGAAACATAACAGCAACAGAGGCCTACAGATGAGCAAAAGACTTTAAAGTACATCTCCCCTCCAGGCTGAAAGGCAAACGAGGAAGGAAAGAAAAAGAAGGCAAAGTCACTCTTTCTATTAGTAATGCAACTATTTCTATTAGTAAAGCCGCTATTTCTATTAGTAAAGCAACTATTTCTAATTGTAAAGCAACTATTTCTGTTAGTAAAGTAACTATTTCTATTAGTAAAGAAACTATTTCTATTAGTAAAGCAACTATTTCTAATAGTAAATCAACTATTTCTAATAGTAAAGAAACTATTTCTATTAGTAAAGAAACTATTTCTAATAGTAAAGCAACTATTTCTATTCGTAAAGAAACTATTTTATTAGTAAAACAACAATTTCTGTTAGTAAACCAACTATTTCTATTAGCAAAACACCTCTTTCTGTTAGTAAAGCAACTATTTCTATTAGTAAAACAACTCTTTCTGTTAGTATAACAACTCTTTCTATTAGTAAAGCAACTATTTCTATTAGTAAAACACCTCTTTCTATTAGTAAAGCAACTCTTTCTATTAGTAAAGCAACTATTTCTATTAGTAAAAGAACTCTTTCTATTAGTAAAGCAACTACTCCTATCTAACACGTCTTCAAGAGCGGACAACCAAGAATGAACAATTGTCTCTCGCCAATGCAGAAGTAGACAAGAAGAACAATCTGCTGCGGCGCCACACAATCCATTACTTCACTAAAGTATTCAGTGTAACATCCGCCATAGATAAGGATCACGTGTTAAAAGATGTAGCACCAAACTACGCAATGGTAACCACAAATACACACCACGTGACGCACATGTTTCGTTGATAACATTTCGTGTTCCTTTCCGGCGGTACAAAGAAAATGATACATCTCCACCTGGTATCTATGAAAGAGTCTGGAATTAATATATAGCGTTTGTTATATCTGTTTTTATTTCTCACCTTGTGAAAATAGAAACGAAAATATACATGAGTAAATATGGTTATATTTGCTTGTTTGTTGGTACAAATAGTACGGAGAGAAGAGAAAGGTCAATACGACGAGTCTTCATTACAGGATAAAAGAACGTCAGGCAAGGCCGACCAGGAAAAAGATTTATTGATGAAAAATTAGAAATACTAGAAATGAACAGCAGGAGAAGTCAAGAGAAGAGGAAATACCGCAATTTATAGAACACCAGACCCAAAGGCCGACCAAGAAAAAGATGGATTGATGGGATACTAGAAATACTAAAAACCAAACAGCAGAAGTCAACAGAAGAGCAAATGCAGCGATCTATATCTCCCAGCGAAGCTGAAAGGTAAACGAGGAATGAAAGAAGAGGAATAAATATTTAGGAGAAAGCAACAAAAACTGGACATTAAAAAAGTAACCAGAAATGAAAAACGAAACTCCTGAAATCATCATCATCCAGTGTCATCTCCGTAACGAAGGTTGGCTACCATGGAGAGCCATTCTGCTCTGTCTCTTGCTTTGATGGTGCAGGTTGTCATAGGCTGACTTGTTTATCTTTTGATGTTACTCGTCCATGTTAGTCTTGGTCTGCCTCTGCCTCTTTTTACCTTGTATTTTCCCCTCCAAGATTACTTTTAGTAGGATGTTGTGTCCATTTAACATAGCCCAAAAATTTGCATTTGAAATATAAATGTATAAAAGTTTTGAGTGGACAGAAAAGCAAACAAATAGTGAAGTTTTGGTATAACTGAAAATGAAGGGGAAAAAAATGTTAAACACATTTCACATGTGACAAATGAAATTAACTGATAATAAACGTCGTGAAAACACCAGACCCAAGGGCTGACCACGAAAGAGAGGAATCGACGGAATTTTAGTAACACTTGGAAACATAACAATAGCAGAGGCAAACAGGAGAGCAAAAGTCTACAAATTATATCTCGTAGGTTCAAGGCAAAGAAATGCACATAAAAGCATCACAATTAAATCTCCACTCGACGCTGAAATACAAAGGAGGAAAGAAAGAAGTAGAACAACAATATTTACTGTTTTAGTTACTCAGAAAACCAAGGCAACGAGGAAGGAACTGAGAGGTTTAAACAAAAGATGTAGGACACGGGGGGTTGACTGTAGAATAAGAGCTAGAAAGCATCTTACTCGGCTACAAGAAGGTATTTAAGAGAAAGTGTAAAAGAAAACCACCAGAATAAAAGGAAAAAAAGAAGTAGAAGAAGAAAAGAAAAAAAAAAGGAGGAGTGAATCGGTGCTGCAAACTTCCAACTCAGAAAACTATAGGGAACATTGAAACTAAAGTATCAGTAACAAACACCACAACAAGACTGCCATGGATGTCTTACAACAGACATTTGGACTAATAACACAGACAATAATAGAAAGCTCGTAATACATGGCTTCTCAGCAGGAGGTAATCTGATCGTCAGACACAGACCCGCCGAGCAAATCTTTCAACCTTCTTGACACTCTAGGGGAGGTTAGCCCTCCCTTAAAGAAGACGTAACATTTTGCCATTCTTAGTTTCAGCCCTGCTGATATTTGTTTTGTTGTTAGTATATTTTTCATGGCATTAAAATTACTTTTTGCCATACCTATTCTTTTGTTTATTTCAGTTTTTCATTTTCCATCATTGTTTATAGTATGTCCCAGGTAGTTGTAACTCTGGACTGTCTCCAGATGTATTCCCTCAACTGTGATATTTAATTGTAGGTCTTGAGAATTTTCTTTGTTTATGATCATTGTTTTAGTCTTTTTTGATATTCATTTCTAGTCCAAATTTTTTTATTGTTATGTTTATCACATTAAGCAAATTTTGTAGATCTTTAGGATTTTCTGCTAGTAGAACAGTATCATCAGCATATTTTAGGTTATTGATTATTTTTCCATTAATGTTTAGGCCTGGTATCTCTGAGATGTTTTTAAAGATTTGCTCAGTGTATTGATTGAACAAGCTTGGTGATAGAATGCATCCTTGTTTTACTCCTCTTTTTATGTCCATGGGTGTAGAGTTCTCCTTGTTATATCTTATTATTGCTGTTTGCTCCCAGTACAAATTACATATTTGTCGTATGTCTGTGTCGTCTAGATTTATATCCTTTAGGCAGTCTATGAGTTGGTTATGGTGTATTCTATCGAATGCTTTGGTGTAGTCTATAAAGCAGGCATATATTGGTTTGTTTACTTCTGTGTACTTTTCAATCAATGTTCTCATGCTGAATATGGCTTCTTTTGTCTCACTGTTTTTCCTGAATCCAAATTGTTGCTCATCTAATTCAGTATTGATTTTATTCTGAATCCTTCCCTGTATAACTTTTAGTACAATTGTTGTTACCTGGCTCATTAGGCTTATTGTTCTGAAATCACTGCATTCAACTGCACCGTTCTTTTTAGGCAATGCAATGAAAGTTGATGTTTTTAGATCGTTTGGTATGTATCCTGTATGGTATATGTCATTGCATATGTCTGTGATCACTCGACGCCAAACTCTTCTAGAGCCTGTATCATCTCTATCTGTATATAGTCAGGCCCTGCTGTCTTTCCCTTTTTCATTGTTTTTATAGCTTTTTCTACTTCAGATTTCAGGATTTTATAGTTGTATGTACATTTTATGTCTGGCTTTTGTCCCTTTCGTCATGAAATAATTTTGTTATATATTCTTGTCATCTATCTATTATATCTTTGTTGTCTGTTAGTATTCTTCCCTCTTTGTTTGCAATACATCCGTTTCCTGCTGTTTTTTTTGTCTTTATTCGTCATTCTCTTTATTTCTGTGTGCATCTCTCTTAAGTTTTGTTTACTTTCCATAGTTTCGACTTTTAGACATCTTTGGTTGAGCCAGTCTTCTTTTGCCTTTTTGCACATTCTCCGTAGTTCATTGTTTATATCCTTGTATCTGGCAGTGTTTTTCGCTTGTCTTCTTTCTTCCATTTGTTCTAAGATTTTGTCAGTTATCCATTTTTGTTTTTTGTTACTTTCCTTTTTGGGCAAGGTGTTGCGGGACTCTTGCATACTGTTTTTTTATGCATTGCCATTTTTTTGTGACTTTTTCTTCAGGATTTTCTCTTATGTACTGCTCAATCCCCTCTTCTAATAGCTTCTGATATGTGTTCTTTACTTGTACAGTATAAGTTTCTTTTACATCTTTCTGGTTTAACGCTGTTACATCTATTGGTGTTGTTGAATCAGCTTTTTGTTTGTTTCTCTTTAATTTGATTTTCATTTTTATCATTACAGGATTGTGGTCTGAATTAATATCTGCTCCTGGGTAGGTTTTGGCTTTCTTGACGCTGTTCCTGAATCTGTCTTTTATCATTATGCAATCTATTTGATTTCTCTTCTTGTCTCCAAGGCTTTTCCATGTGTATAATTTCCTTTTCTCTTGCTCAAAGAAGGTGTTGCATATTATCAGTCTGTTTTCTTCACAAAATTGTATTAATCTTTCTCCTCTGTTATTCCTTTTTCCTAGACCATGATTTCCTATAATGATCTTATATTTACCTTTTCCTACTTTAGCGTTCATGTCACCCATTATAATCAAGATGTCTGATGATTTCACTTGTTTCATAACTGTGTTTAGATCTTCATAGTATGCCTATATTTGTTCATCTGTATACTCTTGAGTAGGTGCGTATGTTTGTATTATTGCTATGTCGAATGGTTTTGCCTTCATTTTAAATAGTATAATCCTATCATTGTATGTCAAGTGAGTATTTATATATTTTTGTAGCTCTCGTTTTATTAGAATGCCTACTCCTCTTTGATGTTCTTTTGTGTTACCTGAATATATAAATGTATATTTATCGTCTTGTATGTATCCACTTTCCTTCCATCTTGTTTCTGATATGCCTAAGATATCTATGTTTAATCGTTCTGCTTCTACCATTAGATTTTCTAATTTCGTTGTTGGTATAAGGTCCTAACATTCCATGTAGCTATTTTTAATTCGTTCTTAATACAGTAGGTAGAATTTCTCTCCATGGCTTTCTTTGGAGTGTTACGTGACATTATATTAGGCATCAAATAACTTCAATTATTCTCAACAACACGATCGTATCTGCAGGGGTTCTGAAAATAAAGGGGGGGGGGGGGCTGGTGGGGATGTGTTGCTTGCAGATTAAAAACATCGCTTACCGCTCATAAAATATGTTGACTTGCTCCATTGTCAAATTCTCGAAGCGGGCAACACAAAAAGGGAGCTCTTAAAAAAACATCAGAAAGAAACAATCAACATTTTTTGGGCACATCATGAGACGAGGAAAGTTGGAATACTTGGTTACAACTGGCAAAATAAAAGGAAAGAGAGATCGCGGACGACAAAGAGAGGAATTACTGGATAGCTTGGTGTCATGGCATGGAAAACAGTCAACAAGAGAACTAATACGATGTAATGTAGATAGAATATTGTTGAAGAGGACATGATCGCCTACGAAAACCGGTATGGCACATGATGTTGATAATGATGATTGTCAAATTTAACTCAAACAATTGTTAATTTGCTTCTTTAATTTTAACTCTCGCGGGTGAAGTGCTGTGTATACCCTGCTGAATTGTTATATATATATATAGTGGTTCGAAACATAATGAGACATAACGTCCATTACTTTACCTTTATAATGAGGCAAACTAATATCTCCTCTTTCTCACTAGAGAGAAGAAACAGAAGAAATGCGGCGCATAACTGCGGGGTCCGTATGCCAGGTCTCGTGAAAACCAAGTTGCTGGAAACAGCCGATGGGGAAGGAAAACATTGTAAACAAAAGAACTGATTGAAAGAAATGGTCAATTAAGAGAGGCCTTAAAGTTGTCTGGGTCTTAATGTTATCGATGCACGAGTTAGCATCAACAGTGAAGGACGGTGAGCGGGTTGCAGTTATCGATGTTTTGGGAGGACGGTCCAGTGGGCTACGTACCAAGAAGGGTGGAAGGAATTAAGGGAAAGTAGGGATGAATTAAGGGAATGAAAAAGGAGGGGGGAATTAAGAGAATGAAAGAAATAAGGGAGGGAGGGAGGGAGGGAGGGAGGAAGGGAGGAAGGGAGGAAGGTAGGAAGGAAGGAAGGAAGGAAGGAAGGAGGGAGGGAGGGAGGGAGGGAGGGAGGGAGGGGGGAGGGAGGGAGGGAGGGAAGGAGGGAGGAAGGGAGGAAGGGAGGAAGGGAGGAAGGAAGGAAGGAAGGAAGGAAGGAAGGAAGGAAGGAAGGAAGGAAGGAAGGAAGGAAGGAAGGAAGGAAGGAAGGAAGGAAGGAAGGAAGGAAGGAAGGAAGGAAGGAAGGCATGTGTTTGTTAGTTTACGTCTTCACATCCCTATTTCACTCCCATTCAGGGAATACAAAAATCCAGCGATATATCGTTACAAGATTGTCAATGTCAGAACGCAATGTTACAGCACTATTTTTTGTCATATCTGTTTCCTAGCTCAAGGACATGGAAACAAATTACAGCACCACATTACTAACAATATTATCAAACATTCCTGTTGTGCTCTGCTATCACGGACTCCCCACTTCCTGCACCTAATGGCTTGCTGAGCTCAATTGCCTGGTCCAGTCAAAGACCTCATTTAAAATGACAGCGACAGGATTACATTAATCACTGGTTTCTTTCATGGCACAAGAGATTACGCGGTCGTCAAATAGTAATCTATATGTAAATATTGTAAATGATATAGTATGTTCTGTACGTTAACTGTTCTTGCCGGAATTGTAGCAATTGTAATTGTAATAGATACACAATACTAAAACGGTACACTATTTACTGGTAACTAAATACAGCGATAAATATGTAAATTATTAGCGCCTGGAGAAAGCATAGTGAGTTTTGAAAGCATAGTTAGTTTTGGGATTACGTGGGGATTGTTGAATGTAATGCGGCGAGAGATAATGCACTTTTTGTCGTTATACGATATGGAAATGTTTTCTTCTTATTTTTATGTTTACCATTTCTTCTTCTGCTCGCTCATGTTATTCATTTCCTTTTATGTATTAACTCAATATTTTCTAATTTACAATATATACATATATATATATATATATATATATATCCTTTTTTATTATATTTATATTATTCATTTTATATATTTATTTTTATTCGTTCTCTTCTGAATCTTCTTCTACATTTTTTATTCTTCCTCTTCTTTTCCTTGTCCTTAACTAAAAAGTCTCAGCCACCAGGCAGTGGGGTTGTTTTAATTCAGTGTACCCTCCCTTAGCATTTTGCTCTCCCGAGCATACATGCAAGGGAGCAGAGCAGCCACAGTTTGTACTGTTTACTGTATACAGTAAAAAGTAAAAAAAAAAAAAGTAAAGTACCCCGTCACGCCAAGTGGCGTATAGGGAATATGGTGTTAGTGACCATAAATTTTACAGACCTTCGGCACATGATTTTCGGGGTAATGTGGTCGGTATTACGCCCGTGCCGCTTTACTTTACCAGAAAAAAAATAATGTACCCATTAAAGGCTGGGTGAACTGGAGGCAGTCGGTTGGGCTCGAATCATACCTCTTGTCCTTTGTAGTCTAGTTCACTAACCACTGAGCTGTGGCGGCTACTGTATACAGTAGCAGATTAAAAAAAAAATTACCCGACTTGACAGTATACTTGCGTGGTATAGACAGAGTGAAAAATACATTATCTCTAATTAATTAATCATTAATCTAATAACCAATGTGAACAAACCATTTTCTTAAACTGCCATATTGAGTTCAACGATCTCATCTATAATTAGCTAGAGAAAATGGACTTATGTTGGACATATGCTGAGAAGAGAAAAAAAAATTCAAAACAGGCTGTCTATTGGAAAAGAGGAAGACAGAGAGACACTAAAAAGAACACTTATAGGAGAAGCAAAATTGGCAGGCACAGGCTCATTATAAAAGATCGAACATCTCAGAACAGAGATGGGTGGTAACAAACAACACTTCAGTCTCTATGCGACATCTAGCGGCGTTTGAAGGATCCAGATCAAGATATTGTGCTCAAGATAATTCTCTGCTGATATTGCTTTCTTTATTGTACGACTCGTACATTCCTAATTCTACCCATTCTGCTTTTCTTAGACGTTTTAAAGTTATTATTTTTTTTCATTGCTCCCGAACACGTACAGTTTTATATTTATAAGTTTAGTTGAGAGCATCAACATTATAGAGGCATACCATTTATAACAGTCACACCGTCCGGTGATGTCCCTTTAATAAAATATCTACAGTTGCAGATTAATAAAGTTTCGACATCCTTGATTTGGCCAGTGCTGCTGTTATGGGTCACAATCTTTGTATTTGCCTTACGTTATACTTTAGGGAATAGTTTGTTGTTAATGCGCAAGGTCACCTTTGTCTACGTCCCAGGACATGCGGGAGTACGGGGATATGAAAGAGCGGGCAGGTTGACTAGCTGCGCTATTGCTGAGGACTGTCAACCAATGGATTGGGCGGACATCATCAATGCCCTCTGGGAAGTGGAAAGGACACATGACTTCGACAACCATGAGTCCACGTCACTCCTTCGGATGAAAGAGATGGGAGATCAGATGGGCACAGCCAGAAACGAGAAACTTAGTGGGCGTGTAGAAAGACTAATAAACCAACACAGAACTGGAGTCGTCAGTTACTGGACACTTCGAGACTTGCTGATGAGGGGATCTGAGCACCTATGGACATGTTCGAAGTGCAATGATCATGACCCGCTAATAACTCAATAACAATCAGTACTGCATTATTTTTTATTTTTATTATTTATATTTATATTTTTATTTAAAAGACATTTACAATTGAATCTCATGTTGGCAGTGAATATATAATTTAAGTGAACAAGGCCGCACATTAGTGTCATAGTTATCGTAGTGAATTGGAGATAAGATGGTCGCAGCTTAATAGCGGCTAAACGACTCGGCCATTGAAAGTGTGACTGGCTTGCTGAGTTCGCAAAACCATTAAGAGCGAGAAGGAGTATGACCTCACTTAACTTCAGTAAGCTGTGGCCAAGAACTGTGTAGTATATACTCCATTCCATACCGACAGTAAAAAATGTGAAAGATCTGTGAAGTTTATTTACACTTTATTCACCAACGACAGTCAAAAATGCCCAAGAACTGTGAAGTTTACACTTTATTCACCAACGACAGTAAAAAATGCCCAAGAACCGTGAAGCTTTCACGTCATTCCCAATGGACAGTAGCAAATGTTATGTTACACCTTTAATGACAAGGTGAAATGAAATTGTAGGGGGGCAGGGATTGAGTCAAAGCTGCTGTCAGGATGATTTTGTTTTTCATTCAAAAGCTGGTTATGATCAGTGTTTGTTACAATGATCGGCGATAATAACTTCATAAAATCAATAAATATTGAGGATGAGATATTAAAGAGAGGTTTTGTATGTGTTTGTAAAGCAAAGCTATCGCGAAGTTGAGAAATTCACAGTTTGCACATTACTGCTCTAGTCACAACGTTAACCTGTTCTACAGTGCAACTACTAATAACTAAAGTGTCCGCGGCTACTGTGCTTTACAGAAAGGTATAGAAATGACTGCCCCACATATTGACTAATATAACCTAGTCTAACATTAGGGCATATGTCCTTGAAAAAGTAGGTATAGAAATGATGCCTCACATATTGACTAATATAACCTAGTATAACATTAGGGCATATGTCCTTGAAAAAGTAGGTATAGAAATGATGTCTCACATATTGACTAATATAACCTAGTATAACATTAGGGCATATGTCCTTGAAAAAGTAGGTATAGAAATGATGCCTCACATATTGACTAATATAACCCAGTCTAACATTAGGGCATATGTCCTTGAAAAAGTAGGTATAGAAATGATGCCTCACATATTGACTAATATAACCTAGTCTAAAATTAGGGCATATGTCCTTGAAAAAGTAGATATAGAAATGACTGTCTCGCATATTGACTAAGTACAAGCTAGTCTAGCGTTAGGGCATATGTCCTTGAAAAGGATAGGTATAGAAATGACTACCTCACATATTGACAAAGTACAAGCTAGTCTAGCGTTAGGGCATATGTCCTTGAAAAGGATAGGTATAGAAATGACTACCTCACATATTGACAAAGTACAAGCTAGTCTAGCGTTAGGGCATATGTCCTTGAAAAGGATAGGTATAGAAATGACTGCCTCACATATTGACAAGATGCAACATTCTCAGAAATATACATTTCTACATATAAAAAAAGTTGGAAAACGACAGCTTCACATATTGAAAAGGCATAACCTTCTCAGAAATGTAGGTATCTAGTGAACCCCACTTCTCACCTGGCCTTTGTTATGGGCCGACGGCGACACGCTGTTTCAATCTAGTCTATAATCTGTAGTTTATAACGTCCCTTCTTCAATGGCTTACACGTATCAAGTGTTCAGTCAAACAAAAATCACCGTTTATGTCACTCCAGGAGAGTTTCTATGCCTCGGGGTGTGAAGAAATCACAACGCTTTAGCAACTGGGAAAATTATTTTTGAAGTATTAACAATTTGTCAACGAATTACGAAATGAAATGTGGATGGTAATTTGTAATGCGTACCCCGTAGCCTTACTTTGTGCTTGGCTCTCAAACTATTCATCTGGCTTATCTTTGCTTTTACAACTTGGTTCTAACTTTTTGGCTCATCTTTGTGATTACAACTTGGCTCTAACTTTTGGCTCATCTTTGTGATTACAACTTGGCTCTAACTTTTTGGCTCATCTTTGTGATTACAACTTGGCTCTAACTTTTGGCTCATCTTTGCGATTACAACTTGGCTCTAACTTTTGGCTCATCTTTGTGATTACAACTTGGCTCTAACTTTTTGGCTCATCTTTGTGATTACAACTTGGCTCTAAGTTTTTGGCTCATCTCTGAGATTACAACTTGGCTCTAACTTTTTGGCTCATCTTTGCGATTACAACATGGCTCTAACGATTTGGCTCATCTCTGCGGTTACAACTTGGCTCTAACTTTTTGGCTCATCTTTGCGATTACAACATGGCTCTAAGCCCAACTTCCGTCCAGCCCAACGCTGTGACCACAAACTATGCATCTTGGTGCATCTTGATACCTTTACTTATACTTTGACCACAAACTACTAGCAAATAGTGTCTTAAGGAGGTATCTCCACGCGATTTGAAAAGAGCTCCTCTCTGTTATGTTGAGCCAGTCCTGACTTATGCGGGTGATTCCTGGACAACCAGGCAATGAGAAATCAGAAAATACAATCTTTAGAAATATTATTTTTACCGAAGAATATTGAGTCTCACGGACAATTTTAAATAAAAAATGGAGAAACGAGAACGTTCTAAAACAGATCAGAGACAACATAAAGAGTTTTACTAACGTCAGGAGAAAACGGGGGGTGGGGGGAATGTAATGAGAAAGAAACAGCTCAAGCATAAACAAATAGGAAACATTGAGGGGTGAGAAAGTAAGGTAAAGTACCCTGTCACGCCAAGTGACGTATAGGGAAATATGGTGTTAGTGACTATAAATTTTACAGACCTTCAGCACATGATTTTTGGGGTAATGTGGTCGGTATTACGCCCGTGCCGCTTTACTTCCCCAGAAAAAAAAATCATGTACCCATTTAAGGCCGGGTGAAGCCGAAAACCGTCGGTTGGGATCGAACCCTACCTCTTGTCCTTTTTAGTCCAGTTCACTAAACTCTGTGCTATCGCGACTCCCTATTGAGGGATGAAGATACACAAAAAAGATGCAGGACAAGACTGGAGAACATCGAGGTTGGAGATACACAGATCGTGATTTAAAATATTGTTAAGACAGGAGAGTTGTTGGGAGATATGGTCGTACACACCAGAGAGCATTCATTGTACTTGATGTTACAGGAACGGGTTATATAAAGGAGATTTGAAACATTTACTGGAATCTGAACGGTGCTTGAGTGTGGTGACACTCACCTGAACTCAAACTCGTTCCTTGACGTTTCTACTCTCTAAAGTCTATGGTTAGCACGCACAAGAAAGAAAAGCAGGAAATTGTATGTGACAAAGAAGGATTTTTCATACACAGAGACAGGACATGATAATGTGTCGCATATTGCTAACACTTTATATTGTAAAGAAATAATATCTGGCCGGATGCAGGAGAAACGACGTCAAACAGGACATGATAATGTGTCGCATATTGCTAACACTTTATATTGTAAAGAAATAATATCTGGCCGGATGCAGGAGAAACGACGTCAAACAGGACATGTCTGGCAAAGTCCTGTTGTCGGGTAACATTCCAATGCAGAATCAAACTTCCGCAGGGTCTATTTCATAGATTAGAGCTGATATTTTTATGTAAAGAGGACAGAAGAAAAGAAAAAACGAAAGAAAGAAGGGAGAGAGAGAGAGTGATTGAGGGAGGAGAAGGGAGACATAAAGGGTCGGGGATAGGCAAAAAAAAGGAAGGAATGCAGCAAGGAAGACGAAAAGAAAGGAATAGAAATAGGAAGGAAAAAATAACGAAAGAAAGAAACAAACAGATTTTAAAAAAGGCAAAGAGACACAGAAACCAAATAAAGAGATAAATAGAGTAAAAGTGCACGGAAGTAAAGAATGAGAGAAAGGTAAATGTATAAATACATGGAATAATTTTAAGATAAAGAACATAATCAATCATTTAAAATAACAAAATAAACAGTTGGGAAAAAATGGACATACAACTGTGAATATTGAAGAACACGCTAAACAGAAAAGAGAAGATTTAAAGAGGATCACAAAAGAAAGAGGTTGCTTGGATTAAAACGAGCTTGCGGAAAAGTAAACACATCCTAGCAGATAAGTTCTCTTCATCTGAAATGGAAAAGATGATCTGGAAATTCTGTGTACGTCAAATATTGTTTTATTTGTGTCAATAGCAGACAATGAACAATCATCTTTAAAGATCACTTGTGGGCTTCTGAATGATGATAACATGTACAGCATTAAATAAAGCAAAGTGTAAAACGTTTTCAATTTTAAGAAAAAATTAATCATAAGACCATTGTCATAAAAAAAATAGATCAAATTCATCGAAGACATATAATCAGGTGCGAGAGCAGAGTAGATAGATGGAAACAAGAGAAAACAAACAAAAAAAAGGATGTAAGGAAAACAAAGAATTGAAGCAAGACAATGAAGTAACTGTTGAAATAAAGAACAACAGAAATAGTGAAACTATCAAACGACATATGGTTGTGTACAGAAGTAAACTTCAAAGTCATACCCGAAAAGCATCATGATGATGATGAAGAAAACATTAGCCCAAAATGAAAAAAAAGTAAAGAAGAGACGATCAAGGCTGCCAATCACCAGCTGTAATGTATGCTAATTGAGAACATTTTACAACGACCAACAACGCATTTATGGGAGATTTGCTCATGATCACCACAGACTGCTACACTTTCTCCAGTGCATAAATCTATGCACTAATGTACCTAATTTTGGCATGACAAATGGAGATATCTAATTTATTTTCTCCTCTTTGAGAATTGCCTTGCTGGTCTTTTTAACCTTCCATGGAACTGTCAACATAATGATTACTGGTCTGAATTTCCGACGATTTTAAAGGTAATCCTGTTTGTTAGTTCAAGGTAGGAGTTTTTTTTTCTTGGATCAGAAATGAAATTCTTTGCTCTCAAAAAAAATATGTCGAAGGTATCAAATTAGGATAATAAATTGTGGACAAAAGACATATTTCTCATACAAACATAAGCTGCAGTTTGAAAAATGAAAATTATATTTGTGTTAGAATTTAATGAGTAATGCCACACGATTGAGTAAAGAATGAACAAAAAATGAAGAGAACAGGAAAAGGGAATGAAGACAAAAAAATGTAGAGCATTATGCCAAAGTTGAACTCAATTCAAAACATTTTTGTTAAAGCTCTCGGCTTTGCCTCGGGTGTGGATTAGAATAGCCAGCTTGGCTATTGTGTGCAGGTGAATGGGAAATGAGAGAAGACGATGACGGTAAATATGTGGGGCAAATATTGAAGCGGGAACAAACTTTGAACGCTGCGATTTAAAAGTAAAAAAAAGAGAGTTTTGTTCAGCAAATATTCTGTTTGACTTTGTGAATTTAAAGCAGGGCCGGGTGTTATATATCATGATCGCAGCATATACACGTATATGCAAAGCTTGCATATATTCACACATGTTCACGAACTCGTGCAGCAAGCAGTTTCACGCATGGAAGACTTATTGCACTGAGGCATTATCAGTTCCTTAACAACACGTTCAAGAAAATTGGGGGCAAAAACGCATACTGCACGAGTAAATCACAGTTGCTTGTTTTAATGACATTGTGGTATTTTAGTTATATGGGAGACACACTAGTTCAGTGGTTAGTGAACTGGACTACTAAGGACAAGAGGTCGGGTTTGATCCTGATTGACGACTTCCGGGTTCACCCAACCTTAAATGGGTACCGGATTTTTTCTGGGAAAGTAAAGCGGTACGGGCGTAATACCGACCACATTACACCAAAAATAATGTGCCGAAGGTTTGTAAAATTATGGTCACTAACACCATATTCCTTATACGCCCCTTGGCGTGACGGGGCTCTTTACTTTCTTTTACTAACTTGTCTCCATATTGTGTTTGTTTTTGTGTTAATATTTGTTGGTTTGTACCTGATGATGGTTTTTGTCGAAACGTCCTAGTTTGTCTCGTATTTCTTTAGGTTTAGCTGCTTATTACTAGTTTGTGTACATTTTATTTTATTTTATTATTGGCGTGACGAGGCTCTTTACTTTATTTATTATAGTTACATTCTTGAAAATATTCCTGTAAACAAATCTGGTACATTCCTCTCATTTGTATAATTGTCATCTTTGGAAAATGTTCCAATTTGAGACAGCAGACAAAAATGTCCGCTGTCTCAGATGAAAAAATGGTTTGGCACGTGACAAGGCAGAAAGATCAAAACACAACATAACGAGCCTTCAACAAACGTTGTGAGAACACCAGACCCAAGGGTCGACCACGAAAAAGAGGGTCGATGGAATATTAGAAGCACTAGGAAACATAACAGCAGCAGAGGCGAACAGAAGAGCAAAAGACCGCCAATTATATCTCCGCCTCGACGCTGAAAGGCAGATGAGGAAGGAAAGAAGAAGACAACAAAAATGTTACTTTTCTAGTCTAATTTAATGCCTATTTTAGTTCTGTTTAATAGGGATATGTTCATCGTTTTCAAGAGGTCGTGAACTTCCGGTATATGTGTGATAGGCAGCGGGAACAATTGAAGGCTATGCATGAAAAGTGTTCCTTGTTGCAGTTTCCTCATATTCCAAGTCCGGCTTGTTGCAGGAGCTACTGAGTTAAGTGCTCTGTGCACACCGTGAGCTGTGTGTCTCATCCGTTTTGATCATGTTTCGATATTCCAATTGTTTACGATGAATGATAATATCGTATGACAGGGAACAGTTGGCTGTGTTTTCACTTTCTGCGCGGTTTCGCCTTATGTCTTTTGGCGTGTGCATGAGACTGCTACGATGGGGACTACAGCTACCTTTCTTTGTTTGGGAGGTGAGATATTAATTCGGATGATTACGCTGGCACGGGCGGTTGAGCAATTATGGATTTTAATTCGTTTGCAGTGATACCGGGGCCTTCCATAACCAAATAACCAAATAGGTTCGGATATAGAATATATTGAATATTATGCGGGGCTGCGAGTGGAGCTGCAGAGAACATGTAGAATATACACAAACTGGTAATAAGCAACTAAACCTATAGAAAGACGAGGCAAACTAAGACGTTTCGACAAAAACCTTCATCAGGTACAAAGCAACAAATATTAACACAAAAACAAACACGTAATGCAGGCATGTAAAAGAAAGTAAAGAACCCCGTCATGCCACGTGGTGTATGGAGAATATGGTGTTAGTGACCATAATTTTTACAGACATCCGGCACATGATTTTTGCAGTAATGTAAGTATTACGGCCGTGCCGCTTTACTTTCCCAGAAAAAGAAACAAAAAAAAACCAGTACCCATTTAAGGCTGGGTGAACCCGGAATTCGTCGATCAGGATCGCACCCGATCTCTAGTACTTCATAGCCCAGTTAAAATAAGTACCAATCTCTATTTTTGTTTTCTTATTAATATTTCTGTACTGGTACCTGGTAAAGGCTTTTGCCGAAATGTCATAGTTTGTCTCGTCTCTCTGTAGTTTAGCTACTTAATATGATTTTGTGTTAATTTTAATGATATCTTAGTAGGCTCATGCTTACTCTCTCTCTCTTTCTGGCGTTCACCAGACGACTACTACTCTTCATCGTCCGCACTGAGAAGGTCGTTAAGTAGGCGTAGATGCGTTATGCTGTGGTTTACAGCAAAACTGTGATATTTACGTCTTTCGGCCCAAAACTATGATATTTACGTCTTTCAGCCCAAAACTATGATATTTACGTCTTTCGGCCCAAAACTATGATATTTACGTCTTTCGGCCCAAAACTATGATATTTACGTCTTTCGGCTCAAAAACTATGATATTTACGTCTTTCGGCCCAAAACTATGATATTTACGTCTTTCGGCCCAAAACTATGATATTTACGTCTTTCGGCCCAAAACCTCCTATTTTGAAGACGACCTTTTTTGAGTCGCGAGGTTTGCCGTTGCTCTTCAATCCCTAGACTGTAGGCTAGATTGGTTAGTTTATCTCCAGCAGCACCACTGGAAGGTGGAGTAGTATTTGGATCATCTGTGTTGCTCGCTGTGACAGACAGTCAGCTGTGAGTTGCTGCTCGCTATCATCCCAGTCTCTAGTGAGTGTCTTGACCCCTCAATTAATGTTTATAAGAAGAAACATCTTTTGTTTCAAAACTTGACACATTTTATTCTTTCTTGTCTATGGTGTTTAATTTGAAAACCTCAGCAGTTATTAACGTTTTATATATATAAAATAATCTAATTACATCGAATGCACCATAGAAAATCACATACAGGTTTTTATTGCTGAAATGAATAAAATAACTAAAACAGCAAAGATAAACTTCTGTGCATCTAACGCAACATAACCAATGAAGACAGAAGTCTGACGCTCGATTTAACCCTGCCCTCCAGAAGGCGTCGCTCTTGTAACTGCCAGTATGGATGTATCCCTTGTCGCCTAGTTGTACTGGCCGCCTCATTGAGTTTAGCCTGCAGGGAGTACTCGATGTCTCGGTCTCTAGGTCGCCCCCTGCTCCGCCTTATGGGAGCCATTATCTCCAGTACTTGTTCTTTCAAGGCCACATTGATATTTAATGTAGCAAAAGTATGTCAGTTTTATTTTCTTAATCAATTCTTTAGCCAGTTATAGAAAATTATTGCCGTTTTAGTGGTCGAAATAATATTAGCATCAAAAGCAAAAAGACAGAAATAATGGTTGCACACAAAGAAAAAGATACATCTGAAATGTACAATTAAAGTAGATGGAACAGTATTAAAACAGGTCAATCAATTCAAATACTTGGGAGCGATGTTAATTTCTGATGGCAGTTGTACAACAGATGTGATGTGCAGAATTAGGCCAGGAAAAAGCAATTTTCCAAAGAATGAGAAACATATTTTACAATAATAAAAAAAAAGATTTCTTCACTGTTATTTAGATCCAGTCTTGGCGTATAGATGTGAATCATGTACAATAGACAACAAAATCGTTTTAGGCAATATAAATATTTTTTGCAGAAGAGTTTTGAGATGGGCAGTGAAAAAAAAAGACAATGAGAATGTTCTAAACGAGGCCAGAGCAAAAAGTCAGCTAATTTCCAAAGTCAGGGGGAGACAATCATCATTGTCTGGCCATATAACGAGAATGGAAGAACATGAATACATGTGAGAACTGGAAACATTGAACAAGGAAGAGACAGAAGAAAACAAGGAGAAACTATTCGAGGCAGTTTGAGAGAATTGTTTGGCAAGAAGTCAACAACAGAACTGATATAAAGCTGTAGAGATAGAATGTTGTGGTGAGACATGATCGGCTGTGCCAGCAGGGAAGGTACCTGATAAATATGATGAGCCAGATTTTGTTTATTTACAGTGAAATATTTTGATTGGTTCATTTGCCGTTTGAGAATATTTCGAGGATTCTGCTCCAGCATTTTACCTCAAGTGATGACTTTTTCTTCTCTAGCACGTTATCTCAAGTGATAACATTTTCTTCTCTAGCACGTTATCTCAAAAGATAACATTTCTTCTCTAGCACCTTATCTCAAGTGATAACATTTTCTTCTCTAGCACGTTATCTCAAGTGATAACATTTTCTTCTCTAGCACGTTATCACAAGTGATAACATTCTCTAGCACGTTATCTCAAGTGATAACATTTTCTTCTCTAGCACGTTATCTCAAGTGATAACATTTTCTTCTCTAGCACGTTATCACAAGTGATAACATTCTCTAGCACGTTATCACAAGTGATAACATTTTCTTCTCTAGCACGTTATCTCAAATGATAACATTATCTTCTCTAGCACGTTATCTCAAGTGATAACATTTTCTTCTCTAGCACGTTATCTCAAGTGATAATATTTTCTTCTCTAGCACGTTATCTCAAATGATGACTTTTTCTTCTCTAGCACGTTATCTCAGTGATAACATTTCTACTCTAGCACGTTATCTCAAGTGATAACATTTTCTTCTCTAGCACGTTATCTCAAGTGATGACTTTTTCTTCTCTAGCATGTTATCACAAGTGATAACATTTTCTTCTCTAGCACGTTATCTCAAGTGATAACATTTTCTTCTCTATCACGTTATCTCAAGTGATAACATTTTCTTCTCTAGCACGTTATCTCAAGTGATGACTTTTTCTTCTCTAGCACGTTATCTCAAGTGATAACATTTTCTTCTCTGGCAATTTATCTCAAGTAATGACGTTTTCTTCTCTGGCATTTTATCTCAAGTAATGGCGTTTTCTTCTCTGGCATTTTATCTCAAGTAATGACGTTTTCTTCTCTGGCATTTTATCTCAAGTAATGACGTTTTCTTCTCTGACATTTTATCTGAAGTAATGAGATTTTCTTCTCTGACATTTTATCTCAAGTAATTACGTTTTCTTCTCTGACATTTTATCTCAAGTAATTACGTTTTCTTCTCTGACATTTTATCTCAAGTAATGACGTTTTCTTCTCTGACATTTTATCTCAAGTAATGACGTTTTCTTCTCTGACATTTTATCTGAAGTAATGAGGTTTTCTTCTCTGGCATTTTATCTCAAGTAATTACGTTTTCTTCTCTGACATTTTATCTCAAGTAATTACGTTTTCTTCTCTGACATGTTATCTCAAGTAATTACGTTTTCTTCTCTGACATTTTATCTCAAGTAATGACGTTTTCTTCTCTGACATTTTATCTCAAGTAATGACGTTTTCTTCTCTGACTTTTATTCTGAAGTAATGAGGTTTTCTTCTCTGGCATTTTATCTCAAGTAATTACGTTTTCTTCTCTGACATGTTATCTCAAGTAATTACGTTTTCTTCTCTGACATTTTATCTCAAGTAATGAGGTTTTCTTCTCTGACATTTTATCTCAAGTAATGAGGTTTTCTTCTCTGGCATTTTATCTCAAGTAATTACGTTTTCTTCTCTGACATGTTATCTCAAGTAATGAGGGTTTCTTCTCTGGCATTTTATCTCAAGTAATTACGTTTTCTTCTCTGGTATTTTATCTCTAGTAATATCGTTTTCTTCTCTTGTAAACCTTGTTAATTTCTTCAACGTTATTGTATATCTTGACAATCTCGCCAATGCGTTCTTTGTGGTATTTTCATCTTCTAGTGTGTTGTCTTAGACCGTCAGGTCTCGAGGTGCTGGCTGATCTAAAGGGTTAATCTCTCTTCCTGCCTTAATGATAAGGTCCCGATCACGTTTCGTGACTCGCAGGGCACTCACTTTCAATCTCGGCAGGGATATTGAAGAATATCATCACGTCTTTAAATGTTTATTGAGTCTTCAGTATGGAATTAGTGACCAAATCTTGATATGAGTGAGTGAATCTTTAATCTTTCAATTGTCAAAAGTTTATCAAATCAACGACAAACAACCACTCGTCTATGAACTCAATGAACAATCATATCAATAATGTGTATATCAGATCTCTGGCAGTACCACTCGTTCACGCAAAACCCGTTCAAGATGAACAATTTATCAAGTGAAACTACAAACCACAAACCGTCGGTGAACCCACTGAAAACAATCCCACGAATCACGATCATTTCAACAGTGAAGGATCCCAGGCAGCACGAGTGGTCCATGTAAAACCCGTTCAAGATGATCACTGATGCCCCTTCCCTGTTCATCTCTGGCCCAGCCGTCTCCACTCCCAACTCACCCTCTCCTTGTTAAATTTCTAACTTGCCCCCCCCCCCACCAAACTACGTCATCGTATTTTTACGTCACTTTTCACTCTCTGCGCACTGTACTGCACTACTTATTGTGGCATGTATCAATTCCGTCTTCAATTTCGTCTCCTGATCCTTTAGTGCTCAATTTCGCGTCTACACTTTGGCATTTTATTTCAAGTGATGACGCTTTTCCTTTAAGTCTCCCTAATTATTTTTTTCTAAATCCCACATCCTTAAGTTGCAATCAAAGAGACATACAGGCCTTGGATTAGCCCATGGGCCTCAGTGCCGAAAGGAAATCCGAGAAAACCTCCATTAGTGTGACGTTTTGAGCTGTGCCATCTACTTTCATCTTCAGTTTTGATAAGGCGTAGGTGATCATGTCTCTCCACAACTTTCGATCTCGACAGTTATTTATCATTTCTGTTGTTGACTTTCTGCCAAGCCATTCTCTTAAGCTGTCTGCTATCTTTCTCTTTGCTTCCCTCTATCTCTTCATCCCTCAATTTTCCCAGTTGTTACAATATATTCCAGTTGTTCTCTTCTCATTACATGGCCAAAAAAAATGATGATTGTTTCTTCCTAATATTGGAAATTAGCTCTCTTTTTGCTTTTGTCTCTTTCATAACGTTGTTATTACTCTTCTTAGCTGTCCATGGTATTCTCAACATTCTTCTGTAAAACCACATTTCTACAGACTGCAGTGATTTCATTGTCTGTTGTCCTAATACCCATGATTCACATCCATATGTTAAGACTGTTTTATATATATATATATAATATCAGAAGCAGGAGTCGGTGGATGGGAACTACAGAGTTAATTAAAAAAAATACTTTTGCAAACTGGGATATATTTGGGGATTATTTTAAAACAATGACACAAGTACCACGTGGTGAACTGGACTCTTCTCATTGCTTTTGTGTTAGTCAGAATGTTTGAGAATAACAGAACCGAAGACATTGTGGTTATTGTTTGATATAACCTTCTTGGGGAAAAGACTTGCAACAGCTGATTCAAACAAGGAAAAAGGTGGGGGGGGGGGGCGAAGGACTTGCAACAGTATATTCAAACAAGGGAAAAAAAGGGGGGGGGGGGGGGGGGACGAAGGACTTGCAACAGTATATTCAAACAAGGAAAAAAAAGGGGGGGGGGCGAAGGACTTGCAACAGTATATTCAAACAAGGAAAAAAGGGGGGGGGGGCGAAAGACTTGCAGCAGTATATTCAAACAAGGAAAAAGGGGGGGGGGGGCGAAGGACTTGCAACAGTAAATTCAAACAAGGAAAAAGGGGGGGGGGGAGGGCGAAAGACTTGCAACAGTAAATTCAAACAAGGAAAAAGGGGGGGGGGGGGAGACGAAGGACTTGCAACAGTATATTCAAACAAGGAAAAAGGGGGGGGGGGGCGAAAGACTTGCAACAGTAAATTCAAACAAGGAAAAAGGGGGGGGGAGACGAAGGACTTGCAACAGTATATTCAAACAAGGAAAAGGGGAGGGGGGGTGGCGAAGGACTTGCAACAGTAAATTCAAACAAGGAAAAAGGGGGGGGAGACGAAGGACTTGCAACAGTATATTCAAACAAGGAAAAGGGGGGGGGGGGGTGGGCGAAGGACTTGCAACAGTATATTCAAACAAGGAAAAAGGGGGGGGGCGAAAGACTTGCAGCAGTATATTCAAACAAGGAAAAAAGGGGGGGGGAAGACGAAGGACATGCAACAGTATATTCAAACAAGGAAAAGGGGAGGGGGGGAGACGAAGGACTTGCAACAGTATATTCAAACAAGGAAAAGGGGGGGGGGGAGACGAAGGACTTGCAACAGTATATTCAAACAAGGAAAAAGGGGGGGGGAGACGAAGGACTTGCAACAGTATATTCAAACAAGGAAAAAGGGGAGGGGGGTGGCGAAGGACTTGCAACAGTATATTCAAACAAGGAAAAGGGGGGGGGCGAAGGACTTGCAACAGTATATTCAAACAAGGAAAAGGGGGGGGCGAAGGACTTGCAACAGTATATTCAAACAAGGAAAAAGTCAACGGTGTATAAACAGTGTACCTATGGGGATGTAATAGAAGGTCGAATAAGGACAACTTTGCTGAGAAACAGTTCAGGCGGTTAGGTATGCAGAGTGTGGGCCAGACTTAGGGTATCGATCATAGGATGCTCACAAAATGAACAATGTGAAGAGTTGGAATGTTGCTCTAGAAGACACTGAGTCGTGCCCTCAAATAATTTGTTGCCAAGAACCAAAGGGACAGATTCGCAAGTCTCGTCACTTCATCAATCATATGTGCGCTATTAAATTGCACTCATCAAAGCGTACGCTCAATCATCCTTGCACTACTGCATTCATGAAAACACACTCTCTTTCATCATTGCGCTGTTGCACTCATCAAAACACACTCTCATTCATCATTGCGCTATTGCATTCGTCATTATACACTTCATAATCATCGCTGCACTCTTGCATTCATCATTCGCATGCACTCAGTCAACTTCAGACTATTACAGTCATCAGAAACACGCACCCAGCGTCCCTGCACTATTGCAATCCTCAAAGCACACTTTCCATAATATCACAACTGTATTCATCATTCACAAACACTACACTCAGTGTTGCACCACTACACTCATCAAAAACACACTTTAAAGATGTGACAAACTCTCAGTTCTCCATTTACGACATTGCAACCACCCACACACTCTCAAATACACCACGCAATATTGCACTCATCTTTGTAGACATACATTCTCATATACACCACACAATATTGCACTCATCTTTGCAGACATACATTCTCAAATACACCACGCAATATTGCACTCATCTTTGCAGACATACATTCTCATATACACCACGCAATATTGCACTCATCTTTGCAGACATACATTCTCATATATACCACGCAATATCGCACTCATCTTTGCAGACATACATTCTCATATGCACCACGCAATATTGCACTCATCTTTGCAGACATACATTCTCATATATACCACACAATATCGTATGCAATCATTCAGCCTCACACACTCACACTATAAACAAAATTCTTACCTATCTCACAATCTTTTGCGACATCACATACTGGCATATACACAGTATACGTCTTATTAGCCATATTACTTCATTACTTCGATACATCATTTATTAACATTTTTCACACGTATGCACCATACACTCGACAGTATGCCATACACCGTTTCATCATACACTCTCGAATATTCCACCTACTCTCTTATATAAATATACATTTATACACCACACACTACATATGGATCACACATACACCACTGCTTTCATACTAATTTCCCAAACTGATACATGATAGCCATTATTTTTTTGCACAAAAAAAAATAAATAAATAAAAAGAAACTGTCAGTGATCAACGTTTCCAAAAGCCATGTTTAACCCAAACCCCAAGTGGTGTGACTTACCACAAGCGAATTTGTCAAATCCCCAGAGAACCACGTGTTGCTTGCTTGTAGCTTCCAGCAGGTACAGACATTGCACAATCTCGGGCCAGGTTGGCTCTCCTAAACCAAATACTGCGACAACTGTCCTAGATTTTAAGTGCAAGGACCCTAGGCCTGGTCGACTAGGAAACTGCGTAGCTGGATTTTTTTCGTGGGGATATTTTTTCACTCTCCCATTTTATGTCAAAAAGCCTGGTTTCTGCCAATCTATTGTGTTTGTTTTGACAGATAACAACACAGTGTATGTAACATTGAGTCAGCGGTGATGCTGTTTCTAGACTTGTGCTATAATGCAGCTTTATTTTTCTGCTTCACATTTTGACGTGTTCTTAATTATCATCACCATGTGCTCATTCAGAGCCGGGAGATCAACCATAGACATGATTTTCACACTTAGACAATTGCGAGAAAAATGTCGGGAACAAAATATGCCGCTCTATATTGCCTTTGTGAATCTCACAAAGGCTTGCGACTCAATAAACAGAAATGGGCTCTACAGGGTGTTAGAAAGCATAGGCTGCCCATCTAAATTACTTAAGCTGATTATGTCCTTTCATGAAGACATGAATGCTAAAATCTAATTCGATGGGAGTTCATCAGAGAGTTTCAAAGTCAACAACGGAGTGAAACAGGGATGTGTCCTCGCCCCCCACCCTCTTTGGTATATATTTTGTGCTGCCCTCCTAAATTACGCCTTCGAAAACAGCTCAGGGGATATTTACATTCGCACAAGATCAGATGGCTCACTGTTCATCTCCGCACGACTAAGAGCAAAAACAAAAAACAATGTTGCCCTACTTAAAGAACTTTTATTTGCTGATGATGCAGTCCTAGTCGTTCATTGTGAAGCCACCCTACAATCACTGATCAACAACTTGGACAAAGCATGCGATATTTTTTCACTACCAATTAATGTTCAGAAAACAGTAATACTAAGTCAAGGCGACATCAATGATTGCCCACTAGAATCATTGCAGAAATTTACGTATCTTGGATCCACACGTACGCAAACCATTTCTCTTGAGGATGAAATAAACAGCCGAATTGCTGCTAAGACTTTCGGCAAACTCACAGAAAGGGCCTGAAATAACACGAAAGTAACACTGAAGACCGAAATCTTAATATATCAAACTTGTGTGCTTAGCACACTCTTATATGGATCTGAAACCTGGACAACATACTCAAACCATGAAAAAAAGACTAAATGTCTTCCACATGCGATGTCTCCCCAGAATAATGCACATCAAATGGCATGATAAAATAACCAACTTAACTGTCCTGCAACGTGCTAAGACCCAACAATCATGTCGATGCTCAGATGTCGAAGACTAAGATGACTGGGGCATGTCCAGCTAATGGAAGAAAAGCGCATCCCCGGGCAAATACTATATGGTGAACTAATACACTGAAAAAGACAAATCGGCAGAACTAAACTACGATTTAGAGATATCTGTAAATCATCTCTGAATGACTTCTCCATATGTGAATATGACTGGGAACATCTGGCAAGTAATCGCACATCATGGAGAGCATGTATACGGAATGGTAAAACAACATTTGAGACTGTGCTAAGACAAAACTTAGAAAAGAAAAGACTCATGAAAAAGGATGGAAAACCCTGTGGACCAGTGGTCCTGACTTGTTCATTCTGTGGCCGTGTGTTTGTTTGCAAACATTGGTAGAATTAGCCACGAGAGAAGCTGTTCGACAAAAAACAAAACCTAAAAAAAAAAATACACAATAGCCTCCACTAGACCGTCTGACAAGACGACAATATGCTACGCCGGCGAGAGTGGGTGATTCGATCCTTCCATAGTTCTTTTTCCCGTGTGCATTGTACAGCATCAGTTATGTTGTTGACTGTTTACCGTGCCACGACACTAAGCAATCTAGCATCTTGGAGACAAGGACAATATAAAAAATATTTAAATATTACGGGGGTAGCCCTGCAGGGAGCATGTATGAAAAAAAAATTAAAAAGTAAATAAAATGTTATTAAGGCATCAATTTAGTATATTCTCTTTTTGTTATCATGATATTTCATTCGAAGTATTCCAACTTTCCTTTTCTCAGAATGTGCCTGACAAATGTTGATTTTCTGATATTTTTAGGAGCCCTCTTAGAGATCCGATTTGATTAATATATCACTTATAATGAACAGGAGTTACAGAAAATGATTGACACTGCAGAAATGGGAGGTTAAAATTACAAGCCTTAGCCGCAAGAGCAAAAGGACATAAGTAACGATCATTACAAAGAAAAAAATACTTAAAGTATGAGAACACTAGTAGCTGATATTCAGAGGAAACAACGGAGGCTACGGCTTCTGTAATATTTTATCTGAATACATAACATAATCACATTTCAGCTCTTTATGTTAAACGTCAGTGTAAACCAGCCATCGCATTCCATAATATAACCGTGATATGTTCAAATAATTCCAAGCTGTTAATAAATAAATAGTCATCATTGACTATTGAGGTCAAACTACTACAACCGTACAACGGCATCTATCGACCTTGCAATATATGGGAGAAATTAGGTAGGCCATTTCTGCAGTCAGCTCCTCGCTGCTATGACAACAGGAGTGCAACAATAAGATAGCGTTCTATCTCTTTATCGAAACTTATAGAAGTAGAGCGAATAGGAGGCAAACTTATCTAGAACCTACTTAGAATTGCCGCGCTGCGTCTTTATATCAAATACTTGAACAAAATTGTATGAGACGATGATTAACAGCAAAATTATGTTCTTTCCCATAACTTACAATTCATATAACTAAGATATTTTGTAGAACCATAATTATGTTAAAGTAATAATTGAATGAACTATTGTATACAGTGCCAATTGTTGTAATGTTTATGTCGCAGGTTATCGGGTTAAAGTAATAATTGAATGAACTATTGTATACAGTGCCAATTGTTGTAATGTTTATGTCGCAAGTTATCAAGTTAAAGTAATAATTGAATGAACTATTGTATACAGTGCCAATTGTTGTAATGTTTATGTCGCAAGTTATCAGGTTAAAGGTCAATCAAAGTTCAGTCTCACAACCTGGTCTCCTCAATGTTTTGAACCTACCGCTCGGCGCTGTAGAACAGGCCAATGAATTATATTACCTGGGAGCGATTATAACTTAACGTGGTAGATATACAAGAAATGTGATCTGCAGAATAGCTCATTGTGTATAACAAAGAGTGAAGATGTAGAACAAAACATTTTATTTTTGTCAATAGAAATTTACAAAAAATTGTTCTTCAGTGTTATGTGGTACCAATCTTGACGTATGGATGTGAATTCTGGACAATCGAACAACAGACGGGTAAACTTTTGGAGGCTTACAGAAATGTCCTTTTATAAAAGAATGTTGACAGTATCATGAATAGCTAATATAAGTAATGAGGATGTTCTGAAAGAGGCGAGAGCTAAATGATAGCATTTTACCGACATCAGTAAGAAATCATCATCATTAAGTAATGAGAAAGAACAAATTGTGATACCTTAAAACAACTGGAGAAATAGAAGGTGGAAGAGATAGAGGATTAAACACAAAGAGAAAGAGAATGCTAGACAGTTTAAGAGAATGGTTTGGTAGGATTTAACAGGAACGATACAGGGAAGATATAAAGTTGTGAAGAGGCATGATCATATACGCCAGCTGACATGCTCTAGTGCTTGATGACGATTATTTAGTGGTCTAAACTCGATCTGGCTATCCATTTCACTGCAGTGTCATTATTTGGGCGTGCAAGTATTCATTTACAGTGCGTGCGCACACAAACAGTCCACACAACACACACATTATCATCCTACACCCCCCCCCCCACAGTCCCCCCTCTTTCGTTACCATGTCAACCTTTGGAGAGGTTCCACACATCACCTTCATCACGACACAGACTTAACGTCAGTTGTATTTTTAGAAATTTAAGGTCAGAGTTCATGACCTTATGTCAGGGATTTAAGCACGTTCCACTGTCACAGACAGGCCAACGATTACCCTTGACATGGTCACGTCAACAGAGCTTGAATAGGTCATCTTATAAGTACCAGTTGTTTAACAAGCTAATTTCTGATGAGCGCAACTATATAAGTGGCTATCTGTTTATTTGTCTATCTGCCTGTCTGTCCCTCTATCTGTCTATCCGTCTCTCCGTCCGTCCGCCTACCAGCATATCCATCTATCATTCGCCTGAAGTATTGTCTATATCTGCAATATATTTTCCTATATACATTTGACCATCTTTTTTAATTCATGCAGTGGTCCATATTGTTTTGTCTGTAGTGTTGTATCTATGGGTCAATGACTTTCCCTCTGTCTACTATATTCAGTACAGTCTTGAAGTATGTGATCGGCAGTTTTGGGGGCCCATCCATATGTACATATAGTTGAAGTGCCGATCTTGAATTTTGTATACATGTGACTGTGGAGTCGATTGTGTCCTGTTCTGAGGCGTATAATGATAACTTGTTCCCATCTATTCATATTATGAAAGGCATCCTGATTTGGGCTTGTGGTCTTCTGATTGATTTGATTATCTGTTTCTTCTGATGGTAAATAACTGGAACATCTGGTTGTGTGCATGTTGCGCCTTCCTTTGCCAGCTGATCTACTCTATCTGTTTCTTGGTAATTCACTGCAGCGCGACTTTGTGGTGCTTGCAGATGTGACAACTTTCTGGATTGTAGTGTTTGGAGTGATGATGTTGCATTTGTCAAAAACGCTTCAGGCTGTGGGTTAAGATATCATAAACTGAAACCGCTTCCATAAACGATCAGTTTTAAAATTGAAGGGAATGTACCAGGCTTAATCAATAAGCGATGCAACATTTCAACGATTTAGCTAAAACACCATTTTGAAATGAACCCAAATAACTGTGAAAGATAATAAAGATTCACACATTCCAAATAAAAATTCTTCTTCTTCTTCTTTCCTCCGTCATCTGCCTTTCAGCGTCGAGGGGAGATATAATTTGCGGTCTTTTGCTCTTCTGTTCGCCTCTGCTGCTGTTATGTTTCCTAGTGCTTCTAATATTCCATCGACCCATCTTTTTCGTGGTCGACCCTTGGGTCTGGTGTTCTTACAACGTTTGCTAAAGGCTCGTTGTGTTGTGTTTTGTTCTTACTGCCTTGTCACGTGGCCAAACCTTTTTATCTGTTGTTTCCTTATATATTCTATGGCAGGGGCTATTCCTAGCTTTTTTCTCAGTTCTTCATTTCTGATCTTATCTCTCAGACTGTTTCTTGTCATTCGTCTAACACATTTAATCTCTGTAGAGGTTATTTTTTCTTATTGTTTTTGCATCTAGATTCCAGGTCTGGCATTGGTAGCACAACGTTGGGATGAAGATTGTATTGTATAGTGCTCGTTTTGCCTCCAGAGTTATTTCCTTGTTGGACAATACTGGTGATAACTGTCCGATGATTTGACAAGCTTTGTTGCATCTTGATTCTATCTCTGCTGTTTGAGAATTATCGTTTGTCATTAGGCTTCCTAGGTATTTGAACTCCTCTACTTGTTTTAGTTGTCTGTCTTCTATAGTTATGTTGATGTTCTGTTTATTTTTGGCGACATTCATGACTTCTGTTTTGTTGATGTTAGTTTCATATTGTATTTTGTGCTTGAGATGTTGAGTTTGTTTAAGTGTTCTTGTAGGTCTTCTATTGTTTCATGTATTAGTGCCTGGTCGTCTGGAAATAAAAGCTCGTTGATCTCCTCTGTCTCTGATGGGTTGGCTAGCTTGCATATATGGTCAATGTATGTAATAAACAGTAGGGGGGATAGTACGCAACACTGTCTTACACCTGATCTAACTTCGAAGTGGTCTGTGTAGCCTGCTGCTGTTCTGACCCTGCAGCTGCTGTTGACGTAGATACTTTTAATAAGGTTGGTTAGATGTTGGCTTACTCCGTATGTTGTTAGTATCTCCCATAGTTGTTCTCTGATTACTCTGTCGAATGCTTTTTCCTGGTCAATGAAGGCTATGTATACGTTTTGATTATGTTCTGTCGTTTTTTCTGCAAGCTGTTTTAATGTGAATAGTGCGTCGGTACATCCTCTGTTTTTTTCGGAACACCATTTGAGAATCGCTTAACTGTAATTCTATTATTGGTCTCAGCCTTTTTTCCAAGATTTTGGCGTATAGCTTTCCTACATGGCTGAGAAGAGATATACCTCTATATTGATTACAGTCTCTTTTGCTACCTTTCTTTTTCTATATTGGTAAGATGATTGCCTGTTGCCAGTCTTCTGGGGCTTGTTGTTGGTGCCATGCTGCATTAAATATTATGTGCAGCCACTGCATTCCTGTTTCTCCCGCTGCTGCTATTATTTCTATTGATATGTTATCTATCCCCGGTGCTTTGTTTCTTGGTGCATATTTGATTACTTCTTCGATTTTGTCTTTCATGATGTTGGGGTCAGTATTTGTGAGTTCTAGCGTGGTTTTTGTTGTCTTATTGGTAGTTGGTATTTTTAATAAGTCTTCAAAATATTCTTTACATCTCCTTTGCATACATTGGTTATTTGATATTGGCTGTCCGTCTTTGTCATTTATCAGCTCAGTAGGATCATGGTTTTCTTTTCTCACTCTTGTGGCTTTTACTGCTTTGTAGAAATCTCTTGTGGCTGTCTTGAAGTCCCTGCTCATATTTTGTCCGAATTCTGTCAAATTCTTTTGCTTAGCTTCTTTGATACAAATTTTAACTCTTTTTCGAACTAAGGCATATTTTTCATATTTTCTTGGTTCTTGTTCTCCATCCAATTTTTAAACAGTTTCTTCTGTTCTTTAATTGCTTCTCTGATTGTTTCGTTCCACTACGGATGCTCTTTTTCCCTTCTCTTGTTCTTAGCTTCGTTCCACAAACTGTTTTAGAGATGTTGGTTACTGTTTCCTTAAATTGTTTCCACTCTTCTTCTACTGTGCATACTTCGTTAGGGAGTTTTTTGAATTCCACTGTTAGTTTTTCTTCTAGGGGTCTCCTTGTTTCTTGATCTTTTAATTGTTTTATTTTTATTGTCTGTTCTTTTCGCCTTTATTGTTTGTTTTCGTATATTCTCTTTATTTTTGCCTGTCTTAGTGTGATCATAACCATCTTGTGATCCGTGTCGTCTGTAATTATGTGTCTGTATTATTTGGCATTGCTCTACTGTCGGTTACTCTTTTCTTGTTCTGTTTTCTTGTTAGTATAAAATCTATCTGGCTTCTGCATGTTGTGTCATTCCATTTGTACCAGGTGTATACTTGCGACTTTCTGTGTTTTAAGAATGTGTTGGTGATAAACACATCATCTTGATTGCACAGATCCAGCAGTCTGCTTCCATTTTCGTTTATTTCAGCCGTTTTATCGTCAAAGGATCCTAAGATATCACTGTTCTCACTGTTGCGTTTCCCAAGCCTTCCATTAAAATCTCCCATCACTAACATGTCGTCGCTTTCGTCAATCTTGTTAATGATTTCACTCAGTGTGTCGTAGAATTCTTCGCTGTCTCTTTCATTGTTGTTGCATGGTGCATATATTTGAATGTAATTTGTTTTTCGATCGTCTTCTAGTAGTTTAATTGTGATAATTCTTTCTGAATGGTAATATCATGATATATAATATTAAATAGGTAATATTAAAATAATAAAGATTCACACATTACAAATCCAGCGGCTTGTACAAGTAGTTTAATAGCCATCTGACAACATCTCCCATGTGGCATTAACACATTGAATCAATGGAACATAGCAAAAAAGGTAGTAGATCCAGAGAATCAATTCACAGGAAGAGGTATATTTACAGCACTCGGAAAAAATGACAAATAATCAACAACAGAAAAAAATATGGACCAAAGCAGGATCGAACCCGTACTCAGTGGCACAGCGCCTTGCCACGAAAAGCCCACGCTAGGGAACACTGCCACTCAGCTAACTAAAATCTGTTGTTGATTATTTGTCATTTTTTCCGAGTGCTGTAAACATACCTCTTCCTGTGAATTGATTCGCTGATTATCGCCTCGAAAGTTTCCCTCTATAATAATATTCATTTATTATTATTTGTCCCTAGTAGATCCAGAGGAGGATAATTAACGAAAAAAAACAGACCCTGCCATGAGTGCCAGACAGGGGACGCACTACGTAGCATTGATGAGAACACGTCATTTGTCTCACATGACCATGATAGGCAACAAGCGCAGACGTAATGTAATAAATAACAATATGTTTGTTTTGTAGGGTAGAGGAGTGAGATGTAGTTAGAAAATAGGTAACAGACATACAGACTACAGACAGGCAGACAGACGGATAGAATATGATATGTAGACAGACTGACAGACAAACAGACAGACAGACAGAGAGACAGACAAGACAGACAGGTAAGATAGGCCAGACAAGCCAGACAGGCCAGACTGACACGACAGACCAGACAAGACAGACAAGACATACCAGACAGGCGAGACAGACCACACAAGACAGACAAGACAGACAAGACATACCAGACAGGCCAGACAGACCAGACAAGACAGACAAGTCAGATAAGACAGACACGACAGACACGACAGATAAGACAGACCAGATGGAACAGACGGACCAGAAGGACCAGACAGACAGATAAGACAGACAGACAAGACAGATAAACAGACAGACAGACAGACAGACAGACAGACAAGACAGACAGACAGATAGATAGATAGAGTTAGGTGGTGTTAAGGTTAGAGATTTTGATCTCGCCAGGAGACAGAAAGATTTAGGTGGGAACGGAAGCAGATGTTTATAGGGAGGGACAGAGATGGCTGAGTCGTAGCTGCAGATATTTGCTTATAACGCATATTAACTACAATATAAGGCACGCTCTCATAGACACACACACAGACATATGGTTATAACACATTTTGACTACAATATATGGCACACTCGCATAAAAATACACACACAAATATTTGCTTATAGCGCATTTTAACAACAATATAAGGGGCACTCGCATAGACACACACAAACAAATATATGCTTATAACGCATTTAACTACAATATAAGGGGCACTCGCATAGACACACACAAACAAATATATGCTTATAACGCATTTAACTACAATATAAGGGGCACTCGCATAGACACACACACAAACAAATATATGCTTATACTTATAACGCATTTAACTACAATATAATGGGCACTCGCATAGACACACACAAACAAATATATGCTTATAACGCATTTTAACAACAATATAAGGGGCACTCGCATAGACACACACAAACAAATATATGCTTATAACGCATTTAACTACAATATAAGGGGCACTCGCATAGACACACACACAAACAAATATATGTCTATAACGCATTTTAAGTACAATATAATGCACACTCTCATAGACACACACTCACAGTCGTATACACTGACGAAATAACTTGGGTCTTTCATGAAGGACCTCTGTGGGCTGTAGCCAAGAAGCCACGCTAGGAATGAACTGAATGGCTGCAGAGCACCTGCCAAACAAATGTTTTGCGCTGTCAGCAAAAGGCAACATAAATTAGCTGTCATGCCGTGTTCAGAATGCTACAGTGCAAATGTAAACTAAACAACTGTTTTTACTATGATCTCTGACCTTTTGAATAGTTTATTTTAGAATCACTTTGTTTCGGCAAACTGTGCCGTGTCACACAAGTTCCACTTATATCATTGTTACAAAGATAAAGTGCTCTCGTCTTGATACTTTGGTAGCTCTGTTTATTTTAACCGGCTCGGACTCTTTAAATGTGGGATTTGACATTTTTCATTCAGGGTAATGGAGTTTAATATTATAATCAGCGACTGATGTCTATTGCGTTTTTTTTTGTGTTCAAGTTGCGAAATGTAGAAGATTCTACAAACATCACAATTTCATGCATGCACTTTGTAAGATTCGATTCTACTTATGTTATAAAGCACTTTCACTATTACCACAGTACTATGCTACTTTATAAAAGTAGCTTTCCAAAAAATGAGGAAGATACTATACAATCCATTTTTGACAATAGAAACAAGAAAAAGAGTTCTTAAATGTTATGTAGAGCCAGTCTTAACATATGGATGTAAATCATGCACAATAGAACAACAGACAAGAACATCACTGGAGGCTGTAGAAATGTGGTTTTACAGAAAAATATTGAGAATACCATGGGCAGCTAAGAAGACTAATGAAAATGTTCCGAAAGAGGTGAAAGCAAAACGAGAGCTAATTTCTAATATCAGGAAGAAACAATCATCATTTTTGGCCATGTAATGAGAAGAGAACAACTGGAATATATTGTAACAACCGCAAAAATTGAGGGACGAAAAGATAGAGGGAAGCAAAGAGAAAAAATACCAGACAGTTTAAGAGAGTGGCTTGGCTGAAGGTCAACAAAAGAAATGATAAATAACTGTCGAGATCGAAAGTTGTGGAGAGACATGATCACCTACGCCAGCAGGCCCGGTACTTGATGATGATGATGCTACTTCATAAGTGAATGGGGGAAAAGGGGAAAAAAAGATAAGGTACAGCTTTACGTAGATGAAGGACAACACAATCGAACGACGTTTCAGCTCAATAGGCCTTCAGTAGGTACAGTGGACAAGAGAGAGAGAGAGAGAGAGAGAGAGAGAGAGAGAGAGAGAGAGAGAGAGATGTAAGAAAATAAATTTAACACACTACATAGAAAAATATTAATGAAGTACTCAATAAGAAAGAAAATAATATTAAAAATAAATGAAATAGGAACTTCTCTGCAGTGCTTGCTTGTGGACTGGTCACGAGGGAAGTGTGCCTAGCCAGTGTCGTTCGATTGTGATGTCATTTACCTACGAAAAGCTGTAACCATACCTTTTATCCTTTTCTTTCTTTTCACCTTTATTATCAACTTTACAGCAGCTCCGCAATTCTATGCACCTACATGCATTCTTATAATTTTACCCCTTTCTACTTTAAAAACGAATGCATTTTCAAAAAGAATTGTTTGCTATTTTAACACAACAAAAAATATTCAGTTAATGTTTCACTTGTGAGCCCTTACGTATCATTTAAAATAGGGGGAGAACAGTGGTGTACAGTAGTGTACAGTGGTGTACAGTGGGTACAGTGGTGTACAGTGGGTACAGTGGTGTACAGTGGGTACAGTGATGTACAGTGGGTAACGTGGTGTACAGTGGTGTACTGTGTACAGTTTCCACAGTATTTAAGGTTAATAATAGGTATATACTTGGTATATAGAACCAATTCTGAACCATGGAAGCGAATCATGGACAGTGGACAAACAAATGAAAAGACGATTAAAGTGCCACAGAGATTGGATTTCTCAGAAGAATGTTGAAAGTTCCCTGGACAGCTAACAAGATCAATGAAGAAATTCTCAGAGACCAACACAAAAAGAGAACTCATAAAAAACATCAGAAAGAAAGAATCAACATTTTTTGAACAGGTCATGAGAAGAGGACAGTTGGAATACTTGATTACAACTGGCAGAAATAAATGGTAAGAGAGATTGTGCACGACAAAGAGAGAAAATACTGGATAGCTCGACGTCATGGCATGGAAAACAGTCAACAACAGAACTGATACGATGGACTGTAGATAGAAGATTGTAGAAGGACATGATCGCCTACACTATCCGGTATGGCACATGATGATGATGATGAACACACTTAAGCCAAAGAGCACGGGAAATGCAAGTGTTGAGTGTATGAATCATCGTCCTCGTACACGGAATTTGGTGTTAGTATCCACACGTGCCCAAGACCATCGGTACAGTTATGAGTGATCTTGTCAGCACGAAGCCTTGTCGCCACCAACACCCCCTCTTTCCAAACACTACCAGGTAAACCAATCTCCGTTGCTATTTACAGAAGCTGAGTGAGTGTTACTTCCATGCCTCTCGTGAGATGAAGATAATCACTACATTAGAGAATCAAACCTTCAACTCTGTGGTCGTGATGATGAGACACGTGCGTGCACGAACCACTTGGACAAAATAACATAACATAGTACAACAGCTAACCAAGCCCATGAGTGTAATGGAAACAAATAATAATAAATGAATACTAATATATTGGGAAACTTCTGTGCGAAAGACATTGTCCATTATAGCTAATTTTTGGTTAGCTGAGTGGCAGTGTTCCCTAGCGTTCGGCTTCTCGAGGCAAGTCGCAGTGCCAGAGAGTACGGGTTCGATCCTGCTTCGGAACATATGTTGTTCTTTGTTTATATTCTGTTGTTGTTGTTTATTTGTCATTTTTTGTGAGTGATGTAATACATACCTCTTCCTCCTATGATTCCCTGAATGTGATGTAATACATACCTCTTCCTCCTATGATTCCCTGAATGTGATGTAATACATACCTCTTCCTCCTATGATTCCCTGAATGTGATGTAATACATACCTCTTCCTCCTATGATTCCCTGAATGTGATGTAATACATACCTCTTCCTCCTATGATTCCCTGAATGTGATATAATACATACCTCTTCCTCCTATGATTCCCTGAATGTGATGTAATACATACCTCTTCCTCCTATGATTCCCTGAATGTGATGGGTGGGTATATCGATATGTGCCTTCGTTCTAGGCCGCTATGAACATTACAGTTTCATAATCCTAAATATGAGCATTCCGGATTCGGTATCTAAGATTGTTTCGTATTTAAAAGTTACAATTTAATTTTCAAAATAATAAAAATGTAAAAACAATATTAACAATAATAATACTAATAACGATAATAATAATAGTAATAATAATAATAAAAGTAACAACAATAATAATACTAATAGTGATAATAGTGATAATAATAATAGTAATAATAATAATAAAAGTAACAACAATTAATAATAATAATAGTGATAATAGTGATAATAATAGTAATAATAGTAATAATAGTAATAATAGTAATAACAATAATAATAATAATAATAATAACAATAATAATAATAGTAATAATAGTAATAACAAAATAATAATAGTAATAATAGTAATAACAAAAATAATAATAATAATAATAGTAATAACAATAATAATAATAGTAACATCAACAGCAACAACAATGATAATAATAGTTAAATAGTAGTACATGTAATACTAAAATTAATAATATTTATAATAATAGTAAGAGCAACAATAAAAGAAAAAAATAGTAATACAAATAAGAATAATTTTAATAATAGTAATAATAACAGTAATATCATTAACAACAGTAATAATAATAGTTAAAATAATAATAATAGTAACAATCATAATAATAATCATAATTTTCATCGTCATCTATCCTGTCCCTTTTGAAACTTGGCTCCCCTGACAACTACTCTCAAGTTATCTCTGTCCTGCACGAGATGCCCAGCGCATCCTGCAGTCATTCCTAGCTCGTTTGTTGTATCTTGTAACCACTTTCTTCTATCTTGTTTACGTGGAACTATGCTCCCCACAGTTATCCTATCTAGGCCATTAAGTCGTTTTACTTGACCTGTTTTATTTTCCTTGTTTTTATGTTCTTTATCAATCACCTTTCTGGAGTTTGAAATTAGTTTGCAGGTAGAAACGGCATAATGTATATGGCTTGTTTGTGTAAGATGGGATAGAGAGACAAACTATGAATGCATGAGATGTCCTATTTTTGAAAATAGAAACAAGAAAAACAGTTCTTAAATGTTATGTAGAGCCAGTCTTAACATATAGATGTAAATCTAGGACAAAAGGACAACAGACAAGAAAATCACTGAGGCTGTAGAAATGTGGTTTTACAGAAGAATGTTATGAAAACCATGGACAGCTAAGAAGAATAATGAAAACGTACCGAAAGAGGCCAAAGCTAAAAGAACTAATATCCAATATTAGGAAGAAACAATTATAATTTTTTGGCCATGAAATGACAAGAGAACAGCTGGAATATATTATAACAAATGGAACAATTAAAGGACGAAGAGATAGAGGGAAGCAAAGAGAAAAGATACCAGACAGCTTAAGAGCTGGCTTGGCAGAAGGTCAACAACAGAAATGATAAATAACTGTCGAGATCGAAAGTTGCTCGAGAGACATGATCACCAGTGCCAGCATACACGGTATTTGGTGATGCCCAGGACACAAATATATTTTATAAAAGGAAAAAAAAAGTGGCACTTTTAATTCAAAGCTGTATGTGATACGTGGCGATTCATGATTGTACAAAGAAATTACGACGGTGGTTTTCTGTTGCCTTCCGTCGGTTTGTTTACGGTTGGCTCCGCTAGCCTTTGACTAAAAAGTCTCACCCACAAGGCAGTGGGATTGTTTTATTTCGGGGTACCCTCCCTTAGCCTTTTACTCTCCCGAGCTTACCTGCAAGGCAGCAGGGCAGCCATATGTTGTACTGTTTACTGCATACAGTAGCAGGTAAAATTACCTGACCTAACAAAACAAGAAAAAGAGTTCTTAAATGTTATGTAGAGCCAGTATTAACATATGGAAGCAAATCATGGACAATAGGACAACAGACAAGAAAATCACTGGAGTCTGTAGAAATGTGGTTTTACAGAAGAATGTTAAGAGTACCATGAACAGCTAAGAAGAGTAATGAAAACATTCTGAAAGAGGTCAAAGGAAAAATAGAACTAATTTCCAATATTAGGAAAAGACAATCATCATTTTTTGACATGTAATGAGAAGAAAACAACTGGAATATATTGTAACAACTGGAAAAATTGAGGGACGAAGGGATAGAGGGAAGCAAAGAGAAAAAATAACAGACAGCTTAAGAGAATGGCTTGGCAGAAGGTCAACAACAGAAATGATAAAAAGCTGCCGAGATTGAAAATTGTGGAGAGACATGATCACCTACGCCAGTAGGCACGGTACTTGATGATGATGATGATGTGATACGTGAATCACTCAAAGCTATGTTAATGTATGGGTGGTCCATTGTTGTTGTTTTGGATCCAGGAGCCTGTGAACTGACGCTTTTTGGACCCAATGCCATGTAATGATATGTGCAAGTTTTTCTGAGTTCCCATGTAGTTCCGTAGAGGGTGTTCCTTTTTTCAGGTCTTAGAGGTAGTAGATTTGATTGATACTATGGGGGAATTAAAAGTGAGAAAAACATGGAAACTTTATTATGAAATTCAATAATCAACCTGCACACATAATAACGAAAACCACACAGGAAGGCAATTATGGAATGGCTACGTACACCATTATGTCGGGAACAGACATTAATAGTCAAAGTAATCGTGAGTGAGATTTGTTAAAGATCTGTATATCGTTGAAAACTCAGGATCTGTTTACCATAGAAAATCTAGAGGCTAATGATAAATTTATATAAATAATGACACTTCTCTAAACAAAATTATTTGGATATAAAATAAATGTTCTACAAGGTGCTTACCATATGCAAGACCTAGAAAGAAACAGCTTCAATTGATATGAAATGTTCTGAAAAATCATCTAAATATCCAGAATCTGCAAATGAACTAGCAGAAGAATCTTAAGATAGGTGAAAATAAGAAAAAAAACAGGCAAGTGATTTCATTAAAGACAAGAAGAGTGACATAATCTGATTATATAAAATGCATCAACGGCCTTCAAAGAACGATAATTAAAGGTAAACATGGCTAGGGAAGCTCTGAAAGTTCAGATAAACATGAAAAGTATCATAGGCATTGAACATGTATTAGGTTAAATATATAAATAAGAACGTTGATTTGAATGTTAATGTGTGTATGAAAGTAATAAATCTGTGTGTTTTATATTCAGACACTTTTCATCAACATTTGCGGATTGATATTTCCTTAAAATGTATCGGAAAGTGCCTGAAGTGATAAACTTTGTTGTACTTTTGATTTTAAAATAAAAGTCTGACATTAATAATTACATTTTTATATAATTTTCTTTCTTTATTTATCTTTAGTTTATAGTTTGATATATACAATTATGTCAAGTTGACTATAGAATTTTAAAGGAAATGTAACAAGCATATATGTAAAATGTATTTTCTCTGGATTTGTCTATTAGAGATATGGTATTAGGTGAACATTGGTTTCTGTACCATTCACACTTTGCAAATTATATAGCAAGTCATCATTAAATATAATCATTGTTTGTGTGTGATTCATAACAATGAACAAAACTCTTAGAATATCTGACAATGAAAGAAAGCGATGAAGACATAAAAAAAAAACCTAAACTGACTTATAATCATCTTACCAAGAAAACTAAAATACTACGTGAAAACACATAATGGGCTGTAAAGAATAATAATGGAAAGAATAGTCCCATAAAAGCGAGAGCAGACGGAGAGAATAAAGTGGCTTCAATACGTTAAAGAGACTTTGAACATGATAATGAAGGAAGTGGAAGAGTTGGCTACCGACAGAGTTTGTTACCGATGAGCTGTGATGGTTATAACGTTCTGTAAAGGGCATGCAACTCGATTGTGTCTATCTTATACTTTATTTGCAACAGGCTACTTGCAGATCTGGAGGCTTTCGGAGAAAAGGTGGACATGGGCGTGAATCCAAGGGTACGTTTCGTCACTCCTAATGTGGCCATGGAGTTGTGGGACCTGAATGACTCTAGTGACGTAGTTATTGGTTTCGGCGCCATGGAAACCACAAGCTGGGCTACGCCGCTGTCAGAACCAAGGATTCAAACGATCAAGGTGAGACCACCAGGAGCTCTGTCATAATAGCAGTCTCTTCTATTTCTTCAGCATTATCATCACCATGATCCGTACTGTTTTCAACAGTATCATCATCATCTACATCGTTATTATTATAATCTCATCAAAATAAACTCAACCGTATCATTAATACTATTGTGTATCTTCTTCTCCTTTCCTTCCTCATTTGCCTTTCAGCGTCGAGGGAAAATGTAGTTTGCGGTCTTTTGCTCTTCTATTCACCTCTGCTGTTGTTAAGTTTCCAAGTGTTTCTAATAATCCGCCGATCCATATTTTTCGTGGTCGACCCTTGGGTCCGGTGTTCGCGCAACGTTATTGAGGGCTTGTTGTGTTGTGTTTTGATCACTCTGCCTTGTCACGTGGTCGAACCATTTTATCTGCTGTTATATATATATATATATATATATATATATATATATATATATATATATAGTTATATTCTGTGGCGAGGGCCATTCCTAATTTTTTTCTCAGTTCTTCATTTCTGATCTTGTCTCTCAGGTTGTTTCCTGTCATTCGTCTAATACATTTCATCTTCGTAGATGTTACTTTTCTTATTGTTCTTCCATCTAGGCTCCAGGACTGGCACTGGTAGCACAACGTTGGGATGAAGATTGTATTGTAAACTGCCCGTTTTACCTCTAGAGTTATTTCCTTGTTGGACAATAGAGGTCACAGTTGTCCAATGATTTGACAAGCTTTGATGCATCTTGAGTCTATCCCTGCAGTTTGTGAATTGTCGTTTGTCACTAAACTGTCTATGTATGTTAACTATTGTGTATGAGTGGCCTAAATGAGCTTGAAGGTTCAAACATCTCCAATTTGTTTTCATAAACATTATTATCATCACCATCACCATAGTGCGCATCAATTATGTTATAGTCCGTTCAGATTCGTTTGCCGAGATGTTATGATTTATAATTCAAAAAGTTCTTGATGATTTCACATGGTTTTTGGCATACGGTGTTAAAATGTCCATGTCACGAGAACATATGTGTTACTCGATGTCTAGCTATAACGGTTTTCTTAAAGCGGCGAATTCCTTTGATCTTTGCCCACGTAACTATTATTTTGACCCTAATCAAAATGTTTTACAGTAATCTAGTGCAACGATGACCCATAGGCGTGTCCATAAAATTGTACTTGGTGGCAAGTATACACATTTTAAATTATATATAGAACTTTTGTTCGTAGAGTCAATTTGATATAGTTCCATGCTCTTGGTGTGAGTTCCCAAATGTTGTCGCTGCCTTTCAAATACGTACATTTAGTTCCTCATCTAAGGAAAGTGTGGCTGTAATAGTGGATCCAAGATAGCTGAACTTCTGTACTGACTCAAGCAGGCTTCCATTCAAAGTAATGGTTGTTGGTTTGCTTATAACATATTTTTGATTGCTTGGGTGGTCTTGAACAATAAACTGTTTAACAAATCAACTAGGAAATATTGCAAATCAAACTATTTATCTGTAGACTTAATCAGAGTAATGATCATTCAGAATCAGACGAGTCAAATAGGTCGATTACTGCTTTCGGCTGAACAAACAACAAACCATCCTTTTTCCAATATTCCTCTTCTTGTCGTAACACATGATCCTCACATTTTACCCAGTAGTCTTTATTTATATTTGATAGAGCCTGATTTGTAAGTGTCTCAACATCGCATAATTTGAAAGTTTATTTGTATATGCTACGTGTCCTTTAACTTTTGCCCAAACTAGTTCTATAGGATTTAAGTGTGCATGATATGGAGGTAGTCTCAAACATCTATGGCCATGTTCTTGAATTAACTTGTCTATTTTAAATATCTTTGTACGTTGTGTCTGTTTTACAAGGCTAAGCAATTCGGGTTTCAAGTAGCTGTCGTTAACTTGTATGTGTTCTTTTATGAGCCACGTTTTGATTGCATCTTTTGTACTTGATGATGTTGGGATTCTATCTTCTACGTTAACTACGTTATGGTATGAAGCATTGTCCATTATCAGACAAGAAGGTCGATCTAATATTGGAAGGATACTTTTCTCGATCCAGTCTTTAAATATGTGCCCATTCATTTCGGAGTGGTAGTCTCTATTGTCTATGGATTTTGAAATGAAAACGAGATGAGCATTCTGCAACAACCCATTATGTCTGCTACCTGCATGTGCAACTATCAAACGTTGCCCTTTACTGCTTGGTACTGATCTTTTAATACTTCCATCTGCTAACTGCCATTCCTTTTCATTTGTATGATGAGCTTTGATCCAAGTTTCATCTAAATAAACAATATCATAATCATTTTCGCGCATTTCCTTCACTTCACGTAAATACTTGCTTCTAAGAGCTACTAGATGTGGCTTCTCACAAATAATGTTTTTTCCACCAGCATACTTTCTAAAGGTGAAGCCTGCACTTCTTAATATTTTCCATAATGAAGTTTTTGATATTTCAATGTCGTTGTTAGTTTTCAGCCAAAGCTTCAACTTTCTAAGTGTCACTTCTTCGTTTATATCAAACATTCGACAGATTTCTCTTTTTACTAGGTCCTTATCAAAACTGTCTAACGTTTCTTTCCTTCCTTGCTTTCTTGCATTTGTTGGCAATAAATATCCGCTTCCTTTAACTATTCGATCAAATGAACGTTTACACAAACCTAAAATATGCATTGTTCTCTTCTCAGGGTTTGATAAAGAACAATAAAGATGTCCCTTTTTATGCTCTCTGCAGAAGTATTGATAAATCTTTATAGCAATGTTATGCTCAGTAAAATATTTTGCCTTTATATTCATTCTCACATAGACTTGCAGAAGATAATATGGATAGTGCCGCCTCCTTTCTGTAAATATTGAGATTTGCCTCTGAATTATGACTCGAACTCGAGTCTACGGCCGTGATTTTGACGTCACATAATTTCCGGTTTCGGCTAAAATGTCATTTTGTGCTAAACGGGAAATTTCATATGTAACATTTCTTTATAAAAATTTATAGTGGAAACATAACTATTTTAGGACGGTGCGCATTCAGCCGTGAAGGTCATGCCTATATGTTAAAGAATCAGCTGTGAGATGTAAGCATCTACATAATCCCGCCGGTGTTTATAATATCGATTAACTTTTTTTTAATATAGGTTAAATAAGGCATCTTTGAAACTGGATCACATTTCTTTGATAAAAAAATATTTTTATAGCGACATTAGTATTCTAAACCTAACTTCAAAAGATCAATGCAAATGAACAATAAGTTTTTGAAAAAAATAAATTAATGTCTAGGCAAACGAATCTGAACGGACTATAGTCCTTAATTGTGGTGTCGTAGCGTTCATTAGTTACATCATCATAACCCTTAATGAGTTCATCCCGCTTGTTTGTTATAAATATTTATGGTATTCATTTGTTATATGGTGCTAATTTGTGATATTATCGCGCTGTTGGTGATTTGTTTAATAAATTACTACTTCTATCTATCTATCTATCTATCTATTGACCTTTCGAGCCGTAACCGGCCCATAGGGCGTAGACCAAGATACACCTTCTCCTATATGAATTTTTGTTCTAGCAGTTTTCTTTTAAAGATATTTTATCAAATCTCGCCATCTGTCTCTGTTCTGTGCAAGCAGTTCTATCTCATTGAGGGAGCCGATTCCTGCTGCTCTTGCCTCTCTCATCAATGTTCTTCTCAGTGTCTCCCTGGGTCTTCCTCTTTTTCTTTTACCTGTTGTTTCCCATATGAGGGCTTGCTTTGCTATTCGATTATTATCTCTTCTCATCACATGTCCAACGTATGACCATCGTCTTTTCTTTATTACTGAAGATATTAGTGGTTGATTGGCGATTTCTCTAATTTCCTCGTTTGTTTTGAATTCGTTCCATTCTATACCAAGTATTTTCCTTAGACATTTATTTTCGAATGCGTTCAACTTTGTTTCTATATCTCTTGTTGTTTTCCAGCTTTCACACGCATACGTAAGGGTTGATAGTACATTTGATTTGAATAGCCTAAGTTTTGTGTTTGTGCTAATGAGTTTTGATTTCCACAACTTTTCAAGGCTTCTGAAAGACATTGCTGCTTTAGCCAGTCTGATTCTAATTTCTTTGCTCGTATCCCCTTCTCGATCAATGTGACTTCCAAGATAGATAAAGTGATCGATCTCTTCTACTGGTTTGTTTTCCATGTATATTTTGTCACTTGTTGGAATTAAACTTTTCATGACTTTAGTCTTTTCATGATTGACCTCAAGCCCAATTTTGCTGGCTATTGATGATAGTTCATTTGTGTTTTCCTGCATCGTTTTTATCTGACTGCTGATGAGAACTATGTCATCAGCAAAGTCGAGGTCCTCCAAATGGTCTCCTTGTATCCATTCGATGCCTTTATTACCAGTGCAGCATTACCAGTGCAACTACTTCTGGAGGACTTAAATTATTTTGAAAACTTTTCACATAAAATGTTATGTTAGGATCATCTTCACCACACTCCGGACGAACCCATAGGTGCTTCGATTTTTCCCTCAAAATATCGAGAAAACTCCGAGGTGAAGCCTGACCCACGTTTACGGTCCATCGCTGTGGGTAGACTTTGATGACAACTTTGTCCTGGCAGCGGTCATTTTGGCCACTCATCTCTGTTTTGAGCTGCCAAGGATTCATTTACGTGCGCGAGTGTGCATGGGACTCCTGTTCTGTTACCATTTTCCGAGAAGTCCAGACATCGGAATTCACTATCCAGAGAAGTCTAGACATCCGACCTCACTACTCAGAGAAGTCTAGACATCCGATCTCACTACCCAAGAAGTCTAAACATCGGACCTCACTATCCAGAGAAGGCTAGACATCGAACCTCACTACCCAGAGAAGTCTAGACATCCGACCTCACTACCCATAGAGGTCTAGACATCGAACCTCACTACCAAGAGAAGTCTAGATTTCCGACCTCACTACGCTGAGAAGTCTAGACATGTTATGTCTAAAAATCGACCTCACTACCCAGAGACCACGGCAAGAAGAAACCACAGATTCAATTTTAAGAAATTCCCACGGCCGGTGATGGGATTAACACCGGGACCTTCCTGTCTCGAGGCCTATCTTTTACTTCTAGACCGCTCAGCGCCTCCCCCCCCTTTTTTATTATTATTTTTAAAATATTAAATGTAACGTCTACTATAGTGTAAAATATCATGCTTGTTCTTGTTCTCTCCAGGACCGATTGTGGGCAGAGCAGCATTTGTCGACATTTGACATCGCTATAGCGTTACCAGAGAGCCTGGTCACAAATTCAGTGCGATGTACGTATCCCTTCACACACATTCACAATAACTTTGACTTCATTTAATCTCATGTTTTGTTATAACGTACATTATCTTCTTAAAAACATGTAAATAAAAATACAACACTATACAGCACACATTCATAAATATACTTGCGCGCACAAACAATTTGGGTAGTACTCTGGTAAGGTGACGCCTCGCATAGTGAGTTTCGATGTTTGAAGAGACACTGTCCAGAAGTTTCGGAACACTTCTGGATAGGCGGCCGAGCACATATTGGTGATAGGACGCTGATTCAAGCCTCGTACTTTACCTTCCTCACCTTTACAACCAATTTATTCCTTTAATTCTGAAAATTATTATTTATTTTTCATTTATTCATCATTTTACTTCTTCAGGTGTCGAGGAAGATACAAAGTTCTGTTTCTTTTTCTCCTGGCAGCCTCTGTCGTTGACACTCGATGCTGCTGTAGAGTTTCTCTGATGTCACTCAAATGTAGGCTGGGTCTGTCTGCTCGAGCTCTATGTCCTCTTTGTGTGTATACCTTGCATGGTACGACTTCGTTAGACATTCTTTCCAGATGAACAAAACATAACTTGTTCTTGTGTGTGATTTAAAATTGCTTCTATGCCAGCTCTTTCTCTTATAACTTTGTTTCTCATTTTGTCTCTACTGGTCTCTCCAGTGACTTTTCTCAAATATCTCATTTCTGTGGTGACTAGCGTTTTTTTTAAATTACTCAAACCTAACATTATCTTATCTTATCTTATCTTATCTTATCTTATCTTATCTTATCTTATCTTATCTTATCTTATCTTATCTTAACAGATCGTATACTATCCCTTTGGTCAATATTTACTTTATCTTGTACTATCCTATGTCTTATCCATATTTGCATAGAAACATCAAGAACGCCTGGCAGCAGTTAATGTGTCCCGCAGTTTGATTTCTGCTATTTTTTCTAACCATCCTTACTCTCATTATTTTCATAAAGCCCTGAAACCATATCATTGACTTGCTGTCGGTCCGAGGTAGTAACTTGGTTCAATTCTCACGATAATGGAAAATATTTCTCTCTCTCTCTCTCTCTCTCTCTCTCTATATATATATATATATATATATATATATATATATATATTATTATATATATATAATATATAATAATATAAGTATATATATATATATATATATATATATATATATATATATATATATATATCTTGATTGATACTGAGCACAGCATATGAAGTTTTTTTTTTTTCCCCTGCCATTATTCATCTTTCCTCATGTTTACATTTGTTAAGAATTCAAATGCTAATATAAACTTGCATTAATTTTTTTTTAATGATTTCGCATTTAACATAGATTGGTTAAAGATTCAAAGAAAGACAGCGAAAGTAGCGTGGTAGTTAGCATACTGGATTAGCGATAAGAGAAAAAAAAAGACAGCGTCTGTAGAATTAATTGGATAACAGCGAGAATGAACAATGCTTTCTCACCTTGAAAATGCTCTTTATGAAGTTTCATATTTCTTCCCCATTACGACATTATTTTCTTCCAGACATATGTTGCCTTATTCCCTTAATTAGTTTTTTTTTTTAATAGTGAAATAATTAAAAATAACTTACACACTTATAGTGCTGCTGATTTTATTTATAAATTTATGAATATTAAGCAAATATTGAGATTATTTTATTTAAAAAAATAAAGGTTCCCCCAAGCCTTAGTAAACGTATGGGGTATAATGTGTTAGTAAATATATTTTTCATATAGAGACAAGCTGTACGCTAATCTTACGGTTTGTTGTTTGATGTGCGACGCGGATAATCTGACGACTAACTGTGTGTTTATATGTTCGGAATTGGAGTCAACAACGATGGCCTAACATCATCAAGCGCTATAAATTTTTAAAAAAATATGACGATCATCATTTTCAAGAGGATGTGAACTTCCGGTATATGGTGGATAGGCGGCCGGAACAATTGAAGGATATGCATGAAAAGTGTTCCTTGTTGCAGTTTCCTCATATTCCAAGTCCGGCTTGTTGCAGGAGCTACTGAGTTAAGTGCTCTGTGCACACCGTGAGCTGTGTGTCTCATCCGTTTTGATCATGTTTCGATATTCCAATTGTTTATGATGAATGAGGATATCGTATGACAGGGAACAGTTGGCTGTGTTCACTTTCTGCGCGGTTTCGCCTCATGTCTTTTGGCGTGTGCTGAGACTGCTACGATGGGGACTACAGTTACCTTTCTTTGTTTGGTAGATGAGATATTAATTCGGATGATTAAGCTGGCACGGGCGGTTGAGCAATTATGAATTTTAATTCGCTTGCAGTGATACCGGGGGCTTCCATAACCCAATAAATATTTTTCATGACCACGGCACATATTGCGAGATGTAGTTCGCCATGCATACTTTACTGCTCAGAATAATCTCTGGTGCCTGCATTTAGGGGCTAGGTGAACCCAGGAGCCTTGTCGTTCCGAAACAAACAAAATGTCTCTACTGGGAATTGAATCCGGACTCATCGTGTCAGAAAGCGAGCACACTAAGCACTCATCCATCAGGAAGCGAGCACACTAAACTCTCATCCATCAGGAAGCGAGCACACTAAGCACTCAGCCATCAGGAAGCGAGCACACTAAGCACTCAGCCATCAGGAAGCGAGCACACTAAGCACTCAGCCATCAGGAAGCGAGCACACTAAACTCTCATCCATCAGGAAGCGAGCACACTAAGCACTCAGCCATCAGGAAGCGAGCACACTAAACTCTCATCCATCAGGAAGCGAGCACACTAAGCACTCAGCCATCAGGAAGCGAGCACACTAAGCACTCAGCCATCAGGAAGCGAGCACACTAAGCACTCAGCCATAAGGAAGCGAGCACACTAAGCACTCAGCCGTTTTAATCATAATGGATTTTAATAACTGAAAATATGTTTGTTATGACGGTAATAAATGTAATGATTTTGTTGAGTGAAAGCAAGGACATTGACATTAAAATAAAAGAAACATTTCTGTTACGTCAACAAAATATGACCAAATAGTTTACCCCATTTTCTCCAGACTCGGACACTCGGCTTCGGCTCACCATGTTTATCTACCGCAAAACCGGGCTGTTTGTGGAAAAGGACGTCAAGAAATTGCCACGTGGTACCGTCAACAGCGCCATCATCTCGGCCAGTCTCGGCGGGAGAAGGATAAGAGACCTGGAAGATAATGTTCGAGTCGTGTTCAAGCCCTTTCGTGTAAGAAAATGTTATAGATAATAATAATATTGCATTTATTCATTGGTTATTATATTTGTAGTCTAGCTGTAACTGTTACTGAGTACGTCTCGCAACAAACGTTTTACAACTCCTCCGGGCAGCACTAACTGGTTACAGCAATCTATTTTCAATAATTAATGCATAACTTTGCTCTCCACTTCACCGTACATCTCCTAAGAGCGCTCAAAAGGTAATGAACCACATTGGTCTTCTCAGTTAATAATAAACATAGAAGCATGAAATTTTGCATTCTTTAAATATGGCATGTATCGATTGTTTGCACCAAATTGCGCTTAAATCGTCCAAATAATTCGACTGCACTAAACCGTTGAAATGGAACTTGTTTACCGACTTGCATTATAAGCAGAAAATTGTGATAGAATTTCTCTTTTTAGAGAAGGAAACTGTTGTGAACATTCACATGCGCCTAGCAGATCTTTTTAACCTGAGACAAAAATACAGTCAATGGAGTGTCATCATCCTCACTGATTGCGAAGAAAGAAGTTCAAGACATCTCCTTCAGCTGAAAAAATCCATGGTCACTGTCTTTTGGGACATTAAATGTGTGATTCTTGTGGATGTTATACCAAGAGGAGAGACAATCAATTCGCAAGCTTACATTAAGATATTAAATGTGTGATTCTTGTGGATGTTATACCAAGAGGAGAGACAATCAATTCGCAAGCTTACATTAAGATATTAAATGTGTGATTCTTGTGGATGTTATACCAAGAGGAGAGACAATCAATTCGCAAGCTTACATTAAGATATTGAGAAAAAAAAACGCAATCAACGCTTTCACAAGTTCGTCCTCACTAGAATTCACCAGACATGCTTCTCCTTCACGACAATACGCGTCCTCACACAAGTCTGGCAACACAGGAAGCAATTACCAGATTAGGTTGGCCTGTACTCCCCCATCCACCATACATCCCTGATTTGGCATCCTCTGATTTCCATCTCTTTGGTCCACTTAAAGATGGCCTCCGTGGAACAAGGTTTGAAGATGATGAAGGAGTGATTCATGCAGCGAAGAAATGGCTACACGATGAAGACATAGAATGGTACAGGATAGGAGCACATTCACTTGTTGCGCACTGGCGTAAAGCTGCACAGGTGGATGGGGATTATGTTGAATAATACCGATGTTAAAAAAAAAAAACATATCCATAAACTGTGTACAAATTTCATACTTTTTGAAACAGCGGTTCCTTAGAAAACCGATGTGGTGCATTACTCTCTGAATTTACTAAGTATATATTCGTAGATCTTTCTTCTGATATAAGCTAGAATCTCTCTCTATGGCTTTCTTTGGAATAGTTCTTTATGAGGCTCCAATCGGTTTCACAGTGGTCAACCATATTCGTCTTTCGTGTCCAAGACTAACATGGACGAGTAAGATCAAATGATGAACAAGTCAGCCTATGACAGACAGCCTGCACCATCAAAGCAAGAGACAGATTGGAAGGGCGCTCCATGGTAGCCAAGCTTCGATGCGGAGACGGCACTCAATGAATGAATATATATATATATATAGTATGTGTGTGTATATATGAAGTTTGATATCCTTTTAATGATGTTCCTGAAAAGTTTCCTGACTTTCAGTTTTGCTTGGTGTGAAAATTTTACTAAATGTTTTTTTAAAAAATATCAACTGTACAATTTTGCTTTCAATTTGCTTAGTCAACTGGACAATGGGATGACATTAGGCAGTGTATTCATTTAACTAGTGTACCGAGGTCGACATAATAAGAAACAATATTCTATAGGAGATACGAATCAGGTATACAAACACCACTCCTACCAGCAATATAGCTAATGACTTGTCAGTGGCGGACATTGATCATAGCACCAGCTTTTCATCGCCCCTTTTTGCATTGCTCTTTAACAACCCAAGTTTACATGTCCTGTATAAACATTTGTACCCAACCACAGATGTTTTAATTTTGGTTATTATTATGTTATTCTGCATCGAGCAAGCTAAACTAATATCGATTTTTTAAATTGTAGGTAAAGTCCTAGTTTAAACGTATAAATTATTTCTGAAAAACAAGTGATCTCCTCTTAGATGGCGTCACAACAAAACTGCAGCAGTTCTCAAATACTAAAAATTAACTCTATATTCATAGAGCTCGTTCCCTGGTATTCGTGCAACAATTCACTTAGGAATATTTGTTAGTTTTATTAGGTTTAGGGTTAGGACGTCGATGAACAATATTTGTGTAAAATCTGCCGCAAATAGGCACCACAATTGTGCACTTTTTTCTACAATTAGTTAGGAGTCTTCTAATGACAGATTATAGAACCACCAAATAAAGGTAAGCAAAATAATGTTACACAAGGGAACGTTACTCTTCTGAACTGAAACAATTTATATGCTTAAACTAAGACTTTACCAAAATGTCTCATTTGTTCATTTAAAGGAAACTAAAAACCACTATACATCTACAAAATGTGTGTATTGGGACACAGAGCTTGAAGATATTGCATTCTGGTCAAAGTCAGGCTGCACATATAACGGGACAGTGAACGGAAGAGATGTGTGTTTATGCAACCATTTAACAAATTTCGCTATTCTTACGGTAGGTGACTTTAAAAGTTGCTTCGAAATCATTGTAATCTCCAGACAACGAAATATGTGTTTATGTGGGCTTTTTCTTGTGTACTTTGAGCTGTATTGGTTAAAATGTAAGCACATGATCTTTCGCAAAATAATTTACTCTTTCTCGATATTGTAAGTCTATAATCAGTTCAGAATTGTTTGCCTAAACTCAACATATATTTTCTCAGAAACCGTTTGGTGTATAGCTGTGAAATTTTGCATGCAGTCTTAGATTCTTTCAGAGTTTAATACAATATGTTTGTATCTATTGTAGGATTTTTATTTTATAGATTATATAAACAAAGAAGAGTTTTTGGCAGCATAGAGGTTTTACAGTCAATCTCCTTCCCCACACCCCCCCCCACCACCACCCCCTCCCCTTTTTCCGTTAAATAAAGTGTATACTAACAAATTGCAACTGAAAAGACTAGCATTGAAAGTGTCAAGCAAAGGCTACGAGATTTTCCTGTTGAACCTTATGAGCGCCGATTTATTAAAGGTGACGTTACTCATAGTAAAAGCGTAGCACTAAATATTGTTTTTTTTTTTTTTGCCGTTTTAAAATAGTGAGCTACCTCAATGTTCTAATTTTCAGGGGATTTAACGTGTAAATTCATCACTCTGCGAGAAATAACTATAACATTTATACAAGGAAGCCAAGAGGGGTCGATTATATTACAACATCCATGATCCAGAGAAAGGAACACTAAACGCGCTGGGTATAATATATATATATATATATATATATATATATATATATATATATATATATATAAGATAATAGATATATAAATCTTTTATCTAGTGGGAAAAAAAACAAGGCTTTGAATCTAAAAAAGCTGCCGCCAACACAGAAAGAGAAAGAAACGTTGATGTTTTTTCTATCTATCTATCTATCTATTGACCTTTCGTGCCGTAGCCGGCCCATAGGGCGTAGACCAAGATACTCCTTCTCCTATCTGAATTTTTTGTTCTATCAGTTTTCTTTTAAAGATATTTTATCAAAATTATAAGATGTTTTTTGCACAGATATTAATCTTGAGGTTTTGAAAATGTTTCAAGCAAATTAGCATGTTACTCTCTTTAAACTAAAAGTTAAGTTACAGTCGGAATACAATATTAAACTTTCATAAATTACACTGTGGAAGGTTATAATAAGCGTTGATTTCAGTTTTCGAAAAATCGGCAGGCGGTAACAACATTGATTGCCACGATCCGATCGATTGCTTATCGAAGTAAATACCCGAGGCAGTTGAGAGAGAGAAGGATGGAAGGCTACGTCATTGTATATTTAGATGAATCGTGGGTTTAATGCTCACCGTATTTTTTAGAAATAATAGCAATCATATGACAAAGAAAAAAAGGGAAAATACATAGAAGCAAAATAAAGGACTCACATTAAAGTACTTGGGCACAATAATAACATTAGATGGAAGATGTACCACAGAAATAACAAATAGAATAGCTCAGGCTAAAATAATTTCAGAAAATGAAAAACATCTTATGCAACAAATCTATGTCAATATAAGTGAGAAAGAGAGTTCATCAGTGCTATATAGAGTCAATACTGACCTATGGAAGCGAATCATGGACAGTAGACAAACAAATGAAAAGACGATTAGAGGCCACAGAGATGGAATTTCTCAGAAGAATGTTGGAAGTTTCCTGAACAGCTAAAAAGACCAGAAAATCTCAAAGAGGCCAACACAAAAAGGGAGCTCCTAAAAAACATCAGAAAGAAACAATCAACATTTTCCGGGCACATCATGAGAAGAGGAAAGTTGGAATACTTGGTTACAACTGGAAAAATAAAAGGAAAGAGAGATCGCGGACGACAAAGAGAGAAAATACTGGATAGCTTGGTGTCATGGCATGGAAAACAGTCAACAACAGAACTGATACGATGCACTGTAGATAGAAGATTGTGGAAGGACATGATCGCTTTCACCAGTCGGTATGGAACACAGATGATGATGACGATGATAAAAGCACATGCTTACAGCAGAGAGAATGGAATCAACCATCAGAGCTTCTTTTTCAAGCTGTCTACAGGTGGTTGGAACTATCACACTAGCTCCTTGTATTTCATACGCTTATTATTAGTTGCACAGTGATCTGTCATCTGAATGGTCACAAAAATGATGAACGACTGTTCGATCGTGTAAACAAACAGCACGAGTATCAAAGTAAGCAATCGTTTGTTTAGTGTATTGTGGTTGACGGCATCAAACATCGACAAATAGCTGAAAACGTAAAAACTCCAATTATTTCAGTCACTTTAATTTGTCTCGTATTAATAAATCATATAAAAAGAGGAGTAAGACAAGGATGCATCCTATCACCAAGCGTGTTTAATTTATACACTGAGCAAATCTTTAAAAACATCTCAGAGATGCCAGGCCTTAACATTAATGGGAAGATAATCAATAACCTAAGATATGCTGATGATACTGTTCTACTAGCAGAAAATCCTAAAGATCTACAACAATTACTTAATGTAATAAACATGACAAGCAAAAAATATGGACTAGATATGAATATAAAAAAGACTAAAACTATGATCATAAACAAAGAAAATTATCAAGACCTACAATTAAATATCAAAGTTGAAGGAATACATCTAGAGACAGTCCAGAGCTACAACTACCTGGGACATACTATAACCAGTGATGGAAAATGTACAACTGAAATAAATAAAAGAATAGGAATGGCAAAAAGTAATTTAAATGCCATGAAAAACATACTAACATCAAAACAAATAACACCAGGGCTGAAACTAAGAATAGCAAAATGTTACATCTTCTCAATATTCCTGTATGTTGCAGAAACATGGACATTAGACAAGAAAACAGAACAGAAAATTGAAGCCTTTGAAATGTGGATTTATAGAAGAATAGGTAGAATTGGATGGAAAGAAAAGATAACAAACGAAGAAGTTTTAAAACAACTAGAAATGAAAAAAGGAACTACTAAACACAATTAGAGCAAGACAAATGAAATTTTTTAGTCATGTTAAAAGACACAACAGTCTAATAAAAGTAATATTAGAAGGGAAAATACAAGGTAAAAGAGGCAGAGGATGACCAAGACTAACATGGAAGAATAACATCAAAAGATGGACAAGTCAGACTATGGCAATCTGCACCATCAAAGCAAAGAGACAGAGTGGAATGGCGCTCCATTGTAGCCAACCTTCGATGCGGAGAGGGCACTCGATGATGATGATTAAAAAAAAAAGAAAACACAAATTTTCTGAAGTCCCCATGATAGATCGTCGCTAGACTATAATTGTCCTGTTGTTATTATGGACTGACTCTGTTACAAATAATGTTTAGCAACGCTGTTTTCTGTCACTTCAATCAAACTCTCTCAGGACTGTTGACTCTTGAGTTACATCATGGATAAACGATTTATGTTGGGAGTTTACCGGGATTTCACTTTCTGTCATCAACTTCTTCTTCTTCTCCTTCTTCTACCTTTTTAGCTCCCAGTGGAGCATAGGTCTTCAACAAACACTTTCCAAGTCGTTCTGTTTTGTGCCATTCTTTTAAGATCATTCCATGTCTTCTCCATCATCTTCATCTCTGCTTCTATCTGTCTTCTCCAAGAATTCCTTGGTCTTCCTCTTTGTCTTTACCCCTGGGGATTCCAAAAAAGGGCCTGTTGTGTAATACTCTCAGTTGGCTTACGTAGGGTGTGTCCTATCCAGCGCCATCGTCTTCGCTATATCTCTTTATCTATCTTGTAGTTTGACATTTCTGCTGCTACCTGTGCAACTTTTCCTTGTTCGTTTAGAGTACGAACATTCCAGGTGCCAATTCTGGAAGATTTCCTGGTAGACAAAGGGTGAGTCGCAAACCCGGACTCCTTGTGGCTTTCTCCGGCTTGCGTCATACGTCTCTTAGACAGAGAGCCCTCTCTTTCCTGGATGGCGTATTAACTTTTTCTTTCGTTGACTTGTCCATGTTTGTGAAGTTTTTTCGGCTAAATTTTTTTTACAGTATGGGATAGCCAGTCCCATGTCTAACCCTCCTTTCTCGCCTCTTACGAACATGCCTGGTAGGGTACAGCGCCACTATTTTTTACTCCCCTTTCGGGCCCCTGTATCGAACGGGTGTTTCTGCCATCTGGCTTTCTCAATAGTTGGCTGTGGCTACTCTATTATAACTGAATAGTCTCTCGTCTTCTCGCATGTGCTACTTTATATAACTGAATGATTTCTCGTCTTATTCGTTGTGATAACTATATAACTATAGTCCGTTCAGAAATTCATAATCACACCTGAATTAGTTTTGCGTGATAACCGCTTGTTATTTTGGTTTCAAAATTGGCATGCTATCTTAGAATATTGATGACGCAAGGATTTTGATCTTTTTTAATCCACAAACACAACAGATTTTGCACATTAGCGAATTCCTTTGATCTTTTATGACGATATCACACAAGTTGATTCAAATTTTAGAGTTTACAGTAATCGTGTTAAATGTTCCAGTTTACGGCAATGCTTGTCAGAGGCGTATCTACATAGTGCTTAATTGTGGATGTTGTTCGTTATGTGTATTTGCAAACATGAATTCAATTGGTTACAATTGCTGATATAGTAAAAAAGTAACCTTTTGCATAGTTATAAATTTGCATTTCAAACTCATTGTAATTTAGATATAAATGTTGGTATTTAAAGTCAACAAATTGTCTACTGAGTCTTCACAAAATTAATAAAGATACGCCTTCCCTTCGGTAATAATGCCAAGGCCGTGGTGCGTCATGTCGTTCAATAACAATTCAGTTTTGTGCACGGGATTTTCCTGAAGTTAGTGTTTCTGCAATAGCCAAACTATTTTACGTGAACGACCGCACCAAATTAATGTATATATCCTAAAATAGTGTCAAATTCGAACAGCGTGAATTTAATATAGGCTAAAGAAGAAAACTTTTAGACTAGATCAAATTTCTCAGAGCAAAAAATATTTCTATAACGTCATCAATATTCTATGATTGCATGCAAATTTTGAAACCAAAATAACAAGGGGTTATCACGCAATATTAATTCAGGTGTGATTATGAATTTCTGAACGGACTATAGATGATCTCTTGCCTACTCGGTTGTGATAACTCTATATAACTAGATGATCTTTCGTCTTCTCGGTTGTGCTACTTTATATAGCTAGATGTTCTCTCGTTTTCTCGATTGTGCTACTTTATATAACCAGATGGTCTCTCGATTTCTCGGTTGTGCTACTTTATATAACTAGATGTTCTCTCGTTTTCTCGATGGTACTACTTTATATAACCAGATGATCTCTCGTTTTCTCTGTTGTACTATTTTATATCACTAGATGGTCTCTCGTTTTCTGTGTTGTGCTACTTTATATAACTAGATGGTCTCTCGTTTTCTGTGTTGTGCTACTTTATATAACTAGATTTTCTCTTTTCACGGTTGTGCTACTCTATATAACCAGATATCTCTGGTCTTCCCGGTTGTGATAACTCTATATAGCGTTTTGATCTCTGTCGCCCTCTACCGGGCTGGCCTAGAAAAAGATGGAGTAATGTAATATTAGAAACACTAGGAATCTTAGCAGCAGAGGCCAACAGAAGAGTAAAAAACCGGAAATTATATCTTGCCTCGACGCTGAAAGGCAAATGAGGAAGCAAAGAAGAAGCTCTGTACTTATCCTGCGCGGTCTGTTTGGCTGATCATCTCTCTTTTAACACTCTATCCCGTCTTCCCTATGTCCAAGTCTCTATCTTCTGTCTTTGCCGATCTATCTCCAAAATAAGGTGTCCCACCACGTATATATGTGGCCCTACAAGCTGGCCCTGTTTCATGGGGATGTTATTGACTAAGGACAAAGAAACTAGCATTTAAGTTCGTTTCCCATGAAAGTCGGGAACATATGTCTAACTTCTGAATTACGTCAAAAGGTGAACATATGGCTAAAAAAATTGACCACGTTTCCGGTTAGAAAAATGGTTAATTTAAGTTAATGTTGCTTACTTTAACTTTACTATTCGTGCGAAAATGCACCAGCGTTATAATCACAACCATCTGACCTGGCAATTCAGTGACCAGTTCATTTCCCTCCACATGACAAAGGATTAACTTTTGTTCTATCTCAAGGCAATATTTGGGTCTCACTATCATCATGTTTTTAAAATCCATTATATATGAAATGTAAAAGCTAATTTCCAATATTAAGAAAAGACAATCATCATTTTTTGACCATGTAACAAGAAGGAAAACAGCTGGAATATATTGTAACAACTGGAAAACGCGAGGGACGAAGAGATAGAGCGAAGCAAAGAGAAAAGATACCAGAAAGCTTAAGATAATTGCTTGGCAGAAGGTCAACAACGGAAATGATAAATAACTGTCGAGATAGAAAGTTGTGTGGAGAAATGATCACCTACGCCAGCAGACACTGCACTTGATGATGATAATGAATATGATGATAATGATGATAATGATGATAATGAAAGATAAAACATATTACGTTAATCTATGCTAGTGAGCGATGTTGATTGCTGTCTACAAATGCGGCTGTCTACCTGTTTTTGAAATGTGATACAAACATAATGGCAGAAGGATCAAAGAACAATTGAGAAAACAGAGATTGAAGCTGTCGGTCATCACCATATACTTCTTGTCTTGTCGTCTACAAGACTATGAATATTTTGATGTACCTCAAGTCACTTCATATATGTTCTGATTGTTCACCTAATGTATGGCCAGTAGAGATTTGGTGGGTTCTGTCAGCAAAATAATTATTATTCTAATCAAATAACTACTATTCTAGTCAGCAGAAATAACACAAGCTGTCAACCAAATAACAACTATTCTAGTAAGCAGATATAACACTCTGTCAATCAAATAACAGCTATTCTAGACAGCAGACATAACACAAGCTGTCAACCAAGTAACTACTATTCTAGACAGCAGACATAACACAGTCTGTCAATCAAATAACTACTATTCTAGACAGCAGACATAACACAAGCTGTCAACCAAATAACTACTATTCTATACAGCAGACATAACACAGTCTGTCAATCAAATAACTACTATTCTAGACAGCAGACATAACACAGTCTGCCAATCATATAACTACTATTCAAGTCATTAAAAATCAACAAAGTTCTGTCAACTAAATAACAACAATTCTAATCAGCAGACAGCAACAAGGTTCTGTTAAATAATTAAGTACTATTCTAATCATCAAACGTTAACGATCGGACAACCAACTGAGAACGAGGGAGACAAGGCAAATAAATGCATAGAAATGAGAATCTGCAGTAAAGCTGGATGTGAAGGAGAAATCGAACAAAAAAATAAAAGAAACGGTATGGTTAAAGTTATTTACGTGATAAATGGACGACACAAATTTGAACGATCTTTCGGCTCAATAGGCATTCAGCAGGAACAAACAAAAGAAATTAATAGGATTTTGTAAACCAATTAATTAACTGATAAGGTTTTGTTAATAAATTAAATGCAAATGTAGTCAACAGAAAGTGACAAGTTTTTGTCAATGAACTCCGAGTCTAGTCAGTTGACATTCTTCTTCTTAGACCTTTCAGCTCCTGAGGAATGTAGTAAAGTAAAAGTACAGTACCCCCGTCACGCCAAGTGGCGTATAGGGAAAAATGGTGTTAGTGACCCTATATTTGACAGACCTTCAGCATATGATTTTTAGGGTAATGTGGTTAGTATTACGCCCATGCTGCTTTACTTTCCCCAGAAATAAATCCGGTACCCATTTATGGCTGGGTGAACCCGGAAGCCGTCGGTTGGGATCGAACCCTACCCCATGTCCGTGGTAGTCCAGTTCACTAACCACTGAGCTATCGCGGCTTCCTGAGGAGTGTAGGTCTTCAACAAACACTTTCCAAACCGTTCTATTTCTTGTCATTCTTTTAAGATCGTTCCATGTCTTCATCTCTGCTTCTATATGTCTTCTCCAATAATGTCTTGGTCATCTTCTTTGTTTTTTCTCTGGGGATTCAAAAAAGGGTCTGTTGTGTAATATTCTCAGTTGGCTTCCGCAGTGTGTTTCCTATTCAACGCCATCGTCTTCACTGTATCTCTTTATCCACTGGTATTTGACTGGTACATTTCCATAATTCTATGTTAGTGATTTTGTCCTGCCATTTCCATCCTTTTAGTCTGCGTAAGTATCCATTAATGAATGTTTGTATCTTCATGATTGTCATGTTACAGTCAGATGACATTAACAGCACATAAACAAATAAAATCTTCATCTTTCTCTCTGGCATTCACCCAATGATTACTAAATGAATGGATAATCATATTCGTCATCTGTCAAAAAGACGTTAAGCGGGTGTAGTTGCGCTGTGTTGTAGTTTCTTTGCACATTTCGGCCCAAAACATCCGACTTCAGCATGGCAGTTTTGAACACCGAGTTGACTTCCTCTTTGATCCCTTCTCACTTGGTCAGACTAGACTGGTCAGTCTTTTACTAAAGGCACCACGAATAGGTGGAGTAGCGAGTCTGAGCCTAGCCTTGGTGATCCCTTGCTAGTATTGATACCACTAGAACTAGAACTGGAGATATGGGCACACAGGCCACCACTTTATGGTGGAGATACTTCCGTGGAGCAAATTTGTACAGATGCTCTACTTGTAACGTTTTAATGCATAAAACCTCATGTTATAACAGGGCATCTATTATGTTATAATGTTGTATGTTGTCACATCTAATCCGGGGACGGGTTGGTTGGTCTAGAGTTAAGACGCCCGTATCGAGACAGAGTGGTTGTGAGTTCAAATCCCGGCTGTACCAATTAAGATTGTTATTTGTGATTTATCTCTGCGACAACCATATCTGGTCTCAGCAGCGATTCTCGGCTTGAAGCGCCAATTACTCATCGACGGAAAAAATATGAGTACCTCCGAAGACAGAGTTACCTGCCCGTGTGGCGAGAGACCACTGAGAAACACGGCTGCCAGGGAAAAAACAAAACGGATTAACGCGCAAAATTCAGTTCCTAGTCTCTAAGGACTTCGCCGGGGGGTGGAAGCTGGGGAACGCAAAAAAAAAAAAAAAGATTGAGTTATTGAGATATTTGCGGGTCATCATCATTGTACTCCGAACATGTCCATAGGTGCTCAGATCCCCTCCTCAGCTAGTCCCGGAGTGTCCAGCGACTGACGACTCCAGTTCTATGTTGGTTGATAAGTCTTCTTACACGCCCACTAAGTTTCTCATTTCTGGCTGTGCCCATCTTAACTCCCATCTCTTTCATCCGAAGAAGTGAAAAAAAGATCTGATTGATCATGACAGAGGTCCTCACATCAGGCTCATGCCTAACAATAAATTTAAGACTAATTACATTCTATCGCAATTCACGTCAAGCTATACAAACCTAAGCCGTGCTATGAAACCTAGTTTTACTTATATTTTTGTTTTGTTTCTAGGACTTCTATGGAGACGAGGCCCCGACATCCCCTGAACACGAGACTGCTCTCACTATTCTGACAATTATAGGTCTTGTCCTGTCAATCATTGGACTCGCCGTCACCATCATAACTTTCCTGGCATTCAAGTAAGCTTGGTTACCTAGCTGACCACGTCATTGTATATTATTGTGAAAACAAAAAACATTTACAGTGACTTCAAACATATACGCATGTACAACAGAGGTTAGGTGCAGAATAGCTCAGGCAAAAGCAGCTTTCCAAAAGGTAAGGAAGATACTGTGTAATCCAATTTTGACAACTGAAAAAAGAAAAAGAGTTCTTAAATGTTATTTTGAGTTCTTTTAATGCAGAACCAGTTTGAACACGTGGATGTGAATCATGGACAATTGGACAACAGACAAGAAAATCATTGATGCTGTAGAATTGTGGTTTTACAGAAAAATGTTGATTGAGAGTACCGTGGACAACTAAGAAGAGTTCTGGACACGTTCTGAAAGAGGTCAAAGCACAAAGAGAGCTAATTTCCAAAATAAGGAGGAAGCAATCATCATATTTTGGACATGTAAGGAGAAAGGAACAGCTGGAATATAGTGTAACAATTGGTAAAATTAAGGGACGAAGAGAATGTGGGAAGCAAAGAGAAAAGATACCAGACAGCTTAAGAGAATGATTTGGCAGACGATCAACAACAGAAATGATAAATTACTGTCGAGATTGAGAGTTGTGGAGCGACATAATCACATACACCAGCAGACATGGTACTCAATGATGATGATGATGATGATGATGATATATTGAGCTAAGTAAACATTGTGAGTCTCGACAGGAAATAGACATTGAGCAACCCAAAAAAGAAATCCACAGAAACAAGACAGTTGTTAAAAAAAAGTACAACTATCTCAGTATTGTAGACAATGCTAAAGAAAATAATCCAAATTAGACACTTCTTCTACCTTTCAGCTCCCTGTGGAGCATAGGTCTTCAACAAACACTTTCCAAGTCGTTCTGTTTCTTGCCATTCTTTTAAGATCATTCTATGTCTTCCCCATCATCTTCATCTCTGCCTCTATCTGTCTTCTCCAAGAATTCGTTAGTCTTCCTCTTTGTCTTTTCCCGTGGTGATTCCAAAAAGGGCCTGTTGTGTAATACTCTCAGTTGGCTTCTGCAGTGTGTGTCCTAACCAGCGCTATCGTCTTCACCTTGTTCTCTTTATCCACTGGTATTTGACTGGTATATTTCCATAATTCTATGTTAGTGATTTTGTCCTGCCATTTCCATCCTTTTATTCTGCGTAAACATCAATTAATGAAAGTCTGTATCTTCATCATTGTTGATTTTGTTTTTCTCCATGTTTCACATCCATATAATAGGCTAGACACTACTGTGAAAAAATCATGGTCTTTTGTGGTCAAGGAAATAAAGAAGCTGAGCCGCACTTTCACAAAAGTGAATTTATATTAAATAAAATATAACTGAAACTGTTCGTGAATCTGTAGCCCTGGTGGTGTGAATCCCAGATATTCATGTTAGTCCAGAGTGATGTTGCCTAAATTCAGGAGAGCTACGAGGAGAACACGAGCGTACTTGTGAACCAGCTCATCCTTTCACACTACGGGATTTGCTGTGGAAGAGATCTGACTATTTTTCGATGTGTGATGATAATAATTCGACGACTATCTTTACGACACATAGTACCATTGCTGGTGTATGTCGGGGGGGGGGGGGATTTGCAACGATAGAACCAGAGGGATAAAGGCCGCTTGGTCAAGCAGTCGCCACGACGTGTGCGACTCAGGATTTTTATTTCACCCCGATAGAAAAAATCCTTTCTGTCTACCGCGGGCTTCGAACACCGTACGCCCTACGACAAACAACTAAAATAATTGAAAGGCACTTGATACATATGTGTAATGCGAACTAGAATGGAGTTTTCCGCAATCACGCTGGTGATAAAGTGTGGATAAGCAGAAATATCAAATATGTAGAATATTAAATACTATGCTGGGTGGCGAGTAGAGCTGAAAAAGAACATGTAGAATAAACATAAAATGGTATGGAACAGCTAAACTTGTCGAAAGACAAGATAAACTACGACATTTCGATAAACGCCGTCATCAGGTGTAAAAATTGTAAAAATTAAACAAATCCAAAGCAGAAAACATGACATAGAGCTATAAGATGGCGGAAGGCGACTATGGCCAGAATTTTTGTTGAAGCTGGTATTAAGATTAATAGACAATAGGGCAGTTAGGATAAAAGTGTTAAAACATGTTTTTATCGTTTCTCACACACAAGAACAAACAATATGGTGGTGATAAAAACATAATCTGTACGCACGAATTACTCTATTGTCGTTAACTCATCAGATTAATTGTGAAACGTTTCATTGTACAACGTTGCTATTTTCGTCTAACATATGTATTCACCTTGACGATGTTTTCAGGGTTGTTAACTAGGCATCTACCATGTCGGTCCATGAATTGGTGTAATAAAAGTATCGGTTCCCTCCCCTGCCTTGTTATGCGTATGGGGAACCTGGTGTTAGCGACCATATTTTTCTATGTCCACGGCACATTTTGGGGGGAAGTGGTTGGTATCACGCCAGTCGGCCTCTACTCCCCCCCCCCCCCAAATCTATGGTACCTGTTTTTATAGGCTCGGTGAACTCCGGAGCATTGTCAGTCCGAAATAAATTCGACACTGCTGGAGATCGAAAGAGGACTCTTCTGGCCAGGAGGTGAGCACAATAACCACTCAGCCAACGAGGTAATGAAATGGTGGACAGAGTCTATTCAATACACTTATTCTCTTTATTTGCATGTAACCAGTGAACAGATATCTTGCTTTGGAATGCAATATTCAAAATAATTAATTGTAATTGATGTCAGTTATTCTTATTAATATTGGCTGTTCTTTTAAGAGAAATTATTTTGAATGCGCCTCTTGGAAGCCAACATTTATTGGTTCAAACTGGTTTTGTAGACGCCACAGAACGCTGGTTAGACACGCCCTGAATCTTTACAATTTGTTTGTGTCATGTCTGTCTTCTGCACATTTTATTTGTGACATGTCTGTCTTCTGCACAATTTTTTGGTGTCATGTCTGTCTTCTGCACATTTTGTTTGTGTCATATCTGTCATCTGCACAATTTGTTTGTGTCATGTCTGTCCTCTGCACATTTTATTTGTGACATGTCTGTCCTCTACACATTTTGTTTGCGTCATGTCTGTCTTCTGCACATTTTGTTTGTGTTATGTCTGTGTTCTGCACATTTTGTTTGTGTCATGTCTGTCTTCTGCACATTTTGTTTGTGTCATGTCTGTCCTCTGCACATTTTGTTTGTGTCATGTCTGTCTTCTACACATTTTGTTTGTGTCATGTCTGTCCTCTGCACATGTTATGTGTGTCATGTCTGTCCTCTGCACATGTTATTTGTGTCATGTCTGTCTTCTGCGCATTTTATTTGTGTCATGACAGTAGTATAGTATGTCAATTAGGACGGATAAAAGTGCCTTTGAAGGCACCTAAATCCTTATATAAATAGTCTACCCGTACATCGAGGCACATTTTTTGGTGCCGTTTTTCCTTATATGAGAGTCTTCATTTTTTCTTATATGAGAGTCTACCCGCCCATTTTGGTTCCGGTGACCTCTCGTTGACCTCTCGTTGACCTCTCGTGACCTCTCGTGGTGTTGTGAAGGCGTCGAAACGCAGATAAATCCTTATATAAATAGTCTACACGCAGATCGAGGCACAATTTTTGGTGCCGTTTTTCCTTATATGAGAGTCTACCCGCCCCTTTTTGTTCCGGTCGTGGTGGTGGTGGTGGTGGTGGTGACCTCCCGGTGACCTCCCGGTGACCTCTCGTGGCGGTGGTGGTGGTGTTGTGGTGACCTCCCGCGGCGGTGGTGAAGGGGTGGTGAAGGGGTGGTGGTGGTATCATAAATCTATTATATTCTTTGTACTTTCAATGGTTCCGTAACTTTCATAAATCTATTCTTTCTTTATACTCTCATTCAATAAAAACAGTGACAAGTTTATTTATTGTTTTTAAAAACTTCCTTTAGTATTAAAGGTAACAGCTTAGGCCGTTACACACGCTACACGCCAAATACGAAACACTGTGTTTAACGTTAAGCGAGAGATCAAAGAGTTCCCGGTAGGCGCGCAGCAAGCGGCCGCAAGATCAAAGAGCTCGGTAGACGCGCAACCGCGAAGACGCGCAGCAAGCGGCCGCAAGATCAAAGAGCTCGGTAGACGCGCAGCCGCTAGGGGAATTTTACGATACCGATGTTTTAATGTGAGATGCTTGGGGGTAATTAATATCTTTGCGCCGTTTCGTGTTCAAAGACCGTGTTTCGCTGTGAAAAGTTTTGATTGAATGTTTGAGTGTCAGACTGGCCAGGGCTACGGACTTTTTATCATCTGAAGATTAGAATACCACTTATCAGGGAATTTTACTGGGTGGTTGTTTTAATGTGAGATGTTTAGGGGAAATTAACACTGACAAGTTTATTTATTTATTGTTTTATTCGTATATATCTCACAATAGATAACACAGGGTAGACAATAATGTAGTCTTTAACTATTGCACATTATAGACAAGTATAATACATAAGAAACAAAGTAGTTTATTTACAAGTGTTATACATGATAGTGTTAAATCGATAAAGGGGAGGTGGTCACGTTGTCAGAATGGACCTGTCGCTTGATGGGGTGAGGTAGTAAGTTGGAAGTTGTAGTAGTAGGTTAGAAGTTGGCGTGTATTAGAGGAAGTTGGTTGTGGAGGTAGTTGGTAGTAGAAGTTGTAGTAGTGAAAGTTGTAGTAGAGCAGGGGACGACGTTCAAATTACGTTACTCCCAAATCCACGAAAGCTTAGACTTTGGAGTTCTATATCTTTAGCACTTCAACGAATAACAGACAACAGTAATGGTGAACCTTACAGATAAGAAAACTTAGTTCCAAACCCCAAAATTTCGTCTTATAACTAAAAAGTTGAACTCAAAACATTAAAAATCTAGGTCCAAAGTCAAAAAAAATAGTTAGACACGGTAGGGCAAAAGGGCATATTCTTTCCAACCAATACTCCCTATTCTTCTACACATCTGCATCTCGAAGCCTTCGAATTTATATTCAATGTTTGGCTACTGACAATGTGGCAGTCATTTCGTTGTAATGGTCATCTCGTTGTAACAGACACGTATGTCATGTCGTTGTAACAGACACGTATGTCATGTCATTTTATCAGAGACGTATGGTATGTCGTTGTAATAGCCATGTCGTTGTATCAGTCATGTCGATGTAGTAGACACGTATGTCATGTCAATGTAACAGTCATGTCAATGTAACAGTCATGTCAATGTAACAGTCATTTCGTTGTAATAGTCATCTCGTTGTAACAGTCACGTATGTCATGTCATTTTATCAGAGACGTATGGTATGTCGTTGTAATAGCCATGTCGTTGTATCAGTCATGTCGATGTAGTAGACACGTATGTCATGTCAATGTAACAGTCATGTCAATGTAACAGTCATGTCAATGTAACAGTCATTTCGTTGTAATAGTCATCTCGTTGTAACAGTCACGTATGTCATGTCGTTTTATCAGAGACGTATGGTATGTCGAGATGGATGAATGTAGGTTGTCGACTGAGCCATGATGGATGAATGTAGGTTGTCGACTGGGCCATGATGGATCATGTAGATTGTCGACTGTGCCATGATGGACGAATGTAGGTTGTCGACTGGGCCATGATGGATCATGTAGATTGTCGACTGTGCCATGATGGACGAATGTAGGTTGTCGACTGGGCCATGATGGATCATGTAGGTTGTCGACTGTGTCGAGATGGACGAATGTAGGTTGTCGACTGGGCCATGATGGATCATGTAGGTTGTCGACTGGGCCATGATGGATCATGTAGATTGTCGACTGTCCCATGATGGATGATGTAGATTGTCGACTGTGCCATGATGGATGAATGTAGGTTGTCTAGTGTCGCATGATGGTTATATGTATGTTGTCTAATGTGCCATGATGGATGATGTAGATTGTCGACTGTGCCATGATGGTTGTATGTAATTGTCGAGTATGCTCCAACAAATCACCGCGCCATTTAAACTTCTTTGAACACAATGGACACAGATGTTCACCAGAAGAAACTTCATTATGAGAAACCATCTGGAGAAAATCCAATAACCCTTTCGTCAACCATATTTAACATACCTAGTTTAACTTCATCAAACATCAAGCTCAACAATACTTAGCATGCCTACTTTAAAAATATCGATACAATTGAATAACCTTTTATCGATAAGCCTTAACGTACTTTAAGAGAAAATATTCCAACTTACAGTGTAAAATAGAATCTCAATCCGTTAGAATGAATAGTAACTTTCCTTGAAGCAACCAAACTTATAACACGAAAGCCCTGAAGGGTCTTGTTTAAATATAGCCTGGTAACAAATGAATACATTATCCAATCAGCGAGTGATTATGCCAACATCGACTGATATCTGGATTAACCAATTATAGAAGAGCATTAACATTGGAGGCGGAGCAAAGAAATGACTGACATCTGTATTATAACCATTCAGAGAAGAGCATTAGCATGGGAGGCGGAGCAAAGAAATGACTGACATCTGTATTATAACCATTCAGAAAAGAGCATTACTATGAACGGCAGAGTGATTAACCAATTATAGAAGAGCGTAACTTTGAAAGCGGTTCCAGTTCCATCTTAAGGTAAATGATTTGGTCGGGTTCTCATCGAGGATTGTGGGCGTTTCTGGTCCATAGAATGTGTTTGGATAAACTTATGTAGGAGTTTATGTTCCTGGGGTTGATATTATTCACACATAGGATAAGGCGTATAAGAAACATTCCAAGTTTTATAACGCGATGGCTAACCTAGTATACACATGATCGGAGAGAAATGAGCTGTTATTTACTGGAATAATTCAGCGAGTCGGTGGTCATGATATCTACGCCACGTTTGTAACCATCGTTATCGAAATACTTTCAGATCGAATTCGCAATTTCGGTCGTCTTGTTGTTCTATATACCCTCGCCTATCGATTAGTTAAGAATCATGTCAAAGACATGTTCGACTCTGATTCCGACATTTGTGTTTTAGAAACGGACTTTGGTACTTGGACCGGTGGTATCATCGGAAGAGAATTTGGAGAGTGGTTACTAAAAGAAGGTGGTTTGGAAAATTTTCTAGACCTCTCTAACGAAGAAGCTACAACACTGTGGACTCTACTTCACAACAACCTTTGGTCTTTAAGAGCTTTACCTAGAAATGTTTATCTGTGAGTTTATATATTTTCCCTAATAAAAGTTTGGTAACCCCACAGCATTTGTTACTGCCTTACAATATTGTTTACCAGGTCACGACACCCTCTCACACTGATGATGAGGGTTGTCCTGTAGTAGGCCTGTGATTGTAATAAGAATGGTTTGCTCCAGCTTTGAAATCTGAAATTTTCACAAAAAGAGATGGTGTTACTCAGTTCCCCTATAATGGGGATGTTGAGTTACTAAAAATAGATTTTGATCTCTGATGCAATACCTGATTAGTTACTAAAAATAGAATGTGACCTATGATCCAATAACAGAATACTCATTGCCCTGGTGACCAATTGAGACTGATGGAAAAGTGAATTCCCAGTCATAGAAAAGTATGTTGTCACGATAGGTGTGTCAATAACAAGGAATAAAAATCATTAAAGACATCCTAATTAAGTTGTGAAATTTTGGTGGTTGAGAGATAAATCTGAAGATAAGCACATCAAACTATAAGAACAAGGAAACAATCGTATATTACACACTCTTAGAGCCAGTGTTAAGTTAACACGTATTTAGTTAAAATAAAAGGTTATAAATTGAGTAGAGGTAAACTTATACCTTATGGCTCATCTACTTTTTCGAATAAACTCAAGTTCAGAAGACAGTGATGACGATAGTGATTTGTCAATTGGCACGCAAACCACGACAATATGGCCCAGTGGTAATTTTAATAATGGTTTAACTTTAGACTCAATTTTCAAAAAGACAAATATACATGAAAGGTTTTTAAACTCTAGTGAAACCTCTGACACCTACATCACCGGCTCTCAAAATCAGGGAGCTGGAAGACTGGAGATTCCAACTGAAATAATTAACAACCACTCCTCGACTGATAATAGAGATATACAAATCTTTGAACATGATATTTATTTTGAACAAATTAACGCAACGTGGAATGAACAAAACGCTTGCAGCCAGCAAGGTGATACACTAAACGATAGAGCTACCAAGGTAAGTAATTGCTTTGGAGTCGAGTTTACCTTTCTAAACGATAGAGCTACCAAGGTAAGTAATTGCTTTGGAGTCGAGTTTACCTTTCTAAACGATAGAGCTACCAAGGTAAGTAATTGCTTTGGAGTCGAGTTTACCTTTTGATTTTGATATTCTCTGTTTCTCCTTCGTTATCTTTATTACTGGGTTATTACACAACTAGTAGAGACATTATCTTTATTGATGATGATAAATAGTAAATTTCCACATGTAATGAAAATTGTGAAACTAGTTGCTAGTAATGATTGACGTTATAGTAAAGGAAACCGAAAAAAAAATAAAGGACTCATCCTTGATACCATAAAGAAGTAACTGTAACATCAAAGAAAAAGACAAGTGGAATAATATTAATACTGGTAAATCTTTTGAAGTGTTATCCTCTGGAGGTGGAGTAGAGTAAATTTTACGTAGAAGCAGGTTTAAATTACCCAAGAGACTCATGGACAATAGGTTACTAGGTGAGAAGCGAAAGAGATATCCAATACTTGGATGTTGTGACTTGTAATGAGAACCGCTGTAATAACTTGTACCAACTTGAAAATGTGAGGGGTGAAAAGACAGAGAGAAACCAAGAGATATGACATGAGCTACAGAGTTGTGCAGAGATATTTTATTATAAAGTGTTTTTTCATTTAGAAGTTTTTGCGGGCTTTTAAACCTAAATTGTCTCGTTTCTTCTAGGTTCATTTTTGTGAAGAAACGATTGTTTTAACAATCCACGATGATGAAAATGACGAACCCAATTATTCTTGGCAGCAGTTTTCTATAGACAAGGAGCGCTTCATAAACCGTATACAAGAATGTGGCAAAATTATTTCCCCCATCCTAGCTATTGATCACAGAGCCAAGATTCTAAAACGTATTTCAGAAGTAATAGAAACTAAAGTTTAGTTGATATTTTACTTGTCAAGCCCAATCCTGTGTTCACAAGAACACTTCCCTCTAATGAACATAACATGCTATACTCGAGTTTGTCTCCAACTTGTCAGTGTAGGCCCCGCCCTCTGGATCATCATTTGTTTTGATGACTCCATGGATACATCGGCCTCGTGGGACAAACTTCCCATGATTCATCAAAGATGGCCGCTCTCTGAACATGTCTCATCACGTCCAATGACGTATTGTATCAGTTACTATAAATAGAACGTATTCCATTGGTTACTATAAATAGACTGGCCACGCCCCCTTGTTACAGGGTATAAAGGGTAGCCGTTCTCAGTGCTGCTACATACAGAAAGTCAGAGCCCTGCTACCAAGTCGTGTGCTTTTTAGAATGGAGTCCGTTAGAATGGATATGTGTGATTCCGCTGTTAATGTTGACTGTGATGGTGCTTTTTTCTATGCCGCTCGTAATGGCGAGTATGTAAAGCCTCTACAGAAGAATGGTTTGAAGGCTGTCTCAGTTTCGAGATATCGAGCAAAGACTTTAATTCATCTTAGAAAATACGATGGCAAAACGGGGTTGAAATTCCCAACACGTTACGGTATAACACTAACACAGCCTGAATTTGAGACGTTAGTGGGTCTGAACTCTACGATTCTCTCAGAGTGTAACAGACTACGAGTAGCCACAGGTGATGCGTCTACGAGTCTCTCAGCTGAGTGTGACAGTATACAAGCAACCACTGATGGAGCATCTACATTTCGCTCAGACTATGACAGAGAACAAACGACCAATGATGGTGAGTGGTCGATCGCTGCTCCTCCCGTTCATGACGACTTCCAGGCGTCTACAATTCTCTCAGCAGAGTGTGACGGTGTACAACCAATTAGTGATGGAACATCTACATTTCGCTCAGAGGGTTACAGAGAACAAACAGCAAATGAGGGTGGCTGGTCGCTCGCTGCTCCTCCCGTTTATGACGACTTCCAGTATCAACAAAGTGACCTTTCGACTGTTCTCACAGACACAGCTCACAAACGAATTGATCCCCGTTCGATCACTAATATAACTGATGGATCTTATGCTATTAAGAACAATAAACAAATTTGTGTTAAATTTTGCGATCCTTGTGTATTTAAAAAACCACGTGGGAGACCACGTAAACTTGTAATTTAAGCATTAAACACATGACTATGTTGTTATATGTGTACTTTTTTAGATGATTTGTATCCATATTTGCACTATTTAAAGCATCATTGTTCAATTATAAACATTTGAATGTGTAACATGTGTTGTCTAGTTTTATTGTGAAAATAAACATTATAAAAAGATCATATTTGTTTGTTTTTTATTTGACTTATTTTAATTTTAATGAGTTTATTCGAAAAAGTAGATGAGCCATAAGGTATAAGTTTACCTCTACTCAATTTATAACCTTCTATTTTAACTAAATACGTGTTAACTTAACACTGGCTCTAAGAGTGTGTAATATACGATTGTTTCCTTGTTCTTATAGTTTGATGTGCTTATCTTCAGATTTATCTCTCAACCACCAAAATTTCACAACTTAATTAGGATGTCTTTAATGATTTTTATTCCTTGTTATTGACACACCTATCGTGACAACATACTTTTCTATGACTGGGAATTCACTTTTCCATCAGTCTCAATTGGTCACCAGGGCAATGAGTATTCTGTTATTGGATCATAGGTCACATTCTATTTTTAGTAACTAATCAGGTATTGCATCAGAGATCAAAATCTATTTTTAGTAACTCAACATCCCCATTATAGGGGAACTGAGTAACACCATCTCTTTTTGTGAAAATTTCAGATTTCAAAGCTGGAGCAAACCATTCTTATTACAATCACAGGCCTACTACAGGACAACCCTCATCATCAGTGTGAGAGGGTGTCGTGACCTGGTAAACAATATTGTAAGGCAGTAACAAATGCTGTGGGGTTACCAAACTTTTATTAGGGAAAATATATAAACTCACAGATAAACATTTCTAGGTAAAGCTCTTAAAGACCAAAGGTTGTTGTGAAGTAGAGTCCACAGTGTTGTAGCTTCTTCGTTAGAGAGGTCTAGAAAATTTTCCAAACCACCTTCTTTTAGTAACCACTCTCCAAATTCTCTTCCGATGATACCACCGGTCCAAGTACCAAAGTCCGTTTCTAAAACACAAATGTCGGAATCAGAGTCGAACATGTCTTTGACATGATTCTTAACTAATCGATAGGCGAGGGTATATAGAACAACAAGACGACCGAAATTGCGAATTCGATCTGAAAGTATTTCGATAACGATGGTTACAAACGTGGCGTAGATATCATGACCACCGACTCGCTGAATTATTCCAGTAAATAACAGCTCATTTCTCTCCGATCATGTGTATACTAGGTTAGCCATCGCGTTATAAAACTTGGAATGTTTCTTATACGCCTTATCCTATGTGTGAATAATATCAACCCCCAGGAACATAAACTCCTACATAAGTTTATCCAAACACATTCTATGGACCAGAAACGCCCACAATCCTCGATGAGAACCCGACCAAATCATTTACCTTAAGATGGAACTGGAACCGCTTTCAAAGTTACGCTCTTCTATAATTGGTTAATCACTCTGCCGTTCATAGTAATGCTCTTTTCTGAATGGTTATAATACAGATGTCAGTCATTTCTTTGCTCCGCCTCCCATGCTAATGCTCTTCTCTGAATGGTTATAATACAGATGTCAGTCATTTCTTTGCTCCGCCTCCAATGTTAATGCTCTTCTATAATTGGTTAATCCAGATATCAGTCGATGTTGGCATAATCACTCGCTGATTGGATAATGTATTCATTTGTTACCAGGCTATATTTAAACAAGACCCTTCAGGGCTTTCGTGTTATAAGTTTGGTTGCTTCAAGGAAAGTTACTATTCATTCTAACGGATTGAGATTCTATTTTACACTGTAAGTTGGAATATTTTCTCTTAAAGTACGTTAAGGCTTATCGATAAAAGGTTATTCAATTGTATCGATATTTTTAAAGTAGGCATGCTAAGTATTGTTGAGCTTGATGTTTGATGAAGTTAAACTAGGTATGTTAAATATGGTTGACGAAAGGGTTATTGGATTTTCTCCAGATGGTTTCTCATAATGAAGTTTCTTCTGGTGAACATCTGTGTCCATTGTGTTCAAAGAAGTTTAAATGGCGCGGTGATTTGTTGGAGCATACTCGACAATTACATACAACCATCATGGCACAGTCGACAATCTACATCATCCATCATGGCACATTAGACAACATACATATAACCATCATGCGACACTAGACAACCTACATTCATCCATCATGGCACAGTCGACAATCTACATCATCCATCATGGGACAGTCGACAATCTACATGATCCATCATGGCCCAGTCGACAACCTACATGATCCATCATGGCCCAGTCGACAACCTACATTCGTCCATCTCGACACAGTCGACAACCTACATGATCCATCATGGCCCAGTCGACAACCTACATTCGTCCATCATGGCACAGTCGACAATCTACATGATCCATCATGGCCCAGTCGACAACCTACATTCGTCCATTATGGCACAGTCGACAATCTACATGATCCATCATGGCCCAGTCGACAACCTACATTCATCCATCATGGCACAGTCGACAACCTAAATTCATCCATCTCGACATACCATACGTCTCTGATAAAACGACATGACATACGTGACTGTTACAACGAGATGACTATTACAACGAAATGACTGTTACATTGACATGACTGTTACATTGACATGACTGTTACATTGACATGACATACGTGTCTACTACATCGACATGACTGATACAACGACATGGCTATTACAACGACATACCATACGTCTCTGATAAAATGACATGACATACGTGACTGTTACAACGAGATGACTATTACAACGAAATGACTGTTACATTGACATGACTGTTACATTGACATGACTGTTACATTGACATGACATACGTGTCTACTACATCGACATGACTGATACAACGACATGGCTATTACAACGACATACCATACGTCTCTGATAAAATGACATGACATACGTGTCTGTTACAACGACATGACATACGTGTCTGTTACAACGAGATGACCATTACAACGAAATGACTGCCACATTGTCAGTAGCCAAACATTGAATATAAATTCGAAGGCTTCGAGATGCAGATGTGTAGAAGAATAGGGAGTATTGGTTGGAAAGAATATGCCCTTTTGCCCTACCGTGTCTAACTATTTTTTTTGACTTTGGACCTAGATTTTTAATGTTTTGAGTTCAACTTTTTAGTTATGAGACGAAATTTTGGGGTTTGGAACTAAGTTTTCTTATCTGTAAGGTTCACCATTACTGTTGTCTGTTATTCGTTGAAGTGCTAAAGATATAGAACTCCAAAGTCTAAGCTTTCGTGGATTTGGGAGTAACGTAATTTGAACGTCGTCCCCTGCTCTACTACAACTTTCACTACTACAACTTCTACTACCAACTACCTCCACAACCAACTTCCTCTAATACACGCCAACTTCTAACCTACTACTACAACTTCCAACTTACTACCTCACCCCATCAAGCGACAGGTCCATTCTGACAACGTGACCACCTCCCCTTTATCGATTTAACACTATCATGTATAACACTTGTAAATAAACTACTTTGTTTCTTATGTATTATACTTGTCTATAATGTGCAATAGTTAAAGACTACATTATTGTCTACCCCTGTGTTATCTATTGTGAGATATATACGAATAAAACAATAAATAAATAAACTTGTCAGTGTTAATTTCCCCTAAACATCTCACATTAAAACAACCACCCAGTAAAATTCCCTGATAAGTGGTATTCTAATCTTCAGATGATAAAAAGTCCGTAGCCCTGGCCAGTCTGACACTCAAACATTCAATCAAAACTTTTCACAGCGAAACACGGTCTTTGAACACGAAACGGCGCAAAGATATTAATTACCCCCAAGCATCTCACATTAAAACATCGGTATCGTAAAATTCCCCTAGCGGCTGCGCGTCTACCGAGCTCTTTGATCTTGCGGCCGCTTGCTGCGCGTCTTCGCGGTTGCGCGTCTACCGAGCTCTTTGATCTTGCGGCCGCTTGCTGCGCGCCTACCGGGAACTCTTTGATCTCTCGCTTAACGTTAAACACAGTGTTTCGTATTTGGCGTGTAGCGTGTGTAACGGCCTAAGCTGTTACCTTTAATTCTAAAGGAAGTTTTTAAAAACAATAAATAAACTTGTCACTGTTTTTATTGAATGAGAGTATAAAGAAAGAATAGATTTATGAAAGTTACGGAACCATTGAAAGTACAAAGAATATAATAGATTTATGATACCACCACCACCCCTTCACCACCCCTTCACCACCGCCGCGGGAGGTCACCACAACACCACCACCACCGCCACGAGAGGTCACCGGGAGGTCACCGGGAGGTCACCACCACCACCACCACCACCACGACCGGAACAAAAAGGGGCGGGTAGACTCTCATATAAGGAAAAACGGCACCAAAAATTGTGCCTCGATCTGCGTGTAGACTATTTATATAAGGATTTATCTGCGTGTCGACGCCTTCACAACACCACGAGAGGTCAACGAGAGGTCAACGAGAGGTCACCGGAACCAAAATGGGCGGGTAGACTCTCATATAAGAAAAAATGAAGACTCTCATATAAGGAAAAACGGCACCAAAAAATGTGCCTCGATGTACGGGTAGACTATTTATATAAGGATTTAGGTGCCTTCAAAGGCACTTTTATCCGTCCTAATTGACATACTATACTACTCATGACTGTCTTCTGCACATGTTATTTGTGTCATGTCTGTCTTCTGCACATGTTATTTGTGTCATGTCTGTCTTCTGCACATGTTATTTGTGTCATGTCTGTCTTCTGCACATTTGGTTTGTGTCATGTCTGTCTTCTGCAAATTTCATTTGTGACATGTATGTCTTCTGCACATTTTATTTGGGGCATGTCTGTCTTCTGCACATTTTGTTTGTGTCATGTCTGTCTTCTGCACATTTTGTTTGTGTCATGTCTGTCATCTGCACATTTTATTTGTGGCATGTCCGTCCTCTATACAATTTGTCTGTGTCATGTCTGTCCTCTCCACATTTTGTTTGTGTCATGTCTGTCTTCTGCACATTTTGTTTGTGTCATGTCTGTCATCTGCACATTTTATTTGTGGCATGTCCGTCCTCTATACAATTTGTTTGTGTCATGTCTGTCCTCTCCACATTTTGTTTGTGTCATGTCTGTCTTCTCCACATTTTGTTTGTGTCATGTCTGTCATCTGCACATTTTATTTGTGGCATGTCCGTCCTCTATACAATTTGTTTGTGTCATGTCTGTCCTCTCCACATTTTGTTTGTGTCATGTCTGTCTTCTGCACATAATTTTTGTGGCATGTCCGTCCTCTGTACAATTTGTTTGTGTCATGTCTGTCCTCTGCACAATTTGTTTGTGTCATGTCTGTCCTCTGCACAATTTGTTTGTGTCATGTCTGTCCTCTGCTCACATGACAACCGCCATATACTCGGACAACTTTTATTACTATTCCAATTGTTTTTCTGATAACGCAAGATCTCTGCATATTGAGTAGACTCTTTTGTAAACTGAAGCTTTTACTCTAAAAAGAAAATAACGTTTGCCGGAACCTATCACCAGATTTTATAAAACAAGACAATGTTAAGATTCCAGGCCTGTGAAGCTCTCGTATTATTTGATTTCTGTTATCCTTGTCAACTGCAGTAACATGGTTATGTAAATTGATTGCAATTATAGTTTTCAATTATTTATAAAATATGCATTCGAACTGTTAAATTCCTTTAAGTTTACAGAAACGAGTTCCTGACCTTTCCGGCCTTATGAGTTCTGGTGGTAACTGCAACTTAAGAAAGTTGGTTAAATTATATGAATCTTGGTACTTTAAATTTAGCCCAAATTTGTCCGTTGTAGACAGGCATGCTATCCCACCAATCTTGAGATCAATCAATAAATCATTAAACTCTTTATCTCATTTTGGAGCATCGACCACGGACAAGGTATCCTCTATCTATCCATGTTTTTGAACATTTTTTCCATATCTATCCAGGCTAAACTAGAGTTCTTGACGGTTTCCTGGAAACAAGAACGCTGTAAATGAAGAACTTGATATCCTCACATATGTTTTGAGTCTAGTACTTCAACACTCTACCTTGGAAGCTACAGTCATCCTGCCCGCGGGTTGAAGCATTTAAAATATACGAGCATCAATAGTGAAACTGTAGTAGACATCTTGGATATAGCTGTCTAAGCAGAAAAAAAAAGTAGTTAGGAGAACTGACTGCCTGCATCAAAGCTACTTAACATGAAAGCATTAGTTTCAAACTTTACTGACTGCACGTGCTTGACATTATCTCACAGGAAACTACGCCAAGGCCGTGCCCAGCAGACACTGTTCAATATGGCGATTGCTCTCTTATGTTTTCAAACGACATTTTTACTTGGGGTAAAACAGACTTCCATTATGCCGGTTTGTTTGATCGTTGGCGTGCTGCTGCATTACTTCATCCTCGTCTCCTTTGCTTGGATGCTGATTGAAGCTGTCCTGCAATACTTGACCTTTGTTAAAGTTCTTGGTACTTATATTTCCCGATATACTCTGAAGACTGTGATTCCTGCATGGGGTAAGTGGTTTGGTTGTGATAATTGGTTTCTAAGAGTTAATTGCTACAATTATAGCATGAGAGAAGTGACTGTAATCCCTGCATAGCATATTTAAGGAAATGCGATTTTTGCATTGAAAGGGTAATGGGTTGCTATTTTTTTGCATGAAATAAATAAGGAACTTTATTTTGCATGAGATAATTAAGAAGCTGTGATTTTGCACGAGATAAATAAGGCACTATGATTTTTGTCTGAGATAAAATAAGGCACTGTGAATTTACATGAGACAATTAAAATACTGCGATTTTGCAAGAGATTAGTTGTTGAACATAATTTCTTTTTAAAAATTTAAATTATTGAATGTAATTCTTTATTGGGACAAATTGATGAATGTGATTCTTTATTGTGGGGCACATTGATGAATGTGATTCTTTATTGGGACAAATTGATGAATGTGGTTTGTCTTCTTAGCTCTTTACTTATAATTTTATCTCCAAAGCTAGCTCCTTCCATTGGGCTGACACATTTTGTGTGGTATTTATCTTATTGATGGGTCTAGATTCTAGCAGATATCAGGTGTGGTATCATCGCTACGTTGAAGTGCTGGTTTAACGGTAAAACTGTAGCAGATCTACGAAGTAATGAGTAAAGAAGGGGTCAGCACGATACTCATCAAGCCTGAAGAGAAGAATTATGATTCTTATCTGAGATAATTTTTTGTATCCATTCCAGGAGCGAGAAAAACACAAATTTGATAAACGAATTCACCAAAACGAAATTATTGTTATCATATCTTTGATCTATTAATTGCAACGTTACAAGCGAAGACTACAAAGTTCATTGTCTTTGATGATGGACACTACGACGCTGGCAAGTCCATTTAATGCCGCTGATTAGTCGACATCGCAAGAGTTGCGAAGCCTTTGTTGTTAGTGTCGCGGTGGTCAAAAGATCGTGTTTTTGGGTGCGCTAGTGTGGTATTCTGTACGCCGGCGTTGAGAATTAAGTAAGGGGACTCTTCTCGATGGAAATCATGCGTCATATCAAAAGGATTGTATATCGTTCTCTTATACGCGGTTTTGGGGTTATGAATTGGGGTGGTGGACCAGTGTTATCTAGTTTTTAACCAGGTAGCAATGCATTTCAAGTTAATAACCGGTTGTCAACTACATAATGACACTATCAAACAAAAGGAGGAAAGTAGATTCAAAATTTAGTACTTTTCAAGAAAGATGAACTTTTAATTATTCCTTTATTCTGCATCACGATAACCGTGTGTATTTAATATGCAATTTTTAAAAAATGTCAATTTTTAAAGAATACAACTTGAATTATCCCTCCCAATCAAAACGTGAACATTACAGTGCACTGGAAGAACAAGTTAGGCAGGACAAAATAGCATATTTATAGTGTGTGAACTCTACATATACAAGAGGGCTCAACCATCGCCAATTCCAAGAATGCCTTCATGACGGCGATTTAGAGTATGGGAATTTGCTTTACTATTGTGAAGTTCACTGGTTAAGTCGATGGGAAATGCTGAAATGATTGTATAACTTACGTGCTGAAGTCGATCTTTTCCTGGACATGAAGGGTAGTCCGGTTAAAGATTTATCGGACCATTAGTGGATCTGCCAGCTTGCGTTTTTGATTGACTTGACTCAACATTTTAATTACCTTAATCTCAAGTTACAAATACAAGGATAACTGGTACAAAAACTTGACGGCCTTATGAAAGATTTCTATTAAGAAAAAAAAATTGAAACAATGGTAGAGTAACTTGGGAGAATGAATGCTATTTTTGTGTGTGAAGCTTGGAGAACGGAATAAATCTCTTATTAATTGCATCAGCTATGCTGGCGTTATTCTTATTTACTGCCAGTTCGTGGAGCATCTAAAAGATTTTCCTTCATAATAAACAAGGTCGTTAGAATATTTGTCAACACCATTTGATATCTATGTGATTGCTGCACCGGCAGAGATACAAATAGAAGTTAATGACTTGCGAGAAAAATATTCTGAAGCCAAAGTGCATGGACTCGAAGATACTGGACCTTTAAACATCTAAACTTGTTTGTGAACAATTTTTTCAAAACTTACGTTGAGTAAAACAAAACAAGAAATCATCGATTAACTGGCACACACATTTAGAATACATACTACACATGGCTACTAGTCAAATACTACCAAACATTGACAACCATGTGCGTGAAGTTCAAGCACAACCCTCTCCTTGAATCGGTAAGCTTTCTAATTATATTTGAATGTTGCATTTTCCCTCCCCACCCACTTTTTCTGTCTCACCCCTCTCCATTTCATCTCACTCTCTTCTGTCTTTCACTCTCCATCACTAATACGATTTTTTACATTTCAATTGTTATTTGAATGCAAATTAGGTTATATATATATATATAATGGCTTCCATGCGTGATGGTATCTGGCCCTTGGCATTTTCATAATTTTCAGATCTGGTCATCAGAAAATAGAAGGTTGCCCACCCTTGATCGATAGAACTTTGTTTCATACTTGTCACTCCTCATCTATAGTGATAGCATTTTCTTGTCCAGGTGCTATATTCTGTCACTGTTTTGCCCCATCTCATGATGTCGCATTCTAAGACATAGTTTTGAGGTCCCCTCAGCATGGTAGTTAAAATCTGGTATGCTTATACTGCTCCGTCTTTTGATGTTACTATGCCATCTATAACTATTTATTCCCTTTACCATTCAGCATTTACTGTTCTTTATGGTATGGTCTTTGGAGTGATGACATTTTATAATAATTAATTAATTTGTTTCTTTTCTATTTTTTTTTACCAAGCTTTTCTAATTTTTATTTTTAAAATTAACGTGTATTTTGTTTATGTATCGCTGTCTAGAAAATAAATCATGTTCATATTTTAATATAAAAAAATCATTGACCTTCATGTTTATTGTTTACTGATCGTTACAAATCAAAATATATAGAGCTAGAAGTTTTTATTGATGAACTGAAAGTGATATATGGGCATATCTCATGGCTGTTTAATTATTTCAGGATTGCCATTGGTGCCAGTAATTGCTGTTCTAGCCACAAATTACAGGCTTTATCTGGGACGTGCAAGCTAGTAGGGTCGTGTTTTTGTTCATTGTATTTGTTATTTAGTTAGTGGTAATTGTATATACTATTTTGTCTAAATAAGGAGATGCAGTTATCTGTTGTGGTTGGGGAAAGAGATGAACTGTTTTCGTTATTCGGGGAGGTATATGTTCTTAGACTGGGCAAAGACGATGCATATTCTTTACCTGGCTTTAGCTGGCTTAAAGTGATATTTCTCACTGCTACCTAAAAGGTGTCGTGGTTTATATCATTTGTCGTTCTTGTGCTGCTCGAACTGTCTGAATTAGTGATTTTCCTTTGTTGTTACATGTCTCTATCACTGCATCTATCCATCTTCTTCTGGGTCTTCCTCTTGGTCTTTTTCCATGCATTCTCGAGAAGAACGCCCTTGATGGTGATTGGTAAGGATTCATTCTGACCAGGTGGCCAAACCATTGAAGTTGTTGTTCTATATATTCTTGACAGGGTTTTGTTCCTATAATTTTTCTTATGGTTTCATTTGGTACTCTATCTCTTCTTGTGTTGTTTGTTACTTTTCTCAAGCATCGCATCTCACATGTATTGATCTTTCTTAAATGTGATTTAGAAAGGGTCCATGTTTGACTTTCATAGCACAAAGTTGGTTATTTATAATTTGTTGTTTAGCAGCCATAGAAATGTTTGGATGCCGTAACAATGGTGAAAGCTGGTATGTGACAGCATTTTCTTTTAACAATAATCATAAAAAAAGTACAATTGTTTAGCTAAACTAAATTTTTGTGAATGATATTTGAGTAGAATAATAATCATGACTAGAACATCAAAGATCGCGAAATCTGAGAGTTTCATGGGATGCAACCTTAAATTATTAACCACAAAGTTTTCACTTTTAAATGTAACATCTTCTTCTAATCATGTTGGATGTATACTATATAATATATGTTTATTGTATCTCTCAGAAATGTCACAAATGAGCAAATCAACTAAAGCACCAGTGACAAACAGCTGTTTATACTTCTGTACTGTAAACATGCTTTTTATTTTCACAGCGCACACGCTATATGTTTGCACAAAGCGCATGCTTTTTATCTGCACGAAGATAAATACATTTTAAATTACGTTACAACCAAAGATCTCCGTCAGTAATACAAAAAAAAGGCAACCAATAAAAGCGTGAAAGACGAGGAAATAGATTTCTACTTAACTTCAGTCAGAGCCTTGGGAGACACATTGTCACGTGTCCATACAGGAAGAGTGCATGTTAGCGATAATTATTCTTTTCTGTCTTCCTTGTTGTAAAGCTGCTAGTCTACAATTTTATTTTTATTTTGGCACGTTTTCAACGAGCTTTACAGTGGCCGATATCATATACGTGTGGTTATCTCCGTTTATATCAGCACGAGACGCATGCTTTGTATGATGTGTCTATATGTGAGAGACACAGAGAAAGAAAGAGAGAGAGAGAGAGAGAGAGAGAGAGAGAGAGAGTGTGTGTGAAAGTGATATTAAAGGTGCAGATATCATATTTTTTTGCAAACTACTACAGAACATGACCCCAAAAGATCCTTTGGAATATAACAAAATATACAAAATTATAATTAAAAATAAATAAAATAATAAATTATAAATTACAAATAATAAAGGAAGGAAAACAAAGAGGAGTAAACGAAGGTAGGTAGGAATAGTTCATAACTAAAAATGAATTAGATGGGGAGAAAAGGTAACAATGAAAATAGTGTAGTAACAAAGTTGTTTGCTGTAAACGTGTCTCTACTTTTGAAAACTATATTTTAATCGCTCCCATCTGTTGCTCTCTGCCATGCAGCTGCTGGATGAATCTTCAGGCATTCTATTATGCCTTCGCCTTGCCCGTAGCAATCATCATTGTCTTCAACATCGTCATGTTCTTCATCATTATTATCAGCCTAGCCACTAAGCCTAGAGGTTTGAGGAGCAATCAATCAAGCGATAAGGCTAGAAAGACAAATCTGAAGGCTGCCGCCACGATCTTTGTTTTATTAGGTAATGTAATTTATTTACTTTTTACTTGTAGTAGAACTGATTTACTTTTACTTTCTTTCTTTTATTCTGTTCTGTTTTTTTGCCGGAAGATGTCGTAGGCTTAAGTCAATGATGTTTTTTTTTTATTAAGGGCACTTTCTGTGACTTGATACATAGTGATATTGTATTGTTTTACTATGCCGTAAATTTCCTCAATCGATTTTCTTCTTGGTCTACCTTTATATCTTGGTTGTTCCATTTTGTTGTTATAAGCTCTTGATGCTGTTGCTGAGGGGTTCATGTGCATTAAATGTTCTAACTAATTTTAATCTTTATCTCTCTATGTATTCGATTACTGGTAGAATTCCAATGGTATTTCAGAGTGCATCGTTCTTCACATGTTCTCTTCTAGTTTTGTTCACACCTTTTCTGAGGCATCCAATCTCACATATTGTTAAATTTCTTTCTTGATCTTTAGTCAGAGCCCATGTTTGACATTGATAGCAAAGGGTTGGATTATAAAGATTGAGTGTATCAAACTTTTACTGGGTAATAGAGTTTATTTACTTTTTTTTATACTTTAATATTCTTTCATCAGTGTTATTTATCAGTGCCAGAATTGGACGCTGGACTCTAGAACAATAAGAAAGATAATAACCACCGAAATGAAATGTGTCAGAAGAATGACAGGAAACAGCTGAAGGGACAGAGTAAGAAACGCCGACCTGAGGCAGAAACTCGAAATTGAACCAGCCATCGAATACATAAAGAAACAACAGATAAATGTGTTTTGGTCACATAACAAGACAAAAAGAACTAACAATGATTCAAAGAGCCATAAACAAACGCTACGAAAACGCCAGATTAATAGGAAGACCGAGAAAGAGATGGATAAAGGGAATACTAGAGTTACTAGGAGGGATAAGACCAGAAGAGGCCAACAGAAGAGCAAAGAATCGCAGATTGTATCTCCCCTCGACTCCAACGGCAAAGGAGGAAGGATAGAAGAAGAATATTCTTTCATCAGTTAGATGAAGGAGTTTCATTCTTCCATTCATCAGGTGAAAGCATTATATTCTTCAGTTATTTAGGTAAGACGGTACCTTTTTCAGGCATTAGATAACAATATTATTTTCTTCCCACTACCCAAAAAAGGCTCGATGGTAACTAGAATATGGGCACTAACACCATATTTTCTATTCGTTACGGAACATGACGGAGTTCTTTCTCTTCTCTAATTGGTCATGTCACTACTTCCTTCAAGTTGTAGAAGAAGGTTATTTTCCTATAGCTGTAGGTCTTCAGGTTGTTCAGTGACGTCACTACTTCCATCAAGTTGTAGAAGAAAGTTATTTTCCTATAGCTGTAGGTCTTCAGGTTGTTCAGTGACGTCACTACTTCCTTCAAGTTGTAGAAGAAGGTTATTTTCCTATAGCTGTAGGTCTTCAGGTTGTTCAGTGACGTCACTACTTCCTTCAAGTTGTAGAAGAAGGTTATTTTCCTATAGCTGTAGGTCTTCAGGTTGTTCAGTGACGTCACTACTTCCTTCAAGTTGTAGAAGAAGGTTATTTTCCTATAGCTGTAGGTCTTCAGGTTGTTCAGTGACGTCACTACTTCCTTCAAGTTGTAGAAGAAGGTTATTTTCCTATAGCTGTAGGTCTTCAGGTTGTTCAGTGACGTCACTACTTCCTTCAAGTTGTAGAAGAAGGTTATTTTCCTATAGCTGTAGGTCTTCAGGTTGTTCAGTGACGCCACTACTTTCTACTAATTGTTCAATGACGTCATAACTTTCTTCCAGGTGCTCAGTGAAGTTATTACTTTCTTCAGGCTGTTCATTGTTGTCATTACTTTCTTCAGGCTGTTCATTGTTGTCATTACTTTCTTCAGGCTGTTCATTGTTGTCATTACTTTCTTCAGGCTGTTCATTGTTGTCATTACTTTCTTCAGGCTGTTCATTGTTGTCATTACTTTCTTCAGGCTGTTCATTGTTGTCATTACTTTCTTCAGGCTGTTCATTGTTGTCATTACTTTCTTCAGGCTGTTCATTGTTGTCATTACTTTCTTCAGGCTGTTCATTGTTGTCATTACTTTCTTCAGGCTGTTCATTGTTGTCATTACTTTCTTCAGGCTGTTCATTGTTGTCATTACTTTCTTCAGGCTGTTCATTGTTGTCATTATTTTTTCTTCAGGCTGTTCATTGTTGTCATTACTTTCTTCAGGATGTTCATTGTTGTCATTACTTTCTTCAGGCTGTTCCTTGTTGTCACTACTTTCTTCAGGCTGTTCATTGTTATCATTATACTTTCTTCTAGTTATAAGGTATTGTAATCATTTTCAGCTAGTTGTAAAGTGATATCATTACTTTCTCTCAGATATTCTGTATATTCGCTACTTTTGTCTTGTCATAATATAAGGTCTTTACTTCTTTCAGTTTTTATAGTAGAATGTGGAGAATACCATGGGCAACTAAGAAGAGCAATGAAAATGTTATGAAAAAGGCAAAGCAAAAAGAGAGCTAATTTGCAATATTAGGAATAAACAATCATCATTTTTTGGCCATGTAATGAGAAGGGAACAGCTTGAATATATTGTAACAACTGGAAAAATCGAGGGACGAAGAGATAGAGGGAAGCAAAGAGAAAAGATACCAGACAGCTTAAAAGAATGACTTGGCAGAAAGTTAACAACGGAAATGATAAATAACTGTCGATATCGAAAAGTTGTGGAGAGACATGATCGCCTACATCAGCAGTCACGGTACTTGATGATTTCTTTCAGTTATTAGAGAAATCGCTGATGTTGTTAAAGAAGGACAATTCTTTATTTCAGTTTGTAAGTAGCTTATCTCTCGTGTTTCATGCCATTATGTAAAGCCAGCGGTCTCGTGGAGGCTATTCTATTTTGTATTCTTTTTAGGTTTTGTTTTTGTCGAGCAGATTCTTTCGTGGCTAATTCTACCAATGTTTGACAAACACACACGGCCACAGAATGAACAAGTCAGGGCCACTGGTCCACAGGGTTTTCCATCCTTTTTCATGAGTCTTTTCTCTTCTAAGTTTTGCCTCAGCACAGTCTCAAATGATGTTATACCATTCCTTATTCATGCTCTCCATGATGTGCGATCACTTGCCAGATGTTGACCCAGTCATTTTCCATATTCACAGATGGAAAAGTTTTTCATATGTAAATATAAGAAATTATTGCGGGGCCTGTTCCTGTCATATGTGTGGAGTTCAGTCCCTTTGAACTTCAAGTTCTGCTGACTTTGAAGAGCATACTTTAGTATGGACCATGATTTTTAGTTCTTTGCAGCAGAGAGAGTATATTTTTACTGCTAATAAATTATAATTTTTAAAAAAAGGTGTCGGTACTGCGTACCGTCAGAAATAAAGGCTCTGTATATATAAATAAATATATATATATATATATAATATATATAACTAAAGATGAAATTGAAGCCATGGGTGATTTTGGAATAGAAATAATAACAAAAATATTGAATGATATCTACAACAGCGGATATATACCAGACGACATGCTCAAATCAATATTCATAGCCCTACCAAAGAAATCTGGTGCGATTGAATGCGATGATCATCGCACAATAAGCCTTATGAGTCATATGACTAAGATATTACTAAGAATCATCATGCGAAAAGTGCGAAACAAAATCAGTCCAGAAATGAGCGACGAACAGTGTGGTTTTGTTAGAGATAAAGGAACAAGCAATGCCATTTATATCATAAGATCTTTAGTAGAAAGAGCCATAGAGGTGAAAACAGATCTATACCTATGTTTCATAGATTACACCAAGGCATTTGACAAAGTAAAGCACCAAGAAATAATCAACATTTTAGAAAGCATAAACGTAGACAGCAAAGATCTAAGAATAATAAAGAACATGTACTGGCAACAAACAGCGGCCATAAGAACTGGAAACTAATTGGGAATGTTTCAACAAATAAAACAGGGTGTTAGACAAAGTTGTGTGCTGTCACCATATTTGTTTAATATTTATAGTGAGATTATTTTAAGATCCATAAGGGACATGCCTGGAATAACAATTGGAGGTCATAATATAAATAATGTAAGGTATGCTGATGATACAGTCTTAATCGCTAAGAGTGAAAATGAGTTACAAGAAATAGTGGACATTATAGTGAAATAAATAGAAAATAAAGGACTCAGCCTTAATAGCAAAAAGATAGAGGTAATGGTAACAACAAAGAAAAACACATCACCTCAGTGCAAGATAAAGACAAGTGGAACAATATTAAAACAGGTAAATGAATTTAAATATTTGGGAACTTTGTTAACCTCAGACAGAAGGTGTACAAAAGAGTTGAGATGCAGAATGGCTCAGGCAAAAGTAGCTTTCCAAAAAATGAGGAAGATACTATGCAATCCATTTTTGACAATAGAAACAAGAAAAAGAGTTCTTAAATGTTACGTAGAGTCAGTCTTAACATATGGATGCGAATCATGGACAATAGGACAACAGACAAGAAAATCACTGGAGTCTGTAGAAATGTGGTTTTACAGAAGAATGTTGAGAGTACCATGGACAGCTAAGAAGAGTAATGAAAATGTTCTGAGAGAGGTCAAAGCAAAAACAAGACAGCTAATTTCCAATATTAGGAAGAAACAATCATGATTTTTTTGGCTATGTAATGAGAAGAGAAACAACTGGAATATATTGTAACAACTGGAAAAATTGAGGGACGAAGAGATAGAGGGAAGCAAAGTGAAAAAATAACAGACAGCTTAAGAGAATCCCGTGGCAGAAGGTCAACGACAGAAATGATAAATAGCTGCCGAGGTCGAAAGTTGTGGAGAGATATGATCACCTACACCAGAGCAGGCCCGGTACTTGATGATGATGATGATGATGATATATATATATATCATAGTTTGCTGTAAATCAGAACAAAAAGTTCATTTTTAAAAAGTATTCTAAAATTTTGGAATTTATGCTACAAAATTATTCCATGTTTGCTAAATTGATAAGATTTCATTGGTATAAAGACTCAACGTCCTGTGATAAGACAGAAAGATCAACGCACAACACAACGGGTTGTCAACAAACGATATGAGAACATCAGACCCAAGAGTTGACCAAGAAAAAAAAAAGATGGATTGATGAAGTATTAGAAACACTAGGAAAATAACAGACGAAAAGGCTGAGATAATTATGCAAGAAAGAGCTCAAACTAAAATCTCCACTCCACGCTGAAAAATAAATCAAGAAGTAGAAAAAGAAAAGATTGATTTATTATTCAAAGCCGCATGAAGGAGAAAAGCTTCAGACATCGGTCACATTCGAAACCAGCATACATCTCGATGCGTAATCTGCTGCTGGAATACAAAAAGAAGAAGTTGTAATACCTGGTCCTTTTCAATGTTCCAAATGATTGATCACTTTAAGTTTTTATAGTCACTTCTGAAAATCCTAAGGTTTGACGTGGATTTTCGGGTACCTGGCCATCGAAGACGCTCGACTTCCGTTCCAGTACGCCTTTACTATATTAAGCTCACTACAAGGTTTCCTAATCTTCTTGCTGATGGTAGCACGGAGAAGACAGGTCAGTGTTCGTTCGTTTATTTGTGAACTGTGAACATCCCACATTCTTCGCTGTTTTATTACTTGTATTTTTATATACTTCCACTGAAAGTACTGTGGACATCGTGGAACTTCTCTAGACTTGGTATTGGTGATGAAACTTGTCTAGACATGGTACTGATGATGAAAATTGTCTAGACATGGTACTGATGATGAAAATTGTCTAGACGTGGTACTGATGATAAAACTTGTCTAGACGTGGTACTGACGATGAAACTTGAACAGGCATGGTACTGATGATGAAACTTGTCTAAACATGGTACTGATGATGAAACTTGTCTAGACATGGTACTGATGGTGAAACTTGTCTAGACATGGTACTGATGATGAAACTTGTCTAGACATGGTACTGATGATGAAACTTATCTAGACATGGTACTGATGATGAAACCTGTCTAGACATGGTACTGATGATGAAACTTGTCTAGACGTGGTACTGATGATGAAACTTTACTAGATGTGGTACTGATGATGAAACTTTACTAGACATGGTACTGATGATGAAACTTTACTAGACATGGTACTGATGATGAAACTTTACTAGACATGGTACTGATGATGAAACTTTACTAGACATGGTACTGATGATGAAACTTTACTAGACAAGGTACTGATGATAAAACTTTACTAGACAAGGTACTGATGATGAAACTTTACTAGACATGGTACTGATGATGAAACTTTACTAGACATGGTACTGATGATGAAACTTTACTAGACAAGGTACTGATGATGAAACTTTACTAGACATGGTACTGATGATGAAACTTGTCTAGACATGGTACTGATGATGAAACGTGTCTAGACATGGTACTGATGATAAAACTTTACTAGACATGGCACTGATGATGAAAATTTACTAGACATGGTACTGATGATGAAACGTGTCTAGACATGGTACTGATGATGAAACTTTACAAGACATGGTACTGATGATGAAACTTTACTAGACATGGTACTGATGATGAAACTTGTCTAGACATGGTACTGATGATGAAACTTGTCTAGACATGGTACTGATGATGAAACGTGTCTAGACATGGTACTGATGATGAAACTTTACTAGACATGGTACTGATGATGAAACTTTACTAGACATGGTACTGATGATGAAACTTGTCTAGACATGGTACTGATGATGAAACTTTACTAGACATGGTACTGATGATGAAACTTTACTAGACATGGTACTGATGATGAAACTTTACTAGACATGGTACTGATGATGAAACTTTACTAGACATGGTACTGATGATGAAACTTTACTAGACATGGTACTGATGATGAAACTTTACTAGACATGGTACTGATGATGAAACTTTACTAGACATGGTACTGATGATGAAACTTGTCTAGACATGGTACTGATGATGAAACTTGTCTAGACATGGTACTGATGATGAAACGTGTCTAGACATGGTACTGATGATGAAACTTTACTAGACATGGTACTGATGATGAAACTTTACTAGACATGGTACTGATGATGAAACTTGTCTAGACATGGTACTGATGATGAAACTTTACTAGACATGGTACTGATGATGAAACTTTACTAGACATGGTACTGATGATGAAACTTTACTAGACATGGTACTGATGATGAAACTTGTCTAGACATGGTACTGATGATGAAACTTTACTAGACATGGTACTGATGATGAAACTTTACTAGACATGGTACTGATGATGAAACTTTACTAGACATGGTACTGATGATGAAACTTGTCTAGACATGGTACTGATGATGAAACGTGTCTAGACATGGTACTGATGATGAAACTTGTCTAGACATGGTACTGATGATGAAACTTGTCTAGACATGGTACTGATGATGAAACTTGTCTAAACATGGTACTGATGATGAAACTTGTCTAAACATGGTACTGATGATGAAACTTGTCTAGACATGGTACTGATGATGAAACTTGTCTAGACATGGTACTGATGATGAAACTTGTCTAGACACGGTACTGATGATGAAACCTGTCTAAACATGGTACTGATGATGAAACTTGTCTAGACACGGTACTGATGATGAAACTTGTCTAAACATGGTACTGATGATGAAACTTTTCTAGACATGGTACTGATGACTTACATGCACCTTCTTTTTTATTAGCTTTTCAAGTGTTTTTTTTTACGATAAACAATCTGAAAGTGTTTAGATCTTTCTGTTTGGCTTCGCTTCTTTTATTTTTCTGTTTTGTAAGCGCATCCAAAATGTAATCAAATTTGTTTTCTCTCATCCTGTAACTGTCCAGAGTCTTTCATCAAAGCAACAAAGTGTTCTTTTCATCTTAATGTCCTTATTCTCTCACTGAAGGACAGAGCAGAAGCCATTACGTCTAGAGGAGCTGAAAATTATCTTTTCATCTTTCTCGATCATTAACCAATCTCAGAATGTCAAAAGCCTGACTATAATATATTCCCAAGTCCTACTTCAGGTAGTTCTTGATATACCTGTCTTGCCATGTTTTGTTGTGACCTCCTATTTAACATCTCTATCCACACGTCTATATTGTCAATACTATGGATATTTTCTCCTCTGCCTGTTTCATTGCGTGGTTGCGCTCATGTCATGTGACACAAAGGTTATAGGGTTTATTTCTTTCTTAATACGCTCTGATTAACATTGCTATGGAAATAGTTAATTATTTCCTATGCTTAAGGAAGGTAACAACACAAAGAATAAAAAAATGTATAGTCCAAAATCTTTCCCATCTTCAGCAAAGGAAAAAAAAAATTAAATGTTTGGGCGTAGTTATATATGCATATACGTCACATATGCTCTGAAGCTACCATTCATTTTACAGACGATACTAAAAAAAAAAAAAAAAAGAAGAAGAAAAGTGGTATGGTGACAGCTTTACGTGGTAATGGACGAAACAAAAGTCGACGTTTCGGCCAAATAGGCCTTCATCTGGACGAACAACAAACACAAAAATTATATATAACGATATATAAACAAATCTAACTACATGGCGATCATATTATCGTTCTATCGTTGAGGTGGCAATTGACGTTATCATTTTGTTAATGTGATATGTTTGGTTCTATTTATAACAAAATACACGATGCTTTCCCTTTCAGGTGCGCGACCAATGGGAGATGATTTGCTGCATAAAGTGGGACTGGAAACGAAAAAAGCAGAAGAAGCTGTCGCCAACGATGTCCACATCCACCACTTGCAGCAACAGCATGCCGAGCTTCATCAACCGCAGCTACAAAGGCGATTCTATCGCTCTCTCTTCGTCCATTGGGCAGCGCAGTGTAACTTCCCTTAGCGTCTAATATCCCTCTCAGGTAGATATTAGATGCCACGGCAATTACGGGAAACATCTATTAGGAAGGTCAGGGAAAACTAAAGGCAACGAATGCTGTCCCAAGCAGAATTATGCCGCCAATGAATGTGCTAGACAGAAATGTGCATCCAGCAACTCAACGCAACCAATAATCATCATCATCATATACCGGGGCTTCTGCTGGTGGAGGTGATAGTAGTAGAAGGTGCAGCATTACAGACTCCTTTTGTGGTACCACCGATGAATTTTTTGCTATATAATAAGTCTACCCGAGATTGTTCAGAATTTTTCTTATATAATTAGTCTACCCGAACATGGACGGCCGGTCGTGATGACCTCTCGTCGTGGCGGGGTGACCTGTCGTTGACCTCTCGTCAAAGGGGAAATGGGCTGCGGTGGTCTCTCGTCGTGATGTTTCGTGTGGGGAATGGGGTTGGTGACCTGTTGTGATGTCTCGTCGTGGCGGGGACTCATGAAAGTGGGCTTGAAATGTGTCGTCATCGGGGTGACATAACTTTGTACTTTCTTTCAAAACAGTCTTATTCAAGAAAACTTGTAATGTATACCTAAAATTTCTTTGCATCTATTGCTAACACGTGGACAGCAACTTACTCAGTGCTTGTCCGTAACGCTTACACATGCCTAAGTATGTACACGAAGGCGTGTAAAAGAATTTAACACGTGGAATCATCAGCATCATGAAATTTATTAATGCCCAAATTGACCGCTTGTCCGTAACACGGATACCACCGCGTTAATGACTTTAGCAGGTACGCCGTCAAAGATCCTTTCCTCGGTGAAATTTTTCGCTGAGTAACTTAAACCAGCCTATCTCATCCACTTGGGCTGCGCTAATAAGTTTAACACTTGAACGGCAAAAGGGCATTAAAGGATAAATTGACCGCGACACTGACCGCTGAGGCGCGCTAATGAGTTTATCAGCTTTTTAGTGTTGTGGCGTTGTTTTAGAGAGGCGGAAATTAATGGCTATGTTATTCTATTAGTGTGCTTATGTCAGAGGCGTAACTTTCATGCGTAGTGGTAGTATTTTAAATTAGTGTTGTTTTTACAGGGAGACGTAAGTAGCTTTCATAGAGTAGTAGCGTTAGGACTTGGCCTGTACTAGAATTCCATCCTTTCCTCCATCTTAACTTGTAGTTGAAGTAGTAGTAGTAGGTGTTGTAGTAGTAGTAGTAGTTGTTGTTGTTGTAGTAGTTGTTGTTGTAATAGTAGTAGTAGTAGTTGTAGTAGTAGTAGTAGTAGTAATAGTAGTAGTAATTGTAGTAGTAGTAGTAGCAGTAGTTGTTGTTGTTGTAGTAGTTGTAGTAGTATAGTAGTAGTTGTAGTAGTAGTGGAAGTTGTAGTGGTAGTTATAGAACTAGCATGACTTTCGTTTAGTAGAGTTATGACAGAGGCGTAACTTTCATGAGGAGTAGAGTTAGGAGTTGGAGTGTATAAGAATAGCACGGAAGTGATCGACTTTACATCTGATCCATCTAGTGACCACGGTCGTCTTCCTTCCTTGTAGCCATGGTTGATAATACCTTCGTTTAGTGGGGCTTATGACAGGGGCGTGACTTTTTCGTGTGAAGAAGAGATATGACAGAGGCTTATAGTTATTTTTATTCATGACAACATTATTGTAGACCTAAAATTTCTTTGAAACTAATGGTAACATACAACTTACTCAGTGCTTGGCCAACTAATGACCAAGGTCATGCTAGTGAGTCTAACAGCTGACCGGTAATGAAATTTCAGGGGCGTAATCTGCTTGAGTGCTTCTACGATTAACTTTTTGGACTTTGCAACTAAGTATTTTGCTGAATTGAACACGCACTGGCCACAATAGAATGAGAAACCATATGTTCACCAAATTCTAAATAGGTACTACCAGCCAATGCCACTGTACACTGGATAACGAGACGAGGGGTCATAACGAGCGGCCGCCCATGTTCGGTAGACTACTTATTTAAATAAAAATTCTGAACACGCTCGGGTAGACTTATTATATAGACAAAAATGCACAGGTGGGGGAACAAAAGGGACCTGTAATGCTGCACCTTCTACCACTGGTGATCATGTCTCTCCACAATTTTCGATCTCGACAGTTATTTATCATTTCTGTTGTTGACTTTCTGCCAAGCCATTCTCTTAAACTGTCTGGTATTTTTTCTCTTTGCTTCCCTCTATCTCGTTGTCCCTCAATTCTCCCATATGTTACAATATATTCCAGTTGTTCTCTTCTCATTACATGGCCAAAAAATGATGATTCAACCAATACTAAACAAACTAAAAGAATGATAAGAACAGAAATAAGGATTTTAACTCTAAAATTTGGAAATTATTTTACTGATAAAGACAGTTATCGCACCAGGATTTGGGAGAAGCATCGTCCAAATAAAATGTTTGTACAACCTACTATAACTTGTAATAGCACATGGAAAAAATAAAATTTTTAACGAATCTTGCACACAATTCATGATAATAATCTGACATTTCGGAGACATTTTGTTCAACCGCTGGTCAGGGCTTAAACAATTAATGGATGTGATAAAACATATAGACTTCACAAAAATAATAAACAATAAAGTATTGTCTTTTGCCTTGTAGACATGATCAGAAGAGGAAAAAAAAAACACCGAACACTAGCAAAACCTAACCGCACTGAGTGAGGTGTAGAGTATGCCGGATGTAGGCTACGTTCAAAATTGAGAAAAAAAAGATATTGCACAACTTATCTTTACAACGGAAATTACATAAAAGAGTTCGTTTTCTATTTCCTCATTTTGTTTCTTTCTTTTGCGTTCTCCCGTTCAGAGAGTTAGACACGTGTGCGGACTACATTTACGAATTAAAAAGATTTTTTTTTCAAGCTCTGCTAAAGAGATGAAGAGTTTTACTACTGAAGAGCCTTCTTCTCTGAGTTGTAAAGAACACAGTGCTGTAGTTTGCTGAGTTGTTTTTTTTTTTCAGAGATTGCCTACTATATTAGATCAGAGATGTATCAACTGGGGAAAGCAATAATAATGCAGTAAGTAGCGTTTACATAACGTAGTCTAATGGTAGTTATATTTCTTAAAAAATATGCCACAAGCTGCACGAGTCAATTCAATAAATTTTGAAACAGAAAGTGCAGCTACCACTGGCTAGCCCAGTGGGTTCTTTAGCTCTAATCTGTAGCCAATATTATGATACTCACAGAGACTAAACTGGATTTTCAATCTCACAGAACCACACAATCTACATAGTTACCTTCTTTGAGAAAAAAAAATTATGTCTCCATTACAAAGACAGACACACACACACACACATGCGCACGCACACACACGAGAGTGAAAGGGAGAGAGAGAGAGAGAGAGAGAGACAGACAGACATAATTCTCCGGTGTGAATACCAGAACATATTGGAATCCAGAGAATTGAAATAGCCTTACAATTATCAAAATCTGTGTACTCGCGCGCGTGAATGATCCCTTTGCAGTTAAAATCGAAAAGAGTAAGCTATGAATGTGGCCACTGCCCGGTGTCAGCAAAAATCTACACACGTCATTGGTCATGGGTCGCAGGCAGTGATACGGAGTTCCAGCAGGCAAGGATTCTCTTTGGATTTTCTCGAGATTCTCGAAGGGGTTATCGGATCACCTATGTGTTCGACTGGTGTGCAGTTATGATGAGCCTAACAACAAAACAAACAACAAACAAAATCAGGCACTGTAGGTTCGTTAGTAGACAATTCTGTAACATGTGAAGTTATGAAAAACAATTAATATTTAAAATACAAAAGAAATTAAAAGTAAAAAAAACTCAACATGTATCAATGCAAAGACGATGGCATTTTTCGGCAACTTATAACATGGAATGTTCAAAACTGGGCAGAAAAGAAGTCACAGACATGGGTTTTTGCACAAAAGTGTTGAAAACGTCATGGAGAGGTAATGAGCAGCAAGGACGCTCTAAAAGTGGACGGGTAAAAAATAAAGATTATTACCAACATTTTTTTTAAATTTAACGAGCATAGCACATATTGTGACAGTTGAAAAATTATGAGAAGAAGCGGTAGAGGGGTAAAAGATACCAGACTCATAAAAAGAACGAAAGATGGGAAAGTAATGGGAAATTAATAAACACATGGTGAGACTCAAGGTTATGGAGAGATTAGATCACATACGCCATCATGCATGGTCATTAATGGTCATAATGCTGATGATGATAATATCAAAGACCGTTGAACGAATTACTTTGATTATGTATCAAGTTATATTTTCATGAAACAATAAACTTTGGAATGAATCATTACTGATGTTCTAATTGTTCCCTAAACTTGTCATTTTGTATTCATATTTATTGTTTATCGATAGACTGGGCGTGTGAATACGCTGATGAACAACTTGTTGTATACAAACATTTTATACATTTTATATTTTTTTTTACATTTGTGGGGGGTTATAATCATCATCATCAAGTACCGGGCCTGCTGGCGTATGTGATCATATCTTCCCACAACTTTCGATCTCGACATTTATTTATCAATTCTGTTGTTGACCTTCTGTCAAGCCATTCTCTTAATCTGTCTGGTATCTTTTTTTCTTTGACTCACTCTATCTCTTCGTCCCTCAATGTTCCCATTTGTTACAATATATTCCAGTTGTTCTCTTCTCATTACATGGCCAAAAAATAATGTTTATTTCTTCCTAATATGGGGAAAAAATGGTTATAATCATTAGCCCCTAAAGAGGCCATTTTTGCTATTTGTAAGAATAATTTCTGCATTTCAGCCCGACACATCACAGCACGGTTTTTGGGACCAGATTTTCCATCTCTTTTGACCAGACTGTGTTGCCTATTTTCATGACAACCACGTGATCGTGGAGTAAAATCTGGTCAGTTCAGGTTCGCTCACTGAAACAAACAATTAGCTATAGTCGGTAGACGCTCATCGCCTCATACGCTGTGCATCTTGGATCCAATTCTCATATTTTGTTTAACAAAGTAAGCAAAGTAGTAAATTCTCCCTTTACCCATTGATAGACGTTTGTGGAACAGGTGCTTGCGGTCATATTTCTGTTTGACTAGCGAACACATATTTTTATGTTATGTGATTTAAAAAAAAATAATACCAGAATAAGTGTGACAAATTAATATGTTCTGGTGGCGTATGCATTACTAGCGTCAATTTTCTTCTTGCGTGGTTAAAAAAAAGATAAATATAATCAGATTTCTGCTTCTTCTTCTGTCCTTCCTCATTTGCCTTTCAGCGTCGAGGGGAGATATAGATGCGGGCTTTTGCTCTTCTGTTCGCCTCTGCTGTTGTTATGTTCCCTAATGCTTCTAATATTCCATCTATCCATTTTTGTCGTGGTCGACCCATGGTTCCGGTATTCTCACAACGTTTATTGAGGTGAGGGCTCGTTATATAAACAGATTTAGATTGTATAAACCACAGACAAGGGGACTCAAAGTCACAAGCTAGTTTTTTTAACGTGGTGGCTTTGTCTTTTACCGGAAACGTTAGCAAAAAAAGTAAAATATGAAAACAATGTTTATTCGTTTCCTATGGCGATCTCTCACAGTCAACCAGTAGCTACCTCTCAGACATCCTTTCTGCATGCAGATGTCACAGAAACAGTGTGGAAATACAGACTTTACTTGTGACATGGTTAACATGGGAATAACAGATGTCAACACTATTACGTGATCTCCTGTAGACTTAGCACGTCAGCAAGATACCTCTTGAAAAATAAAACCGGAAATGGAGAGAAAGAAACTAAGCAACATACATGTGAAAGTAGTACGAAGGGAGGGAGAGAAACCAAACACCAAAAAATGTGAATGTATTACAATAGGAGAAAGAGAAACCAAACAACAAAAATGTGAAAGTACTACAAAGGGAGCGAGAGAAACCAAACACCAAAAATGTGAATGTATTACAATAGGAGAAAGAGAAACCAAACACTAAACATGTGAAAGTACAGCAAAGAGAGAGAGAGAGAAACCAAACACCAAACATGTGAAAGTACTACAAAGGGAGAGAGAGAAACCAAAAACCGCACATGTGAAAGTACTACAAACGCAGAAGGTGAAATCAAATACCATACATGTGAAAGTACTACAAAGGAAGAGAGAGAAACTAAACACCAAACATGTGAAATCACTACAAAGGGAGAGATAGAAACCAAACACAAAACATGTGAAAGCACTACAAAGGGAGAGATAGAAACCAAACACAAAACATGTGAAATCACTACAAAGGGAGAGATAGAAAAAACACCAAACATGTGAAAGCACAATAAAGGAAGTGAGAGAAACTAAACACCAAACATGTGAAAGCACTACAAAGGGATTGAGAGAAACTAAACACCAAACATGTGAAAGCACAATAAAGGAAGTGAGAGAAAATAAATACCAAACATGTGAAAGCACAATAAAGGAAGTGAGAGAAACTAAACACCAAACATGTGAAAGCACAATAAAGGAAGTGAGAGAAACTAAACACCAAACATGTGAAAGCACTACAAAGCACTTGAAATCACGCAGTTGTGTTTACGATCAAAATTTTGCGCACTGAAAGAACTGCAGCAGGTATACACCATCTGACGTCAAGAGAGAGTTATGCAATAATCTTCCGTGCTCATCATAAACATGGACCACAGTTGCAAGACGAGAAATGCAGTAGACACAGGTAGAAAAATAAACCTTATTCGCACCTTACCAAGAACTAGTTCCAAATAAATAAAAGTCTGTAAGAACACCTGAGCAGCCTTGCATTATGTAGGCAAACAATTCAATACTAAAAGTAGTGCTGCTAAAATGGAATATTCAAAATTAGAAGAGAAACACGAGAGCCGCGATAGCTCAGTGGTAAGTGAACTGGACTACAAAGGATAAGGGGTAGGGTTCGATCCCAACCGACAACTTCTGGGTTCACCCAGCCTTAAATGGGTACTGGATTTTTTTCTGGGAAAGTAAAGCAGCACGGGCGTAATACCGACCATATTACCCCCAAAATCATGTGCTGAAGGTTTGTAAAATATAGGGTCACTAACACCATATTTCCCTATACGCCACTTGGCGAGACAGGGGTACTTTACTTTTTTTTTTTACTAGAAGAGAAACACGAAAAGTTAGCATAAAGGGCATACACCTAAATCAATGAGACGACTGGAATTATTTAAAGATGGCGTGTGCTGAGACTGCTATGATGGGGACTACAGCTACCTTTCTTTGTTTGGGAGATGAGTTAGTAATTCGGATGATTCCACTGGCACGGGCGGTTGAGCAATTATGGATTTTAATTCGTTTGCAGTGATACCGGGCTTTCCATAACCAAATAACCAAATATTTAAAGATCTTTGAGACACGAAAAGTGACATGCATCAAAAATAAGTTAAAGATGCAAGAAGACATGTGTTGGCACTAGATGGCACTATCAATGTCCAATAAACAAATCACACAGGCAGCAGCAAAGAACACTCCTGTTCGCTCTTCATTCCAACTTTATGACGGCAATGCCAAATGTTTCCATGAGCTTGTGTATTTCTATCTGGATATATGTGTGCATATACGAGTAGAGAAGGTTACGTTTGTGTGGGTACACGAATGTATGTTTATATGTATGTTTGTTTATGTTTCTGTGTGGATGCTATGTAAGTTTTGCCTTTCTTCCTGTCGTATATTCTTAATTCCTTCATCATGTGCCTTTCAGCGTCGAGGGGAGGTATAATTTTCGGTCTTTTGCTGCTGTTATATTCCTAGTGTTTCTAATGCATCATCATCATCATCATCGAGTGCCGTCTCCGCAACGAAGGTTGGCTACCATGGAGCGCCATTCTGCTTTCTAATACACGTATTTCATAAATCCATCTTTTTGTGATCGGCCCTTAAGTCTTGTGTTCTCGCAACGTTTATTAAAGACTCGTTGTGCTGTGTTTTGGTCTGTCTCATCAAGAGGCTAAACCATTTTATCTATTGTTTTTTTTATGTACTCTATGGCCGGAAATATTTCAAGCTTTTCTTCTCATTTCTCGTTTATGATCTGATCTGCTGTTTCCTGTCAATCGTCTAACAATTTCACCTTGATAGTGGTCATTTTTCTTATTATTCTTGAGTCTAGGGTCCAGGCCTGGCATGGGTAGCGCATAGTTGGGATGGTCCAGGCCTGGCATGGGTAGCGCATAGTTGGAATGGTCCAGGCCTGGCATGGGTAGCGCATAGTTGGAATGGTCCAGGCCTGGCATGGGTAGCGCATAGTTGGGATGGTGCAGGCCTGGCATGGGTAGCGCATAGTTGGGATGGTCCAGGCCTGGCATGGGTAGCGCATAGTTGGGATGAAGATTGCATTGTAGAGTGCTCGTATTGCCTGTAATGTTATTTCCTTGTTGGGCAGTAGTGGTGATAGATGTCCGATGGTTTTAGCTTTTCATCATATTGTTATTTTTAAAACAATCTTTTATTAAAACTGCCACAATACATTTCATGTGTTTGCCTCGTTCCTTGCAAATGTTAGATCTGGACACTAGCTGCAAAATGTTTAATAATGTAAGGGCTTCCGAGGATGAAAATGTTATATCTTCTCAACATTCCCATATTGTGGAGAAAAATGGATATTAGACAAGAACACATAACAGAAAATTGAAGCCTTTGAAATGTGGATATATAGAAGAATAGGTAGAATTGGATGGAAAGAAAATAAAACCCAAACGATGAAGTCTTAAAACAACTAAAAATGAAAAGAGAACTACTAAATACAATTCAAACAATACAGTATCGATTTTTTGGGCCATGTTAAAAGACACAACAGCCTACTAAAAGTAATATTGGAGGGGAAAATACAAGGTAAAAGATTCAGAGGCAGACCAAGACTAACATGGACGAGTAACACCAACGTATGAGCAAGTCAGCCTATGAAAACCTGCACCACCAAAGCAAGAGAAGGCAGAATGGCGCTCCATGGTAGCCAACCTTTGTTGCGGAGATGGCACTCGATGATGATGATGAGTGGCCTCCGAAGTGAACAGTCGCAGATACAAGTCAGGGTGAGTTTTGAGGATAAATTAGAATCGATGACCTGTGAATAAAGTAAGCCATCACCCCATGCAGTAAGATATACAAAGAAATACCTCGGAGTAATATACAGGACAATAAAAGAATGAGCAAATACGAAAAAAAAGAAGAGTTTTCTTATCAGATTGTAACGGTGAGAACTCAACATCAATACATCTTATAAATCGATGACACGGATTTGTTTCTTCTTTTATTAAACATGAATTGATAACACCACTCTCACATTCTGGTATATCTGCAGTAAAGATCATGTGCTGGATGAAAACACGTCATCTTCAAAATATGTTCACCACTCACTTCTATCATGGTGGGGTTACACATTAATTCTTTTTTTACCAAGGTCGAAATGCAAACCCTTGCTCGAACACTTGGGGCGACTGATGCAGGCTTCTCTTTACCAGCCTTGTAGAGCACTCCTAGCGTGCACCAAAAAAACAGGGGAAAAGCCGTACCGATAATTTGTGTCTGAATCTGACAGACTGTGGAAACGAAACTGGAAAAAAAATGTCAACGGGTAGAGAGGTGTAGTTTAGCAACGAGGTTGCCGAGTAGAAAAATCACGGCAAATCGCGTAAGTGATCTACCCCATCCTTTCACACACGCACCACCACCCCCCCCCCTTTTTTCCCCCTGTCTCAACTCGTCTTGATTTGTCACGCCACTAGATGAAGCCGGCATGCACCAAAGAGTGAGGCTGATGTTGCGCATATTTCCCTTGATGAAATCCAGGTCATGAGCAAGTCACTTTGTCACTGAGCCAATGTACTATCATCTTTCTCGACACGTCAACAAATTAATGCCTCCATTAAAGGAGAAAAAAAAAACTATCTCTACGGCATTTATTCCATTTCTAGGGAATGCCGGCCTACAGGACTCTATGTCTCCTTTTCAGCCAACAATTTACGAATCTTAAGCCATCAGCCACATCTTAATTTATTTAATCTAAGAACAATAGCATAACAGGGGAACTCATCCAGCTCGAACATCCTACGTATTCCAGCTAATCAAGGGAAATGAACAAATATAACTTATTTCGTTATATTGAATGAATTAACTCCCCTGACTGTGTAACTTTCAGTGTGACCATTATAGTAACAAGTGCATTATATCAAAAATTATATTCATTCTTGAAAAAATATATTCCGCAAAAGTTTAAAATGTGTATCAATAAAGTAACTATTAGTTTCTGAGGAATTTTCTTTGTCGGAAGAATTAAAGTACTCATGATTGGAAAACGGCATGCCATATTCTCTTGGCTATTCTTTTGCCTATTCACTTGTCAATTCTCTTGCCCATTCTCTTGCCCATCCTCTCTGAAGATTGTTATTTATTTGTACATATCTTTGATTGTGTCATCTGCATGAGAACGTTTGCATTAATTAAAAAAAAAACTGCTGTAATTTCGAGAGGAACATCTAAGAACCGCCAGCAAGAATTAGATAGCAGTGTTATAATCAAACACTCGAGTCATTCCCGCCTATTTAAAATGTATAACAATGGTAGCTGTCAATGGTAGTCTGCACCATCAAAGCAAGGAACAGAGTAGAATGGCGATCTATGGTAGCCAACCTTCGTTGCGGAGAAGGCACTCGATGATGATGATGATGAACAATGGTAAACAGTTACTAGCTATTCTATAAGTAGTAAAGTAAAGAGCTCCCGTTACACCAAGTGGCGTATAGGGAATATGGTGTTAGTGACCATCAATTTTACAGACCACATGATTTTTGGGGTAATGTGGTCGGTATTACGCCCGTGCCGCTTTACTTTCCCAGAAAAAATCCGGTACCGTTTACGTTTAAGGCTGTGTGAACCCGGAAGCCATCGGTTGGGATCGAACCCTACTCCTTGTCCTTTGTAGCCCAGTTCACTAACCACTGAGCTATCGCTGCTCCCCTAGCTATTCTATAGGCAATTTATTCCTAATCAATTTCTTCCGCACAAACACACACGCAATCTCTCTCTCTCTCTTTTCCTTCTCTCTCTCTCTCTCTTTCTCTCTCTCTCTCTCTCTCTCTCTCTCTCTCTCTCTCTCTTTACTTTCAACACCACTCACAATATTGTTAAACAGGATATTGTAATGCAACTCATGCTGGGACCTATTGTGTAGTCTCTTCATTGAATGTTATACCTACTATTGAGCAATATTGCATTCTATCATTTGCCTTTGCAATACTTTCGTTTCATGTTATCAGTCTAATTTAGCTCATTGCTCGAGTAAGGGATAATAACGAGGGATTATAAGAAGTCAGGAGATATAGTTAGTATCGAACACGAATTTAATGCTTAAAGGTTGGACAGCGAGGGAGAAATATGTAGTTTACGACTTTTAGGTCCGAGACAACAAAGGGAAATGTGTTTTGGAGAGATGATAACACTTTAGTATGTGAGAGTTTGGACAGAATTAAAGTAAGGCCGCTGGTGCAGAACGTCAGGGCCCAGACAGTGTTAGAGCAAGGCCGCCAGAGCAGAACATCAGGGCCCAGACAGAGTTAGAGCAAGGCCCTTGGGCGTGCCTAATTGTGAGCCTGATGCACCTATTGTGAGCGTGATGCCTTTCTATGTCATCTTGTTATTTGTTATTTTATTTAAACTCTACTTTACTGCAACCCTTGTGTGTCTTCACTGGCCGTTACTCGTGGGTCTAATTATTACATTCACACACATAACAACACAAGGTGATCTCTGATCGGCCGCCTTTATTTCTACCTGGCGGTTATTGCAAATTCATACATCTCGACAATTATGACCTACATATAATATAGTCAGTGAACATATCATCTGTGCAGTTTTACTGAAATATCTCGCAGGAACCTCACATCTTGACAGGATAATTGTGGTTCATCTATCCATTCGCGCTCCTGTCATTCTCTATTCTATTCTATTCTATTCTATTCTATTCTATTCTATTCTATTCTATTCTATTCTATTCTATTCTATTCTTCTTAATCACGCTCGGCATTATCTTATGTTGGACCGTTCCCATTGAACGGCCCTTCCTACTCTATCTATTGGTTGTCAGCTAATTTAAGTTGGACCATTCCCCATTGAACGGCCCTCCCTACTCTATCTACTTGCTGTTGCCGGTTCCGTTACTGCTATTAGTCTATTTTCCAATTGTCTGTTGCTGTTGTCGACTATTTTGCGCTCATCGGCTGGTTGGACCTCTCTGCTGGCGCAGATCTCCAACTGAATTCTATTAAACTTCTAACTGTCCAGCCGTTCTCTGCTTGTTCCACCTTTTAACGTCAGTTATCCCCTCTGGCTTCCATCCCTACTGCTCTATGCTCATAGTATTCTACTGTCGCTTTTGCTTTCCATGGCTCTCAACTGTCCAATTGCTCTCTGCGGCCGCCGATCTCCAACTAAATTCTATTTCTTATCCACTTCCAACCGTCTAGCCAACTACGTCATCCTATTTTTCCACGTCATCCTCTTTTCTACGTCATTTTTTCTTTTTCTGCGCACTATACTGCACCAATTTTCCCTCTACATCTTTTAGTGCGCAATTCTCTTCTACAGGCCGTCGGAGCAGAGCATCAGGGCCCAGACAGAGTTAGAGCAAGGCCGCTGGAGCAGAACATCAGGGCCCAGACAGAGTTAGAGCAAGGCCGCTGGAGCAGAACATCATGACCGAGACAGAGTTAGAGCTAGGCCGCTGGAGTAGAGCATCAGGGCCCAGACGGAGTTAAAGCAAGGCCGCTGGAGCAGAACATCAAAGCCCAGACAGAGTTAGAGCAAGGCCGCTGGAGTAGAACATCAGGGCTCAGACAGAGTTAGAGCAAGGCCGCTGGAGTAGAACATCAGGGCCCAGACAGAGTAAGAGCAAGGCCGCTTGAGCAGAACATCAGGGCCCAGACAGAGTTAGAGCAAGGCCGCTGGAGCTGAACATCAGGACCCAGACATAGATAGAGCTAGGCCGCTGGAGTAGAACATCAGGGCCCAGATGGAGTTAAAGCAAGGCCGCTGGAGCAGAACATCAGGGTCCAGACAGAGTTAGAGCAAGGCCGCTGGAGTAGAACATCAGGGCCCAGACAGAGTTAAAGTAAGGCCGCTGGAGCAGAACATCAGGGCCCAGACAAAGTTAAAACAATGCCGCTGGAGCAGAACATCAGGGCTCAGAATATTGAACAATGTAGTTCGAGCACAACGGTAGACCGGACAGTTGAGTAGTCAAGTTAAAGTCTGACAGTGAAATTAAAATACATTAGTTTAGACTTTCAGTTTGAGGAACAGAGCGGAGAATATATACATATATATATATATATATATATATATATATATATATATATATAATCGTTATAACCATCATCAGGTTGCATGTCCTTTGCAGAATGTTGCATTCACCACAACCTGTCTGAAAGAATATCTGTCTCTAGCTAGATCTCCTACTTCTTCTGTTGTCATGTTCAAGGTCTCCTTGAAACCAGCTTCCTATTGGTACGCCCCTGGTGCGTCGCCCAGGAACTATGCCTTCCATTATTGTTCTTTCCAGCCAGCTGTATCTTTTGACGTTGCCATAGTATTTTAATTGCCTCTGTAGAATGGTGTTTACAAGCTAGTTCTATTTAATGTTTGAATCTTTTAATAAGTCTTCATTGCTCTTTTTCATTATCCAAGGATTTTTCTATAGCGTTTTATTTCGAATGAAATAGTTTTTTTTTCTTGTTGTTTCCGAGATTGTCCATGATTCACAACCGTATGTTGTTATCGGGAAGATAAATGTCCTTTGTAATTTTTATTTTACTCCCTTTTTGATATTGTGCCATATGTTCTCCATGATGTTTAATATGTATGCTGCTATTGCTAATTTTCTTTTGATCACATTCTGGGAGTCTCCATTATTAGCTATTACAGATCGCAGATACTCATCGTGTTACTATTTCAAGTTCTTCACTGTTGATGATAAGTTTGGGTTGGTTTATATATATATATTTATAAATAGACACAATAGCTTAAGAGAGTAGCTTGGCAGAAGGTCAACAACAGAAATTATAAAGAGCTGTCGAGATCGAAAGTTGTAGAGAAACATGATCAACTGCGCCAGTAGGCCTGGTACTTGATGATGATGATGATGATGATGATGATGATGATGATGATGATGATAAATGGACCAAATTCATGTGGGAAGCTAAACTGTTTACGTGTCGATAGACAGATTGTACGGGCGTGAACTAGCGATAGCATCCCGATGAGATATAGAACTTCTAGCTGAAGAAGCAGAGATTCTGAGATTGTTCTAATTTATTAGGATGATGTTCATATGATTGTTCAATACACCAGAATTAAGCACAGGCGTCATCATTGTGAGTGTTTGGAATAGATCCAGAGTATCAAGACAAAAGGAAGTCGAGCGTGTACTATAATGAACATTTCAATCCATAACGAATACCGTTAAAGAGAGAGCATGACTTCTGTGACATTGAATGCCTTTGAAATGTATGCCCGTAATCTAGATAAATGGGTGTTATATGCTAAAAGACTTGAATTACAAAAACCAGAGTTATCATCCTAGCTATACATATAGGCTGAAAGATATTTTGTCAAACACTAAAGGTACAAGTGTTTGTGAACCACTGCCTTGTGTGGCGAGAGACAGAAATTACTAAAACTGTGGCAGATAGAATATCATTTCTAAAGCATTGACATAGCAGTGGATGTATCATTACACGGCAGACGAAGAGGAAATAGGAGAATGTCACAATCGCAATAAAAGTCTAAACCCAGTAATATTGCAAGGACAACAACACGTTAGCGGCTACAAGAGAAGTATTTTTTCCTTAAATTCTTATTAATGTAATGATCATGCACAACATCATTGTTGATTCCAGGAATAACTACATAAAGGATTCAACAATGTCACAACGCTACATTAGTACCAATACGTATCGCCACTGGATTAAATCATATGAATTAATCAAGATCGCACGTAGTCACACTGATGAACCATTTAACTTCAAATTAACTAAATAAATAATGGTTGAGTATAACATTTCATTTTCCATTTTTGACAATAGAGACAAGAAAAAGAGCTCTTAAATGTTATGTAGAGCCAGTCTTAACATATGGATGTGAATCCTGGACAATAGGACAACAGACAAGAAAATCACTGGAGTCTGTAGAAATGTGGTTTTGCAGAAGAATGTTGAGAATACCATGGGCAGCTAAGAAGAGTAATGATAATGTTCTGAAAGAGGTCAAAGCAAAAAGAGAGCTAATTCCCAATGTTAGTAAGAAACAGTCATCATTTGTTGGGCCATGTAATGAGAAGAGAAGAGCTGGAATATATTGTGACAACTGGAAAAATTGAGGGACAAAGAGATAGAGGGAAGCCAAGAGAAAAAATACCAGACAGCTTAAGAGAAAGTCTTGGCAGAAGATAATAAATAACTGTCGATATCGAAAGTTGTGGAGTGACATGATCACCTACGCCAGCAAGTCCGGTACTTGATGATAATGATAACATTTAATAGTAAAAGAAAGTAACAAAATAGGTCTCAGTCTGAATAGTAAGAAAACAGAAGTGAAGGTCATATCGAAGAAACAATCATCACCATCATGCAATATAGAAATAAACAGGACAATTCTGAAACAAGTGCAACGCGTCAAATACTTGGGCACAATAATAATATCATATGGAAGATGCAACACGGAAATAAAATGTAGAAGAGCTCAGGCCAAAATAGCATTTCAGAAAATAAAAATATCTTATGCAACAAAACTTTTGTCAATAGAAATGTCAAAGAGAGTTCATCGGTGCTATGTAGAACCAATTCTGACCTATGGAAGTGAATAATGGACAGTGGACAAACAAATGAAAAGACGATTAGAGGCCACAGAGATGAGATTTCTGATGAAGAATGTTGAAAGTTCCCTGGACAGCGAAAAAAAACAATGAGAAAATTCTCAAATAGGCCAACACAAAAAGGGAACTCCTAATAAACATCAGAAAGAAACAATCCACATTTTCCGAGCACATCATGAGAAGAGGAATGTTGGAATACTCTGTTCATCATCATGTGCCATACCGGTTGGCGTAGGCGATCATGTCCTTCCACAATCTTTTATCTACAGCGCATCGTATCAGTTCCGTTGTTGACTGTTTTCCATGCAATGGCACCAAGCTATCCAGTATTTTCTCTCTCTGTCGTCCGCGATCTCTCGTTCCTTTTATTTTGCCAGCTATAACCAAGTATCCCAACTTTTATCTTCTCAAGATTTGCCCGAAAAATGTTGATTTTTAATACTTTGCTATAACTGGTAAAATAAAAGGAAAGAGAGATTGCGGACGACAAAGAGAGAAAATATTTGATAGCTTGGTGTCATTACATGGAAAACATTCAACAACAGAACTGATACGATGCACTATAGATAGAGAATTGTGGAAGGACATGATCGCATACGCCAACCAGTATAGCACATGATGATGACTATAACATTGGGTATTACCATACATCTCCAAAATAACAAATGTACATCAATACTAAAATAAGGAGTTAAGCAAGTTTTTGTACTATAGCCATATTTATTTCATAGGTATAAAGAGATTATGTTTAGATCCATGAAGGACATACCAGAATATCAGTAGGTGATCATATTGTAAACAACCTGAGGTATCCCCTAGATACCGTCTTAACTGCTCAGTGTAAAAATAAACTACAGAAAATTGTTGACATTATAGCAGCGGTTCTTAAGCTTTTCACTATCAGTGGCTATTTCTACGGGCTTGTCTTCCTCTCCTGCAGTGAGCTGCTGTAGCTCATACACATTAACAGAAAATAGATATCTAATCTATTTTTTACTTGCATCAGGAACAGGAAAATAGTCACGAAAACTGTGCTACAAATGTCGTGCTATACGTGATGTGTCGTCCTTCGACTAGTCTTCATTGATGGATTCAAGTACCTTTCCGGGGTTTGGAAACGGTTCATAGTTTCTCTTTAATAGACGATGATGTCATCATTTGTTATGATTGCTTAGATCTTGTTGTAAATCTGAAAAACTAGAACATTTTCTCCTTCAATATTTAATGTTGAGCGTATTTCAACGGGTGAAGATTTAATGTTGAGCGTATTTCAACGGGTGAAAATTTAATGTTGAGCGTATTTAAACGAGTGAAGATTTAATTTTGAGCGTATTTAAACGAGTGAAGATTTAATGTTGAGCGTATTTCAAAGGGTGAAGATTTAATGTTGAGCTTATTTAAACGGGTGACGATTTAAGTTGAGCGTATTTAAACGAGTGAAGATTTTAATGTTGAGCGTATTTAAACGAGTTAAAATTTCTGAAAAATATGCCTATCTTGATAACAAGGAGAGGTAAAATTTCTTTAAATTTCCATAATCGAGGAAAAATAAAAATTTACCACATGACAGCCAACGGGGCTTTCATCGTGAAACAAGTTGATAGTAACAAGTAAAGAGCCCCGTCACGCTAAGTGACGTATACGGAATATTGTGTTAGTGACCATAATTTTTATAGATCTTCGGCACATGATTTTTTGGGATAATATGGTCGGTATTACGCCCGTGCCGTTTTACATTTCAAGAAAAAAATCAGGTACCGATTTAAGGCTGGGTGAACCCGGAAGTCGTCGATCAGGACCTCTTGTCCTTTGTAGTCCAGCTCACTAACCACTGAGCTATCACAACTCCCAAAAGATGATAGTGTTCATTGTCAATATTTTTGCAGAGTTGACTAAGATGTCTTGGATTCTGTGATTTTAAAAAAAATTGATAATTTTGCTTCATTTAAGTTCTGCATTCATTTGTCTAGCCTCTACTAAGCAAGTAGAGCTTCCTTGTGTTTGCAGCAATGGTGTCAAGTCACCGAAGGTTATGTGGATATGGTGTCAGTTCACCGAAGGTTATATGGCTATGGTTTCAGTTCACCGAAGGTTATGTGGCTATGGTGTAAATTCACCGAAGGTTATGTGGCTATGGTTTCAGTTCACCGAAGCTTATGTGGCTATGGTGTCAATTCATCGAAGGTTATATGGCTATGGTTTCAGTTCACCGAAGGTTATGTGGCTATGGTGTCAATTCACCGAAGATTATATGGCTATGGTTTCAGTTCACCGAAGGTTATGTGGCTATGGTGTCAATTCATCGAAGGTTATGTGACTATGGTGTCAAATCACCGAAGGTTATATGGCTATGGTGTCATGTCACCGAAGGTTATATGGCTATGGTGCCAAATCACCGAAGGTTATATGGCTATAGTGTCAAATCACCGAAGGTTATATGGCTATGGTGTAAAATCACCGAAGGTTAGGTGGCTATGGTATCAAGTCACCGAAGGTTATGTGGCAATGGTGTCAAGTCACCGAAGGTTATATGGCTATGTTGTCAAGTCACCGAAGGTTAGGTGGCTATGGTGTCAAGTCACCGAAGGTTAGGTGGCTATGATGTCAAGTCACCGAAGGTTATGTGGCAATTGTGTCAAGTCACCGAAGGTTATATGGCTATGGTGTCAAGTCACCGAAGATTATATGGCTATGGTGTCAAGTCACCGAAGGTTATATGGCTATGGTGTCAAGTCACCGAAGGTTATATGGCTATGGTGTCAAGTCACCGAAGGTTATATGGCTATGGTGTCAAGTCACCGAAGGTTATATGGCTATGGTATCAAGTCACCGAAGGTTATATGGCTATGGTGTCAGTTCACCGAAGGTTTGTGGCAATGGTGTCAAGTCACCGAAGGTTATATGGCTATGGTGTCAGTTCACCGAAGGTTATATGGCTATGGTGTCAGTTCACCGAAGGTTATATCGCTATGGTCATTTTACAAGTCCTGTAAGCTTTGCAGTCATTTCTCGTGATCCGTGTGTGCTAAACTCAAACGCATTTCAATTAATCAAGGTCATGAGATGTTATAAAATTGTTGATAGATGCTTCTTCAGCTGTAGCGTGTATAACGAGTGGATGAAGAGTATGTCTTCGAAAACATTTCTCTCAAACATAACATAGTATAGTTAGGTGACTTTGTTATTTCTGTGCTGTCGTCAAATTGAAGAACAAATTAGTAGGGAAATGCGAATTATTTCTAATAATTGCTCGTTCTTTGAATTTGACTGACAAACCGCCAATTCGCTTCTTAACTGTGCCATTTGACAATGGTCATTGGCAGCTTTTTTGTTGATCAATGCAGAAACCACTATGCAGAACGTTGTGGAGAGACAAGATCACCTACACCTGCAGGCATAATATTTGATGATGATGATGATGATGATGATGATGATGATGATGATGATGATGATGATGATGATGATAACGAGAACAGAATGTGACAACTGGAAAAAAATTAAAGAAAGGAGAGACAGAGGAAACAACAGAATTGATAAATAGATACACAGATATGAAGTTGTGTAGAGACATGATCAACTATGCCAACTGGTATGGTAGTTAATGATGGATGTGACATAATGACCAAGCTTGTATGTATACACAGACATCGTATGGATCTCCGGTCTATCCATCTTTCGTTCGCCTGAAGTATTGTCTAAATCTGCAATGTATAAACTTTCATGTATAAACTTTATTGTTATTTGTAATTCTGAATCTCCAGTAACACTTTTCTGTCGTCAAAATTAAAGATCTTTATCAAACTCAGATGCGTCTCTGGTTGTAGTAAATCCAATCTGACTACGAAAATAGAGCGTATCTACGACCATTTAACGTCTTTGTTTGCGCGACGAAGAGGGGCAGTTTTCGGCTGAATATAGCAGAAGAGTAGTCATTCATTGTCGCTTGTGTATTTTAGAATGTTTATTATATTTTATTTATTGATGTTTAAACAATGTAATTTAATGATAGCTTGATGCATTATCTTTGTGCATAGCTTAAACAAAGTTCAAAGTTGAACGCATTCGAAAATAAATGTCTAAGGAAAATACTTGGTATAGCGTGGAACGAATTCAAAACAAACGAGGAAATTAGAGAAATCGCCAATCAACCACTAATATCTTCAGTAATAAAGAAAAGACGATGGTCATATGTTGGACATGTGATGAGAAGAGATAATAACCGAATAGCAAAGCAAGCCCTCATATGGGAAACAACAGGTAAGAGAAAAAGAGGAAGACCCAGAGAGACACTGAGAAGAACATTGATGATTGAGGCAAGAGCAGCAGGATTCGGCTCTCTCAATGAGATAGAGCTGCTTGCACAGAACAGAGACAAATGGCGAGATTTGATAAAATATTTTTAAAAGAATTGAAAACTGCTGGAGCAAAAATTCAGATAAGAGACGGAGTATCTTGGTCTACACCCTATAGGCCGGCTACGGCTCGAAAGGTCAATAGATAGATAAATAGTTTAAACAAGCTCGAGGACAAACATGGAGTTGTCTAACTTCCATCTGTGCTTCAATAAGTGCCGTCTGTTACTTCTCATTTCTGTCTCATTTCAAATAAACTTATGCATGAGTCAGATGTCTGAATCACCAGGTTGCTATCGATTTCCGATATTTTGTCTATGTTTAACTAATTCCCACAAGTTCGCCATAGTATATGAAACATTCATAAATTGACGAATGCTTTTCTAATTATATATTACTATCTTACAGAGCCGGATATTCAGAAGTGGCAACGGAGACCACGACTTCTCTAATGTTTTATCAGAATACAAAGCAAAAATGTGTTCCAGTACAATGTGTTAAATGTCAGCGAGCAGCCAGCCACCCTATTCCAGTCAGCCGTGGTACAGCTGAAGTAATTCGAGCCGTTACAAATAGATAGGCTTCAATGGGTCAAACCTACTACAACACAACGGAATCTATTGACATGTGTATGAGAACTAGGTAGTCAAGTTCTGCAGTCAGATCCTGGTTGCTATGGCAACAGGGGAGCATCTATCTAATACGATGGCGTTCAACCTATATTTTTTTAAACTATAGAGGTAGAGCCAATAGGAGGCAGACTTATATAGTGCCTTCTTAGAATCACTGCGCTGCATCTGAACAAAAACTGTAGCTGATTTTAACAGCAAAATGATGTTTCTTTTTCAAAAATTTACACAATGCAGATAACAAAAATATTATGATGTAATTATAATAATTTAGGGCAATTATTGAATTAATTATTTTACATAGCGTAAATTGCAGTAACCTTTGTGTCAAGAATTATCAGGTTAAAGGTCAACTTAAAAGTTTGGTGACATGTCCTGGCCGGCTTGACCCCACCGTCCTCATATTCTATGTTACCATTCTCTCACCGAAGATTGCTTCTACTATCCTACCTTTTCCCCTAAATGTCAATTATTTTGTTCACATTTTATTTGGAATTCTCTCTCTAGTAAAACTTTAAAGTAATGTTTGTTATACCACTCAAAAGCTAATTGTTGTAAAATTGCTTGCAATATAACAAACTTATACAATTCTCTACCAAGTGCCATGTTTAACACATATCTGTGCTAGATTAAATTAGGAGTCGTCAGATCTTGTACGGATGTACATGCCTCTAGAGACGGTTTAAAACACATTGTCTAGAAGGGCAGCGATAATGTTCCGAAAAGGATAAGAACAAGAACACATCCTTGTTTGACTCCACAGTTTATTTCAAAGGGCTGGGAAGATTTACTCTCGAACTGGATGATGGCAGACATATTGTTGTGAAATGACTGTATCATCTTGAAAAATGTAAAGGTTGGCAGCCAACATATTCCAGCACCCTGCACAGACCTGCTCGGCTCACAGTGTCCAAAACCTTTGTGAGATCAACGAAGGCTATCAATAAAGGTCAACATTCGTGAAATTGTTGTTATTCAATCCGGGACACATAGTCATAACGTTCAAGGTGCCGAATACAAGAAATTGTGCTTTGCCAAAAACGCACTATCCTCCTTCCGGTTCCTCTTTGAAGCGTCCTGAAGGAGGGACAAGGTCTTTACGTTCGGAAACAAAGTTGAGCTGCATGGGATGCCAGAAGATGGATAATACACCATCGACTGCTTTAGGGTCTCTCCCTCCGGATTTTCTGTTTAGGTTTACTCCCGTAGCCTTCGAACTCTCCCGAGTTTTCTCACAAGGCAGTGAACGAACTGGACGAGAAAATCGCTGTCGAAAATAGGCATTCGTCGGTGCAACAGTGAAAACAATGACCTAACATCGATAGGTCTATCTCGATTGAAGAGACTAAAATAAAACTATCGTTACAAATATCGCATCGATAACGGTTACTACGAAGTTTTAACGCTAGTTCGTGTCATAACCTGTACTGTTGTTTGAGGTCAGCACTCGGACATTTATTTGTTTTTTTTTCAGAGCCAAAGATAAGACGCAAAATGTGATCGCATGTTGACTATGTTTTCTTGAAATGTTATTTCCCTTTCCCGTTTTATTTTAAATACCACAGCCTTTTCACATTACTCGTGAATCGTGCGTAAAGATTTACTTTATTTCTTTGGAAAAAAAAACTAAAAAAACTGTTATACACAATAAATTTCTAAATTAACCTAAACAGCTAAATAAAAACAGTCGTTCATTATGTTTTTTTTTTTTATAAACAATTTATTGTACGTTTGATCAATAGTGAGTTGTGGTTATTTTTCTTTTTAGCGAAAACTAGTAAATTTAAGTGTCCGTGACCTTAGATAACGCATTGCTGGCACAAGAGTTTTAAGCCAGCTATAAACTGTGTTTGTCCTGAACTACGGAATATATCCTTGGATAAAATTTGAGTCGTCATCTTTTGAACGAAATGAGCTATATAATCGGACTGTTTTTTTTGTAAGATGATGTCAACTCCTTTAATCAATAATCAATTATCAATTACATAGGTCAACCTATTTAACTATAATTTATTAACCACCTCCATAACATCTTGAACATACTGAATGAAACGTATCAGGAATGTACGTTACCAAACGCCCCACCAGGTACGTAATATAAGACACTGTAACCAAACGCCCCACCAGGTACGTAATATAAGACACTGTAACCAAACGCCCCACCAGGTACGTAATATAAGACACTGTAACCAAACGCCCCACCAGGTACGTAATATAAGACACTGTAACCAAACGCCCCACCAGGAACGTAATATAAGACACTGTAACCAAACGCCCCACCAGGTACGTAATATAAGACACTGTAACCAAACGCCCCACCAGGTACGTAATATAAGACACTGTAACCAAACGGCCCACCAAGTACGTAATATAGGACACTGTAACCAAACGCCCCACCAGGAACGTAATATAAGACACTGTAACCAAACGCCCCACCAGGTACGTAATATAAGACACTGTAACCAAACGCCCCACCAGGAACGTAATATAAGACACTGTAACCAAACGGCCCACCAGGTACGTAATATAAGACACTGTAACCAAACGGCCCACCAAGTACGTAATATAGGACACTGTAACCAAACGGCCCACCAGGCACGTAATGTAAGAGACTGTAACCAAACGCCCCACCTGATACGTAATATAAGACATTGTAACCAAACGCCGCACCAGGTACGTAATATAAGACACTGTAACCAAACGGCCCACCAGGTACGTAATATAAGACACTGTAACCAAACGCCGCACCAGGTACGTAATATAAGACATTGTAACCAAACGCCGCACCAGGTACGTAATATAAGACACTGTAACCAAACGCCCCACCAGGTACGTAATATAAGACACTGTAACCAAACGCCCCACCAGGTACGTAATATAAGACACTGTAACCAAACGCCCCACCAGGCACGTACTATAAGGCACTGTAACCAAACGCCCCACCATGTACGTACTATAAGACACTGTAACCAAACGCCCCACCAGGTACGTAATATAAGAGACTGCGCTTAACGTTTTTTAATATTTGATAGGATACTATTTGTACGGTTGTTAAAAATACATATGCATAAACAGATTATTTACAACGACGCATAAACATTCAGACAACGTAATCGTACATCTAATCTATACAAGTATAGTCGAACGTATAAGTTATAACATTGCCTTGCTCTATAAGACTATTCACAAGTGTTAAGTCTCTAATTTATAATCCTATTAGTTAACGGTCACACTGTCACAGCAGCGGTTCTCAAACTAATATTTTTTTTCTGGGGGACGCCTGCATGGGTTTCATCATCATCATCATCATCGTCGTCGTTATAAGGTACCATGGCGGTTGGTTTGGGCGATATTCTCTCTACACATCTCACGGTCCTCATGCATGCCATTATTTCAGTCGGTGATCTTTTATTATGACATTTGAGTAAGCTGTTCAATGATTTTTCTCTTGTTTTTCCTCTGCTTGTCATACCATTCATTCTGCCTGTTGTTAGAGCATTCTCAATGCCTTCTTTCCGCATCATATACCCAATAAGTATGGACTGTAGATCAGCATTTTCTTATGATTCTTCATTAGAAATCGCTGCTATCCATGGAATTGGTAGAATTCTTCTGATAATCCACATCTCAGCTGCCTCTAATGTTCTATGTGTTGTCTTGCTTATCGCCCATGTTTCACTTCCACATATTTATCGCCCCAGTGTTATGCTCTTTTCTTGCTTGGCTCCATATTCTAATACTCCTCATCATATTTATTTTGTCCAACTCATTCTTGCCCCTTCTTTAGTAACAGATCTTCATCATACCAACCACCACCTTGTTATTTTAATAATCAACAGTTAATTCATGTATTGCTTCCCCTCATTTTATTTTACAAACTCATCCTCGGAACAACCTTATTTATTTACCTAGTCTTTACTTCAACATCTTTCTATTTTACAAACTCATCCTCGGAACAATCATATTTATTTACCTAGTTTTTACTTCAACATCTTTCTATTTTACATACTCAGCCTTCTGCTTCTTCTAACTGTACAATTTTGTAATTATTTCTTAATTATTTCTTTCTTTGCTCACACACATTGTACCTAGTTAAATTTCTTTTCAGAGTAACACTCTTAAGACTTCTTCTTTCCTTCCTCATCTGCCTTTCAGCGTCGAGGGGAGATATAATTTGCGGTCTTGTGCTCTTCTGTTTGCCTCTGCTGCTGTTATGTTTCCTAGTTCTTCTAAAATTCCGTCAATCCATCTTTTTCAAGGTCAACCCTTGGGTCTGGTGTTCTTGCAACGTTTGAGGGCTCGTTGTGTTTTGATCTTTCTGCCTTATCACGTAACCAAACCATTTGATTTCTTGTTTCTTTATATATTCTATGGCGGGGGTTATTCCTAGTTTTTACCTCAGTTCCTCATTTCTGATCTTATCTCCCAGGTTGTTTCCTGTCATTCGTCTAACACATTTCATCTCCATATAGATTATTGTTCTGATTGTTCTTGCATCTAGGGGCCAGGACTGGCATTGGTGGGCAACGTTGGGATGATGATTGTATTATAAAGTGCATGTTTTGCCTCTAGAGTTATTCCCTTGTTGGACAATAGTGGTGATAACTGCATAATGATTTGACACTCTTTGATGCATCTTGAGTCTATCTCTGCTGTTTGTGAATTGTCGTTTGTTACTAAACTTCCTAGGTATTTGAATTTCTTTACTTGTTTTAGTTCCCTGCCTTCTATAGTTATGTTGATGTTCTGTTTATCTTTATCGTCATTCATGACTTCTGTTTTGTTGATTTTCATGTTGTATTTTGTGCATGTGCTATTGAGTTTATTTAAGTGTTCTCGTAAGTCTTCTATTTGTTCATGTATTTGTGCATGATTGTCTGCAAATAAAAGCGCGCTGATCTCCTCTGTCTCTGATGGGTTGGCTAACTTGCATATATAGTCCATGTATGTAATAAACAGTAGGCGGAATAGTGCGAACCCCTGTCTTACACCTGATCTAACTTCGAAGTGATCTGTGTAGCCTGCTGCTGTTCTGACTGTGTAGCTGCTGTTGATGTAAAGACTTTTAATTAAATTGGTTAGATATTGGCTTACTCAGTATGTTAGTATCTCCCACAGTTGTTCTCTATTTACTCTGTCGAATGCTTTTTCCTGGTCAATGAAAGCTATGTATACATTTTGATTGCGTTTTGCCGTGTTTTTTTTTCTTTTCTGCAAGCTGTTTTAAGGTGGATAGAGCGTCAGTACATCCTTTGTTTTGTTCGGAACCCCATTTGATAGTCGCTTAACTCTAGTTCTGTTATTGATCTCAGCCTTTTTTTCCACAATTTTGGCGTATAACTTTCCTTCATAGCTGAAAAGCGATATACCTCTATATTGATTGCAGTCTCTCTTGCTACCTTTTTTTTTCCATATTGAAACGATGATCGCCTTTTTCCACTCTTCTGGAGCTTTTGTTGGTGCCATTGCTGCACTGAATATTCTGTGGAGTCATGTCACTCCTATTTCTACTGCTGCTGCTATTATTTCTACTGGTATGTTATCTATCCCCGGTGCTTTATTTCCTGGTGCATATTTGATTACTTCATCGATTTCCTCTTTCATGATGTTGGGTTTAGTATTTGTGCGTTCTTGTATTGGTTTTTGTTGTCTTATTGGCAGTTGGTGAGGTAATTTTCAAGACAATGTCCTATCATTCTTCCTATTTGATGTTCACACTCCTTTTTGCAAGCCTAGATGGCCAGCAAGAAAATGTCTTAATTTATCATTAATATAATTAATCTACTAAGAACACTAACAATAATATCCAACGACGTATAATTTTAAATAATAAAAACATAGTAGGAAGACTGTGCTAAAGTCAAGGAGACCTTGAGCTCGCAGACTAGAGACGAACATTTCTTGAGATGGGCTTTGGTGAGTGCAGCGTTCTGCAAATGACAGGCAACTAGACGGTGATGAAGAAACTGTAATCGATATTCTCGCTGCAGTATTCAATTAAATCTGTCGAACAGAGAAACAACCAATGAAAGTTCTCCATGAAGGATCCCCATGAATGTTTTCCATGAAGGTTCTCCATTAAGGATCCCCATGAATGTTTTCCATGAAGGTTCTCCATGAATGTTCTCCATGAAAGTCCTCCATGAATGTTTTCCATGAAGATTCTCTATGAAGGTTCTCCATGAATGTTCTCCATGAAAGTCCTCCAAGTTTCCAGGAGAAGATCGGGATGGATGTATCCTGAGTGCGGTGTGATGATCACAGCACAACTTAATATAGAGTAACATAAGCAAAACCTTTCCCCAGCTTTATTACAAATCAACCATTACGGCTGCGTGAGATTTAGACTTGGTGAGACCCTGGCTAAAATAAATTACATTTTAAACCCCACCCCCGTTAATAAGGTAGCACCAGAAGGTCTCTATCATAGATTACAATATAAACATATTTGAGGCCCCCTCGGATTGTGAGGCCCTAAGCTGTAGCTTATTTAGCTTAGGCCTAAATCCAGCCCTGCATCACGGAAACCCATTGGAAGAATGGGTTCACCACAACATTTAAAGTACAACAATGACACCTGCTGGCACCAACACTGATTTAGATATTTCTAGAACAGATAATGAAAGAATCTCCGAAGACCATGCTTGTACACACATAGTGAATATTGACCCACCATCTGGAATGTCCGTTCTGCATGGAGGATAATCGGATTAGCAGACTGTGGAGAGGAACGTGCTGCAGTGACAAATAAACACAGTCAAGCTTTTACAGAATATGAGGACAATAATAAAAAAAATAAATAAGTACGTATTACTGATGGGCATGCCGAGGTGACAGACGAATATAAATTAGGCAGTTACGCTGGTATTTGTTACAGGACTCGATAAAATCCGTCAACAAAAATAGGAAACAGGAAGCAATAGACAGTCCGAGCAGTGCTCTTCGAAACAATGCCTTGCCACAAGTGATATCTTTACTTATGAACTATGACAGCTCCTATTGTTGGCAAGTCTTGCATGTAATTCTCCTAAGATCTTGAGAATAAGGTCATCTCTCAGTTCTGCAGTTATTGATCAGCACAACTGTAGTCTGGGAGCCGCGATAGCTCAGTGGTTAGTGAACTGGACTACAAAGGACATGAGGTAGGGTTCGATCTCAACTGACGGCTTCCGGTTCACCCAGCCTTAAATGGGTACCAGATTTTTTTCTGGGAAAGTAAAGCGGCACGGGCGTAATACCGACCACATTACCCCAAAAATCATGTACTGAAGGTCTGTAAAATTTAAGGTCACTAACACCACAACTGTAGTCGGAATTTCTAATTATCATTTACAGACCACACACACACTCACTCATACACAAAGGCCTTAGAATATACTTTCCTTGCTGGAGCCAAGGTACCCTTAGAGCAACAAAACTGGAAGCTGTCAACGACTCATAGCTGATGGTTTGCGCCAGGGTCGGTGAACCAGAACCATCCAGACTCTACTTTTGCGGTGCCTCTAGCAAGTACCTAACAAATATAGTCTGGCCAAGTGAATAGGGATCGAGAGGGAAAGCAACCCGGTACTCAAAATCGGATGTCGAAGACGGATGTGTTGGGTCGAAAGGTGCAAATATCATAGTTTTTACTACAAACAGTAAAACAATGCAGTTACGCCCACTTAATGTCCTTTTAAGGGCGGATGACAAAATGTGATAACTTGAGTCGAGTTATGTGAATCAAAACTATTCAGGAGATGAAGTATTTTTTTAGTCATTGGGTGAACGCGCACATTTGGCCTTGATAATATTCAACAATGGACAATTATAAAAGGAAACATTTCCAGAGGATTGGAGTGTGGAGTATAGAAAGGTTTTGAGTCCGTCTGCTTAGAGATGAAGGACATAAACAGTTGAGATAAGTTATACATCACCCTAATCCATGTTCTTTATATTGTGTTTATTCTTGTCATCTTGTGCTTATTCATGTCATCTCATGGCTATTCATGTCATCTTGTACTTATTCATGTCATCTCATGGCCATTCATGTCATCTTGTGCTTATTCATGTCATCTCATGGCCATTCTTGTCATCTTGTTTTAATTCATGTCATATTGTTTTTAATTAGGTCATCGTGTGTCATTCATGTCATCTCCTGTTCATTCATATCATCTTCTATCATTTGTGTTATCTCGTGGTCATTCATGTCATCTTGTGTTCATTCATGTCATCTTGTATTTATTCATGTCATTTTTATTCATTCATGCCTTCTTGTGGCCATTCATGTCATTTTGTGGTCATTTATGTCATTTTGTTGCATAGACAGAGACATTAAAGAACAATTTATCTAAGTATCTGTTTGGGTTGTCCTGCCAGACAGAGAGATTAAAGAACACGTTAACTAAGTATCAGTTGAAGGTTGCCATGCCAGACAGAGAGATTAAAGAACACGTTAACTAAGTATCATTTGGGGGTTGTCATGCCAGACAGAAAGATTAAAAACCACGTTAACTAAGTATCTGTTTGGGTTGTCCTGCCAGACAGAGAGATTAAAGAACACATTAAATAAGTATCATTTGGGGGTTGCCATGCCCGACAGAGAGATTAAAGAACACGTTAACTAAGTATCATTTGGGGGTTGTCATGCCAGACAGAAAGATTAAAAACCACGTTAACTAAGTATCAGTTGGGGGTTGTCATGCCAGACAGAGAGATTAAAGAAAACGTTAACTAAGTATCATTTGGGAATTGCCATGCCAGACAGAAAGATTAAAGAACACATTAACTAAGTATCATTTGGGGGTTGTCATGCCCGATTGAGAGATTAAAGAACATGTTAACTAAGTATCAATTGGGGGTTGTCATGCCAGACAAAGAGATTAAAGAACACGTTAACTAAGTATCAATGGGGGTTGTCATGCCCAACTGAGAGATTAAAGAACACGTTAACTAAGTATCAATTTATCAATTGGGGTTGTCATGCCAGACTGAGAGATTAAAGAACACGTTATCTAAGTATCAATTGGGGGTTGTCATGCCCGACTGAGAGATTAAAGAACACGTTATTTAAGTATCAGTTGTTGGTTCTAACTTGTAAATGTTTTAAAAGGAGTACAAGAGAGCAGTAAGGCAGCGAAGAACGCAATGCCAATTGAACGATTTGTAGCTGGTTACACATTGTTGCTGAAACAACTTTGTGCTAGAACAACGAGAGAAGGAAATCGAATTTTCGGGGGAGAGGGGAAGAGATAGATATTTGGTTACAGGAAAGTTAAAGGTTGACGATATATTAATGGATGAACGGATGTGCTGCCAGACATTAGATGAAATATCAGTTAGACCGAGTGTTGAACATCATGCAGAACAGGAGACATTTTTGGATATGTTTTATGTATCTGGTCTCAGGGGACAAAAGAAATTTCACGTGTTAATACTTTTATTTTCTTCGCGTTTTTTTTTTTAGATATTTATTGCATCCTGTTTATTTATATTTCAATTCATCATCAATGATTACAAGGTGCTGACATATCAACATCATCATGTGCCATACCGGTTAGCGAGTGATCATGTCCTTCCACAATTTTCTACCCACAGTCATCGTTTCATTTCTGCTGGTGACTGTTTTCCATGATGCCATGGCACCAACCTATCTAGTATCTTCTCTCTTGTTGTCCGCAACTTCTCTTTCCCTGTATTTTGCCAGTTGTACCATCCACCATCTGTTCCACTGGTTTCACGTAACTCTGACTCTGATTGGGGGAAGGGGTATAAACGGGTACCCCACTTCGCCCTAGGGTGTCCCATAGACCTGCGGGAGAAATGAGATGTCTTACTCCTTTGGTAGGAAATAGCCCTTCCAAGCTAGCCACTGACATATTGTACGTGTGATAAATGCATGATTTTTGCAATTAAAGGAAATGTAATGGCAATCTCATTAATGAATTAATCAATCACATGGACTTAAAGGTGCGTATATTCATTCCGCAGCAAAGTGTGGGTTTAACGCTACATTACACTTAGTTGTGTCAATTGCCAAATAAAACTGCAGCTTTCCACAACGCATTCCACCAATGTGTAGTTGCCAGATAGGACAAGATAAGCAAGACCTCAAAAGTGATAAAACATATCAGGCAATTGTGAGAACCTTCGAGGTACATCATATTTGTTATTTGGGAGAATCTTACTTTTAGTTGAAGAACGACTAACGAGAGCTTCCACGTCTACAATAACAAATTAGATTGGTTGGTGTTGTTCCCAGTGAAATTTGATAGTAAAATAAATTAGCTTTCGAAATAAATTAACAATAACAACATAATGTATTTAAGAGCAAAAAAAAAGACGGTTGTTTCTCTAATTTAAACAAAGATTTCCAATATTTTGATGCAGTGTTTTGTTGACGATCGCGACCTTGAACTCCAGGGTTGATATAACAGGTTCGGCCTTGACCTGACCTAAAGCGGTTGTAAACAAACGGCCTGGTCCTGTCAGAATTCGGGACGCAGATGTTGTTATTCACAGCCACCATGTTATAAATAGGAGGGACGGGTAGGGGATATTAGGACGTGCATATATATAATGCAGCTTGGCTGGTGTGTTAGTCACGTATATAATTATTTTTGCACAGAGATTGAATAAGCTATTGCAAAGGACAATACCAACGCCATAAAGTGGTAGATGTGTATAGTTATAGTGTATGCTTTATATTATAAATAATAAAGTCAGTTGAGCTAAGACAAGTAAATAATGGCAGAAGCAGTGGTTATTCAACGTCGTGTTCTGGTTGGCCTGGATGGAAGTCAGCACGCATTTGAGGCATTTGACTGTGAGTAGTTGTTGCATTGTTATTCAAGTTATTGCATAAGTACACTTAAATACAATAATTTTACCAAATTATACTGATCCGCTATAATTATATCACCATGCCATATGCCATACCATATGTACTTAGTACATATAATAATAAGCGGCGCGGGCGTAATACTAACCACATTACCCCAAAATAATGTGCCGAGGGTCTGTACAATTTATGGTCACTAACACCATATTCCCTATACATACGCCACTTGGCGTGACGGGGGGTACTTTACTTTTTTTTTTACATATAATAATGATATAATGGGTTAGCGTAATTTTAGTTATTTTACACGTAACATAGTGTAATATTGTTATTTACTTGTTTCTTTGAGATTTGTTTCCTCTGTTTTTGTCACGTACTTCACCTGTAAGTCAATATGAATCAATCAACATTAGATAATTTTACTGTTGTTGATTCAAGTTTCAAGAGATTCAAATTAAAACGATCTCATCAACGATTAGGAAGAGAAGATGAGCATTGTTTACATGTGCTGAGAAGAGACAACAAGGGCATTTCAAAACAGGTTCTTCTATGTGAAACACCAGGATACAGAACAAAAAAATAGGAAGACCTAGAGGGACACTAAAAGTAACACTTATAAGAGAAGCAAAGTTGGCAGGCATAAACTCATTAGATAAGATCGAACATTTCGCCCAGAATAGAGAAATGGATGGTGAAAAACACTAAAAGCCCTATGTGACGTTACATGGCGCGGGAATGATCAAGGTCAAGGATTCAAGTTAATTGTTATGCATTTTTATATGCCACTTTTTTCTTTTTCTTTAAAAAAGGATATGCCTTTCTTTTATTCCTGTTAATTTATCTCTTGTAAACTACCTACGTGTGTGCGCGCGTGCAGGTCTGGTATGTCAGATGTCAAGAGAGGAAAAAGGTCTACCGAATAACGTAGACTGCCACTATCTTACAACGTTTACAAAGATTGGTCATGTTAATGTATTTTATGGTTCGGTGTATATTGTTTGTTTATCTTCATGGAATAAACAAATATACATTTTACATGAAAATCCAATAGCTGACTCTCTAGTCTGTTCATTTCACTTCTGTGCTGCTCCCATGTCTCTCTCTCTCTCTCTTTAGTGATATATGTTGTTGTTGTTGTTGACGGATTGCCACGAGTTGATGCGTGCATGTTGCCCTTTGACTCATAAGATGTGGCGGGTCGTAATGGCTTTCTTGACATTGCCGGCTCTTACTGGAGAGGTTGGAGTTCGTCTGTCCCAGGCTATGCTGGGAAACTACTAGTCCAGCCCAGAGGCACTGCAATACTGGGTCCTCTATATCAGTAACAGCCACCACTACAGGGAACACGGCGATCCTAGCTTCTGTTAGCCAGTCTGGTTTGACGCAGAATGTTTCCAGGGGAGACACGAGGAGGTAGGTGTTGGTCGACTGATGGTGCGCAGACCCTGCTATTGCGACCGCAGGTCGCAGCGCTTATGCTCCCCCTAGTTATATATGATAATATGTTTATCTTCACCCTCGCGCTTAGGCAAGTATGAATGATAACAAAATGTTTTCCCTCATCCTATTGATATTTTATGCACTAGTAATTATAATATATTGACCATATGTGTTGTTTTTGGAACGGGACAATACCTTTTTTTCATAATTCCTTCCCCACTGTTTTATTTGTAATAAAATGTAAATTGTTATTTTGTCCCGTTTTAAGTTTTAAAAAAATGAGTAGTTCTGTCTATTAAAAAAACAACAACATAATTTTCGTGCACTTTGCTCATGTGTTCACACACGCACCTACACGCACTCTCACACAAAGTTTAGTATTTTTTTTTAATGAGAAGGTATTAGAAGACTCCATCAGTGAAGACGAAGTGTTCCTAACACATCTTGATGAAATGCAGTCTCTAAATCGACCTTATAATCTGCTTGCCTTCTGTTACTAAAGAATACTGTAGGCCCTATATTGATAAGCCGTCTCAAGTTCATTATCTCTGTGTAATGACACTGGAGATATATTATATTATTATATACATGCAAACACAATCCGCTTTATTTTTGACGTCCCAATATCCCTCTTTTGACTTATATTGATATGGTTGACCATGTTAATTGTTTACTTGTTATTGACAGTGTTCATTTGTCATTTGCTACATTGTTTCATTTTTTTTTCATTCAAAGAACAGATGTTCAATTGTCATTTGCTACATTGTTTCATTTTTTTTCATTCAAAGAACAGATGTTCAATTGTCATTTGCTACATTGTTTAATTTCTTTTTCATTCACGTTCATTGTTATTTTACTTTTTATATTGTTTGCTTCGGTCAACAGATAACACTTTAGTTATATTTTGGTTTTTCCATTTAGGGTACCTGAAAAATGTGCACAGACCTGAGGACTTTGTGATTGTTGCTTATAGTCCAAATATCTCTAGTTCAGTTTTTAGCGGTAAGTCTACCTCTAACCTCCCACTTTTCTGCTATCAATTTTCTACATCTTCACCCAATCACTTCAATGTCTTCTTCTACCTTTGGACTGGAATTGCATCCTGCATGATTAACAAAAATTGGTGGATTTTCATCTTGCATCCTGTATAACAAAAATTGGTGGATTTTCACCTTACATCCTGTATAACAAGAATTGGTGGATTTTAATCTTGCATCCTGTATAACAACAGTGGTGGATTTTCATCTTGCATCCTGTATAACAAAAAATTGGTGGAGTTTCATCTTGCATTATTCACACATAAAATAGGATGGGTCAGTTATCTCTAGAAAATGGAGCCTAATCATTTATAACATGTGTCTACAAGAACCAGTTGTTTGAAAGTCAAGAAGAAGATGATGTAAAAAAATGGATAGAAAATGTTGACACGTCATACATTGACCCAAGCTAACAATTGACACAGCCACATATTTATTATAAAATTGTAGCTTCCAATAGTGCTTCATGGCATTAGGGTTAAGCAGAAAATACCCCCCCCCTTCCCCTTTACTCCACAGAAAGCCATCTTGCTGACTATGTGTCTCACTCCAGTTAATCTATGTGTCCATACATATTCCTCACTTTAGTTACAATTTATCTATATTATTTTTATGATTGGTTATGCAATAGTTTGAAGCAAAGGACAACAACCACACTCTGCCAACTGACCCAGTTCTGTGGGCACACTATCTGGATGTGGACATCAATTCTTCTGGGGCTTTTTTTTTGTGACAACATGAGAGCTTTACAAATGCGGGAGTTGAGTAGTGATCATTTCCCGCCGAGTGAGGTAGCTGCAGTCGTTTAGTTTTGCTGTAATCCTGATTAACTAAAGAAGGCAGCCAACTAAAACAAGTAGAGGAATTTAAATACCTAGGTAGTTTAGTGACAAACGACAATTTACAAACAGCAGAAACAGAATCAAGATGCAATAAAGCTTGTCAAATCATTGGACAGCTATCACCACAATTTTCCAACAAGGAAATAACTGTAGAGGCAAACGAGCACTCTACAATACAATCTTCATCCCAACGTTGTGCTACCAATGCCAGACCTGGACCCTAGATGCAAGAACAATAAGAAAAATAACCTCTATTGAGATGAAATGTGTTAGACGAATGACAGGAAACAGTCTGAGAGATAAGATCAGAAATGAAGAACTGAGAAAAAAGCTAGGAATAGCCCCGCCATAGAATATATAAAGAAACAACAGATAAAGTGGTTTGGCCACGTGACAAGGCAGAAAGAACAAAACACAACGAGCCCTCAATAAAATTTGTGAGAATATCAGACACAAGGGTCGACCATGAAAAAGATGGATAGATGGAATATTAGATGCACTAGGAAACATAACAGCAGCAGAGGTGAACAGAAGAGCAAAATGCCACAAACTATATCTCCCCTCGACGCTGAAAGGCAAATGAGGAAGGAAAGAAGAAAAAGAAAAAGTAATCAAATATATGTTGGAATTGATCAATAATAATTTCCCCTAGAGTGAAACGTTGAATGGGGAAGCTGCAGCTCTTTATTTTTACTGTAAACCTGAGAAATACTGAAACATTTATGAGTGAAAGTGCGCTGCCATATTACATTTCACCTAATGATTGAAATTGATTATATTATGGAAATGGTGGCAAACAATGTGAATCTTCCAGCTTCATTTTTTTTTTTTGTTTATTTCTGATACTTTTATGATTAATTATTTGTAACAAATTTAAAGATTCACTAGTATGATACTTTCTGGTGTGTTATGTTCAGTTTTTCCACTTCAGATAATGTTACAATTTAATCATTTAAGTCAAAGCTTTCATCGTTTTTAAAGCAAAACCTATACCCCCATCAAATAAAAATAGATGTTTTACAACACGGTGAAAAAATATGTACATGTCCGTTCTCACTACCCACACACTCTTGATCTAGGTATAGTGGTTCTAGTTCATTTTTGGCCTTTTTGGCAAGACTCATTCAGGTCAAACTAGACTGTCTTCTAAGAGGAGTCATAAGAGCCAGTAAAAATTATAACCAGAACTACATTTTTATTGGTTATTTGTATTCATGTAGTTGTAGCTGGCTTGATATTTATATATAGTCTATGCTATTTTTTGCACTTTTGCATATTTTTATTTTTCATACAATGTTATGTATAGATTTATTTTAATAAGAAAAAATATTTAAGAAGTCACACAAATATTCTGTTTTCCATTACAAATTGCTTTGTATGGTTTACAATTACATTTGTATAAAGTAAAACCTTTAAAAATTCAGATAAACCCTTACAAAATGAAAGGTATAAGATTTTCTAATCAAATTCTGTCATTGAAGAATGGTATACAGAATATATTTATGAAATGATCAATGTAACTACAATATCAGTCAAAAACAGCTGTTACAGGGCCAGATTTAGCATAGGCAATTAAGTTACTGTTGGGGGCTTCACATTTGTTTATATTGTAATCTATGATAGAGCCCTTATATCTATGATAGAGCCCTTATATCCATGATAGAGATCTTATATCTATGATAGAGCCCTTATATCCATGATAGAGATCTTATATCTATGATAGAGATTTTATACTATGATAGAGCCCTTATATTCATGATAGAGATCTTATATCTATGATAGAGCCCTTATATCCATGGTAGAGATCTTATATCTATAATAGAGGCCTTATATCCATGATAGAGATCTTATACTATGATAGAGATCGTATACTATGATAGAGACCTTATATCTATGATAGAGATCTTATATCTATGATAGAGACCTTATATCCATGATAGAGACTCATATCCATGATAGAGACCTTGTATCTATGATAGAGATCTTATATCTATGGTAGAGACCTTATATCTATGATAGAGACCTTGTATATATGATAGAGATCTTATACTATGATAGAGATCTTATATCTATGATAGAGCCCTTATATCCATGATAGAGAACTTATATCTATGATAGAGATCTTATACTATGATAGAGATTATATCTATGATAATGATCTTATACTATGATAGAGATCTTATATCTATGATAGAGCCCTTATATCCATGATAGAGAACTTATATCTATGATAGAGCCCTTATATCCATGATAGAGACCTATATCCATGATAGAGATCTTATATCTATGATCATCATCAAGTACCGGACCTGCTGGCGTAGGTGATCATGTCTCTCCACAACTTTCGATCTCGGCAGCTATTTATCATTCATATCTATGACAAAGACCTTATATCTATGACAGAGACCTTATACTATGATAGAGATCTTATACTATGGTAGAGTTCTTATATCTATGATAGAGCCCTTATATCTATGATATAGATCTTATATCTATGATAAAGACCTTATTATTTAGCTAAGCTTAGGGGTCCACCAGTGGGATTGTTGCAGAGAAACACCACAAGGAGCAACACATGAAGAAGGTGTTTGTCGATTAATCAAACATATATCACGTGATTTATGTAGACGGGATCGTTGGTTATTGATTTAGCAGGCCTGTAGGCCGCTGCCCTTCAACACAATGCCACGTTTGGGGATACTTGCAAATGTTTGTGGTCTGTTTTGTTGCGTGTTGTTTTGTCCCATACAGACAGCATTTGGGAGGGTTGAAGTGCGTGTAATGAGTTTATGACAGATAGTTTATAAGCAATTAGCTTCTAGATTTACTAGTTTACCCATTCCCTGGTTGTTAGTTTCTGCAACAGCTTGCCTTTATTTGGTCCATAGATTCTATGTTAAATAACTCGATAAAATTATACATTATCTGGTGAGAAATGAAACCGTGGGGGCCGACGATGCAATAAGTGATAAGAAATATTGCCGCAGCATTCATTTTTAGACCCACTTATTGTTTTATAGCTGTACTCTGTTCTAGGGTATGACGCTGACGTATGTTTTTTGCCAGCATGTGTTTGGTGTGGGGAGAGGTAGTAGAGATTATGATGGAAAGTAACGCTTTCAGAATGACATTTTACTGAACTCTAGACACACAAGAGCATGATCTAACTATCGTTAACAATCTGTTACAAATAAATAGCCGGCATCATATTACAACTAAAAACTGGTGTGACCATGGAATTTTAAAAAAATGGAAAGCACTTTAAAAAAAAGCTTGAATTTTCCTAGAAGTGCAGGACGAATTAAACTAAACATCAATTTTAACTACTGATGTATTGTATGTACACGAACACACTAAAGTTGTAGTATCCTGCCGTAATTTCACAAACATAATAATTATATAAATAGGTGGTACACTCCTCTACGTGTACAACCTATTTATATAATTATTACTATAACTAGTACTATAGGTGTAAAAGTAAAAAGTAAAGTGCCCCCGTCACGCCAAGTGGCGTATAGGGAAATATGGTGTTAGTGACCCTATATTACAGACCTTCAGCACATGATTTTTGGGGTAATGTAGTCGGTATTATGCCCTTGCTGCTCTACTTTCCCAGAAAAAAATCCGGTCCCCATTTAAGTCTGGGTGAAGCCGTCGGTTGGAATCGACCCTACGCCTTGTCCTTTGTAGTCCAGTTCACTAACTACTGAGCTATCGCGGCTCCCACTATAGGTGTGACCACCTATTTATATAATTATTATGTTTGTGAAATTACGGACTCTCGCAAAGCGATTTCTTTCTTTTATTTACTACTGGGGTCAATTTACTTGAAATGGTACAATAAAACCGATGAGGTTTAATTAACTTACAATTGTTCAACTTTATTTGCTGTTGATTCACAATAAGGTGTATGTGCTTAGAGACAAGAGTGATGTCATTTGGTGCATTCACATACAGTATCATAAGACAGTATCTAGGGAACGAGAGAAAGTAGATCGAAACCAGTAGGTTAGACTTAGAAGATGCCTGCCAGGCACAAAACAAATACAGAAAATAGATAGCATGTCCGACAAACATCGAACGATCGGTCACTTTTCGAAACAAAACCAGAGTAATTGTGAATATTCTCGCAGCAAATACTTTTCGTCTCGCTAACTATCTTGAAGTTGTGATAATTGTGCTTTCAAATATAACACTGACATTTTCATGTGTGTGTTGTCTGCATTGCTGTTGACGTGGGTGCGAGAGGGTCGGCTAAATAAAAGCCCTCAACATTAAATTATACAACGGAACAAACGTCTGACGCACAGAGAATAATTGAAACTATTTTGATTATTTAGAATAAAGTACCAAATATATAACTGTAGCGTTCAAAGATTCAATAAACATTTAGGAATATTTTTTTTTTCAATTCCAAACTGGTAAATATTTGAGTTTGGGTCCCCCCTCCCACCTTTTCCGCGTCCTAGAATTTTTCCTTTTAAAACGCCCGGTTGCCGTCCTTGGTTGATAATAATGAGCTTTCCCTTATTCGTTCAGGGCATTGTGATTCATTGGGGGCATGTTTACCACAGTTTGTGGCTGTCATATCTCTGTCGTAGGACTCGCTTTTGTGGCTTGGACAACGTTAACCGTGTTTAGAGCTGGAGCAAATAGTTTGGTTTTATCGTGTTGTTGGCATTGATTAGAGTCGTGTATGTAATGTGTCTTCTAGAGGAATTATGAGAGAGGGCGACGGGAGTGAATGAGACAAGGGAACAGAAGGAGATAGAAAAATGAGGGGACAATGTTAAGACTAAAAAGTTGAAGTGAGGGGAAAACACTGCGAGAGATGAGATAGAGAGAGAAAGAAGGAAATAAATAAAAGCGATACGGAAAGAGATAGGCAATGGGTGAGTAGCGGAAGGCGAACAAGTGAAAGGAAAGAACAATAAGTGAAAATGATTAGGAAAAAGAGGTGAAGTAACAACAAAAAGAGATTTGACAGATTTGGAAAACAAATAGTGAAATGAGAAAGAGGAAGAGCGAGAAAAAAGAACGAGAGAGAGAGAGAGAGAGAGAGAGAGAGAGAGAGAGACTAAGAATTCTGAAGCGTGATAAATATGATATTATATATTTGAAGTTACGTGTAACAGGTTAATTTACAGAGTATTTTAGCGGAACAAAGTTCACTCGTGTTTACATGTATTCGTAAACAAACAAAAGTAAACGTTCACCGCACAAAGACATATAATGTATCTCAACAACAGGTTATTTAAGCTGTGATCCCGACAGACGTCGACGAAAAGAGAGATAGAAAACTGACTGATAAAGAAAGAACAGTAAAAGCTGTGATGGAAATGATAGAAAACTGACTGATTATGAAAAAAAAACAGTAAAGTCTATGATGAAAACTGACTGATAAAGAAAGAACAGTGAAGGCTATGATAGAAATGATAGAAAACTGACTGATAAAGAAAGAACAGTAAAGCCTATGATGAAAATGATAGAAAACTGACTAATAAAGAAAGAACAGTAAAGGCTATGATAAAAATGAAAAAAAAAACTGACTGATAAAGAAAGAACGGTCGAGGTTGTGATGGAAATGACCAAAACTGACTGATAAAGAACAGCGAAGCGTGCAATGGACATGACATAACAGAGCTACGATAACCAACCATGAGCCAAATAAATACAGAATGTCTGTTTCTGTCTCATGACGTCAATTCCGTTGTTTATTCTTTGTGATTTTGGCTGCGAACAGAGTAATCAATGGGCGTCAGATTTACGGCATCTTTGGGGCAACAACACAGTCTGTCCACATTTTTAAAAATTTGTAACCATCGTTCTCAGAGTAATATAAGTCGGCGTCTAATGCTGCCTAAAAATTAGGGGTTGGTGTGGAGGTGGGGGTGGGAGAAGACTTTTCTTTCCAAGTCCACTACAGTATGTCAACTTATGTGAGTTGAACCAAAGTCTTGTTTGAATTAAGTACATGACCCATCCAGATCACCTCCTTTGTGGAAGATTTATGGTGCATACTTTGTGATGCCAGATATGATGAGAGAGAGGGGGTGAAAAAAAATCCTGAGTCGCACACGTCGTGGCGACTGCTTGACCAAGCGGTCTTTATCCCTCTGGTTCTATCGTTGCCCCCCCCCCCCCCCCCGCCCCCCAACATACACTAGCAATGGTATTATGTGTGGTAAAGATAGTTTTTTTTTTTAGATAATGATGAGAGCAAATATACAAACACGAGTGGGTCATACTTTTGGCGTAGCAGCATCCGCTAGTATATTTGATTAACTAATGACTCGTACAATTTACAAGAGACATGCAGTAACACACGCCTGAGGATGCTGTCATCGTCTCTGCGATGGATGGCTCTCTCGTCTGACATAGCTTGAGAGTATATGCTTGCACTTTAACACGTATGATAATATGAGCACACCATTTGTGTGTACCAGCTGTTACTGACACAATAAAAGCATAAATCCTGTGACGGTTGGCAGAAAGCCAAGTTGAAATATTTCAATGACGTTCTTCTTTCTTTCTTCTACATTTCAACTCCCTATTGAGCATAGGTCTTCAACAAATACTTTCCAAGTCGTTCTGTTTCTTGCCATTCTTTTAAGATCATTCTATGTCTTCCCCATCATCTTCATCTCTGCTTCTATCTGTCTTCTCCAAGAATTCCTTGGTCTTCTTCTTTGTCTTTTCCCCTGGGGATTCCAAAAAAGGGCCTGTTGTGTAATACTTTCAGTTGGCTTCTGCAGTGTGTGTCCTATCCAGCGCCATCGTCTTCGCTGTATCTCTTTATCCACTGGTATTTGACTGGTACATTTCCATAATTCTATGTTAGTGAATTTGTCCTGCCATTTCCATCCTTTTATTCTGTATAAGCATCCATTAATGAAAGTCTGTATCTTCATGATTGTCAATTTTGTCGTTCTCCATGTTTCACAGCCATATAATAGGACTGACTTAACATTGGAGTTGAACATTTTTATTTTGTATTTAACCTAATTCTTTGGACTTCCATATGTTTCCCAGTGCAACAAAAGCTCCTCTTGCTTTTGATATTCTTATTTTGGTATAATTTTCTGTTCCTCCCTCTTTGTCTATATTACTGCCCAGATATATGTAAGATTGTACGTCTAGTAGAGGTATTTCTCCTAATTTTATTCATTTATTACCAACTGCATTAATTCTCATAATGTTGGTCTTATCTCTATTAATTTCAGTCCCAGCTGTTGTGATCTCTCATCAAGTATGCTCATTTTATCTTACTTCAGTTAATGATTATGTGATAAGAGAGTTATATTCCACCACTCTACAACCACTAGCCTATCATGTTGTTAACAATCATATCAAAAATAATTATTGTCTTTTAACTGTCCATGCAGTGGACTTCCTGTTGCCTACGAATGTGGCAGCCGTGTCTGATGCTGTCACTGATGCTCATGAAAAAGCTAATGATATCAAGCAGCTGCTGGAGGAGAGACTAAAAAATTCTGGGGTAGGTTCTTAGTGCTAAGTCTCATACTATATGTGTTGTGTGGTGTCATATTATATGTGTTTTGAGCTAAAGTAACGTATTATATGTTTTGTGCTGATCAACATCAAGTACCATGCCTGCAGGCTTAGGTGATGCTGTCTCTCCACAACTTACGATCTCGACAGTTATTTATCATTTCTGTTGTTGACCTTCTGCCAAGCCATTCTCTTAAGCTGTCTGGTATCTTTTCTCTTTGCTTCCCTCTATCTCTTAGTCCCTCAATTTTTCCAATTGTTACAATATATTCCAGTTGTTCTCTTCTCATTACATGGCCGGGAAGGCAAAGGCGCACCTACCAGCACCAGAGCTGGAAGTTGTCAGCGACCCACAGCTGATGGCTTGTGCCAGGATCGGTGAACCGAAACCATCCAGACCCTGCTCCACCTCTCCGCAGTGCCTCCAGTAACAGACTAACCAGACTAGTCTGGCCAAGCGTGCAGGGATCGAAGAGGGAAGACAACCCAGTACTCAAAAATGTCATGCTGAAGTCGGATGTGTTGGGCCGAAAGTCGCAAATATAACAGTTATACTGCAAACCACAACACAACGCAGACACGTCCACTACGTCCTTGTAAGGCGGATGATGAAGAGGAATATTCTAGTCTACCATAATACTCTAGAATACTTTAGTCATCGGGCAAATGCAACCAACCATTACATGGCCAAAAAATGATGATTGTTTCTTCCTAATATTGGAAATTAGCTCTCTTTTTGCTTTGACCTCTTTCAGAACATTTTCATTACTCTTCTTAGCTGTCCATGGTATTCTCAATATTCTTCTGTAAAACCACATTTCTACAGACTCCAGTGATTTTCTTGTCTGTTGTCCATGATTCACATCCATATGTTAAGACTGGCTCTACATAACATCTAAGAACTCTTTTTCTTGTTTCTATTGTTAAAAATGGATTGCATAGTATCTTCCTCAATTTTTGGAAAGATGCTTTTGCCTGAGCCATTCTGCATCTCACATCTTTTGTACACCTTCTGTCTGAGGTTAACAAAGTTCCCAAATATTTAAATTCATTTACCTGTTTTAATATTGTTCCACTTGTCTTTGATGAATAATGCATTGAGTAACTGTTGCATTCCCATATACCTCACCCAGGCACAAGGTCGTGTACAGACTCTGGGCAACACAAACATTGGCCATGCCATTGTGAAGGAGGCAGAGAAGGAGGATGTGTCGCTCATTGTTATGGAAGCCGAGGACATGGAGTTCTGCGAAGGACCATCCTGGGCAGTGTGTCTGGCTACATTGTCCACCACAGCCACATACCTGTGCTGGTTCACCCCAACTTGCACCATAAGGAGAAGCATCATGAAGGACATGACAAGCATTAGAACAAAATTTTGAACATGAACTGAGAATTTTAAGGAATTTTGAACAATTTTGGGATATCTATCTATCTATTGACCTTTCGAGCCGTAACCGGCCCATAGGGCGTAGACCAAGATACACCTTCTCCTATATGGATTTTTTGTTCTAGCAGTTTTCTTTTAAAGATATTTTATCAAATCTCGCCATCTGTCTCTGTTCTGTGCAAGCAGTTCTATCTCATTGAGGGAGCCGACTCCTGCTGCTCTTGCCTCTCTCATCAATGTTCTTCTCAGTGTCTCCCTGGGTCTTCCTCTTTTTCTTTTACCTGTTGTTTCCCATATGAGGGCTTGCTTTGCTATTCGGTTATTATCTCTTCTCATCACATGTCCAACGTATGACCATCGTCTTTTCTTTATTACTGAAGATATTAGTGGTTGATTGGCGATTTCTCTAATTTCCTCATTTGTTTTGAATTCGTTCCATGCTATACCAAGTATTTTCCTTAGACATTTATTTTCGAATGCGTTCAACTTTGTTTCTATATCTCTTGTTGTTTTCCAGCTTTCACACGCATACGTAAGGGTTGATAGTACATTTGATTTGAATAGCCTAAGTTTTGTGTTTGTGCTGATAAGTTTTGATTTCCACAACTTTTCAAGGCTTCTGAAAGACATTGCTGCTTTAGCTATTCTGATTTTAATTTCTTTGCTCGTATCCCCTTCTCGATCAATGTGACTTCCAAGATAGATAAAGTGATCGATCTCTTCAACTGGTTTGTTTTCCATGTATATTTTGTCACTGTTGGAATTAAACTAGTCATGACTTTAGTCTTTTCATGATTGATCTCAAGCCCAATTTTGCTGGCTATTGATGATAGTTCATTTGTGTTTTCCTGCATCGTTTTTATCTGACTGCTGATGAGAACTATGTCATCAGCAAAGTCGAGGTCTTCCAAATGGTCTCCTTGTATCCATTCGATGCCTTTATTACCAGTGCAGCATTTCTTCATTATGAAGTCCATAACAATTCCAAATAACAAGGGCGATAAAATACATCCTTGTTTAACCCAGTTTCTATTGGGAAACATTCGCTCAGTCCTTCCTCTGTTCGAACTGCACATGTGTAACCATCATACATGTCTTTGATAATATTTATGATTTTTGATGGTAAACCATATTGCTTCAGAATTTTGGGATATGGCATCTTCATTATATGTATATATATATATATATATATATATATATATATATATATATATATATATATATATATATGGTAATTTCCTAGTTTGATCAGATATAGTCTTTCAGTTTGGAAGAGTGATGTCCCCTAAAATATGTCTGCCAAAATACAGTGGTTCTACGCATTCTTGGCGTTGGGTCATTACGCTGGCATGTAATCATTTCGGAGTATCTGTTGATTGGGCGTTGGGTCCAGGGGTTAGGTTTAGCTTTAGTGTTAAATATTTGTAAATATATTATAACGCGTGACAAAAACGACGCCACTCGCCTAATTATGATCTTCTGATCGAAGGGAATTGTGCAGTTGATTACCAATCGGCGTAATGACCCCAACGCCAAGAATGCGTAGAACCACTGTATTTTGGCAGACATATTTTAGGGGACATCACTCTTCCAAACTGAAATACTATATCTGATCAAACTAGGAAATTACCATATATATATATATGCAAGTGATGTCTGTAGGGGATTGACAGTCACAAATGTTAGCTCATCTAATTTTATTTTTTCAGATATCATTCAGCACAGCACAAAATTAATTAAATTTCAAATGAGAAGTTCTTGTTACATTTTCTATAGTTTCTAACTACATTATATTGTGATTACAGTACATGTACATTGTGTAATGTAGCAAGGCAATCCTAATGAATTTAAATAACAACTTTTCTTTTGAGTTTATCCTGATCTTTGATTTTTAATTTGCCTCTAATTATATTGCTTTCTAAATCCATGTTCACATTCTCTGTTTTTGTGGAGTTAAATTAAATTATGTTTTTAGTTTACCCAAGTTGTATTATGTTTTAATGTTGCCACATCCAATGTTTAAAGTACTGAATGAACCTTCAAACAAGCTCTCCTGACTTTAGAGTTAACTCTCATACAAATTGTTCTAACTTTAGAGTTACCACTTAGAAAAATTGTTCTAACTTTAGTGTTAACTCTCACATAAATTGTTCTATCTTTAAAGTAAACTCTCACACAAATTGTTCTAACTTTAAATTTAACTCTTATACAAATTGTTCAAACCTTAGAGCTAACTCTTACACAAATTGTTCTAACTTTAGAGTTAACCCTCACACAAATTGTTCTGACTTCAAAACACACTGTCAAACACACTGTCCAAAGTAACAGTCCTTCTGTGTTTAACACATAATAGATGCACACCTTCCATATTTTTAAAATCAAACCTGTACTATCTATCTATCTATCTACTGACCTTTCGAGCCGTAGCCGGCCATAGGGCATAGACCCAGATACTCTTTCTCTTATCTAAATTTTTATTCTAGCAGTTTTCAATCCTTCTAAAGATGTTTTATCAAATCTCGCCAATTGTCTCTGTTCTGTGCAAGCAACTCTATCTCATTAAGGGAGTCGATTCCTGCTGCTCTTGCCTCTCTGACAAATGGAGGATTTATTTTTCTCCGGCTTGGTATAGAACCGTTGATCAGAAGTTTAACAAGCTGCTGTCGTAAAAACGCTTTTGTTAATGAAACGTAGATACCTGTATAAAACCTGTACAAACCTGTATACCAGACCAAAAATAGTCTTACAAATTGGGGAATAAACTCTTACATACCTATTCTCTTTCTCCCTCCCCCCCCCCCCCCCCCCCCCAATCCAGGAAGTGTGGCTGATTGATGTTGGGGTTTTTGCAAAATTTGTCGAACCTCTAGCTATGTTTTCTAAGTTACATTAGACAGCGATTGTCATTATAAAGATTGTACTTAAAATTACATATTTATCAGTTAGCGGCACGGGCATAATACTGACCTCATTACCCAAAAATCATGTGTCGAAGGTCTGTAAAATTTATGGTCACTAACACCATATTACCTATACGTCACTTGGCGTGACAGGGGTACTTTACTTTTTTTTTTAATGATTATTGTGTTTAATTTAGTTCTTTCTGTCTCATCATATTACCAGACAATTCTAGATGCTGTTTCTTTACATTTTCAATGGCAGGTATTATTCCTAGCTTTATATGCCATGAGCATTTAGTCATAGTGTAGATATGCTCTCTCTATACTACACCCCAAACAGTAAAAAGAAGAAGAACTAGATGCTGCTGAAGTGCAGGTGGCCATCTGGACTAGACCTGTTATTTTCCAGTCATGTGGACATGGACTTAATTCCACGGTGATGTTGAATCTATTTATTGGTTGTGAAGTGAAATTTAAAAAAACTCAGTGTTGTTCTCCATGTTATGACTACTCTGGGACATGCATCTAATGAGTCCATGTCACTCCTTCGAATGAAAAAGATGGGAGTTATGATGGGCATAGCCATAAATGAGAAACTTAGTTGGTGTATAAGAAGACTTATCAACCAACACAGAACTGGAGTCATCAGTCGCTGAACATTGTGGGAATTGCTGATGAGGGGATCTGAGCACCTAACACATGTTCAGAGTGCAATGATGATGACCTGCAAGTAACTCAATAACTCCAATGCATCCAGTTCCAACAGAATTTTCCTGGTAGACCCCAGAAACTGGAATCAGAGTCACAAAGATAGTACATGTTACTTGACAGCTAGGTGATCTAGAATTAAGATGATGATCTGAGGACAAGAAGGTCCTGGGTTCAAATCCCAAAAAGGTAGAAGTTTTTCTCTTCAAATCCTGAGTTGTTGTTTTTATCATTACCCTCCCCATCCCTGGGCAGTCAGATCTGATGTCTAAACTCTTGGATAATGCAGACTGATCCATGTGCATTCTGTGCATGTTAACGAACCATTGGCAGCTAAAAGTAACAAATCAGTCAGTTCCCAAATGTGGCACATTTTTTTTCTCTGAAATTTGAACTTTGAGGTTTACTCTATTTGGAGATTGAAACAGCCTCGAGATTTACACAGGGTCGAGATTGACACAGCTTCTAAATGTGTACTCCAGAGATTTTCTCTTGGAAAAAGGGCAGCCAGCCGTGGTGATATATAGACTACATCACCCATAAATGTGTCCTTGGTCATTGAAAAACATGGGCATTAACACCATATTCTCCATAAAGACATTAGATGCAATGGGGATTCATTACTTGCATTTACTGGATGTCAAAGAGTAACTGTATTTTGATAAAAGAGTTTTAAATTCTTGTTCTGTTTATTAAGGCAGGGAGAGCACTGTAGTTATATTAGATAATTGCTTGTAAAACTGTTTACCTCCCCTTATTTAAATAACAAAAGAACACGCAAACATATATTTCCTCCAAATAAAACACTATAAATGACTTACTACCTTAGTAACAAGTTTCTTTAAAAAGTACTTTTTTTTCTATTTCACTTTGTTTTGACATTTTCATTAAGGAACAAAATCACTGTATCTAGGAGCCAAGAACGAGCCGAGCACAATGTACACTGTTTTGTGGCAACTTTACATAGAACCATACAAAACCATGACATGATGTTTTGGCCTTCTGGTAATAAGAGCAGCAAAAACAAACATACTGACACACAAGAGAAATGTATTAGAATTTAACCCCATTATAGAAAGTAATTAAAATTCACTGAGCATAGGAAAGAATATATAATTTAGAAAAAAAACTTGGCTTCATACAAAATCCACAATCCTCGCTACATTTTCTTCAAAATTATTAGTGAACATTTTATTAAAAAGTAGAAGAAAATTTGTAGCTAAAATTGGATAATAATATGGATGATAATTTATATGATAATTTAGATGAATGCAATTAACTTTTAGAGATTGTTTCCTCGGTAGATGAAAGTTTGCTATTTTTGTTGTTGTGTTAGAGAGGTTTGACATTGATGAGAGAGGCAAGAGCAGCAGGATTCGGCTACCTCAATGAGATAGAGCTGCTTGCACAGAACAGAAATAAATGGCGAGATTTGATAAAATATCTTTAAAAGAATTGAAAACTGCTAGAACAAAAATTCAGATAAGAGAAACGAGTTTCTTGGTCTACGCCCTATGCCGGCTACAGCTCGAAAGGTCAATAGATAGATAGATAGAGAGGTTTATTTTATATTAACATGAGCTATTAGTTATAATACTTCCCACAATAATATTGTGTCTTACTGTCTTTCTTCACTTTCTGTTGTACCCATGCGAGTGTCCAAGGAGATAAAAAGTTCTGAATCTCAGCCTTTTGGCAACCTCACTCATTGTCAATTGAAGAAGTAGTGCATCTTTGATGTTATTTGATCATCTTAGTCTTGCTCTTCTTCCTTCTCCTCTTTTAATATATTCTTTGTATGGTAAGGAATCACATGGCATTCTAGATGGTCAAACCAGTTTATTTGTTGTTTGTGTATGTATTGAGGATTGGCTCAATGCCAACTCTTTCTCTTATAATATTATTTCTGGTTATGTCTTTTCCAAACACTTTTCTCAATTGTCGCATCTCTGCGATGACTAGCTTTCTTTTATGCTTAGATGTAAACAATCATGTTTGGCATTGGTAGCATAATATTGGAAAAAATATACTAATGTTTCTTGGTGGTAATAGGTATTGTTTTCTTGTTGAAGTATATGGGATAGCTGTCCCAATAATTGCTTTGCATTATTGCACTGAATGTCTATTTCTTGATTGATTTTAGCATCTTCAGAGAATGTTGTTTCCAGATATTTAAAGTTTGTTACTTGTTTTATAACTTGATAACTTAATGTTCTATAGCAATGTTTAACTCTTTCCCTACGGAAGCTTTTTATCAACGCAACGGAAGAGATTTCAGAGACAACATTTTTCATGGTTTTAAGAATCAATCTACATGTTTATCTTTATCTAACATATAACATATTATATATGAAATTGAACAAGGTATTAGATTTCACCAATACCAAGATGACACAAGACATGTACAAAGAATATGGTTTGATAACGGTTCACACTAATCAAGGGGGAACAGGCAAATATTTGCAATCAAATTGAGAGTGATGCACTGTGCGTCGAAACGTACGGAAAGAGTTAATGTTTTCTTTTACCTTCCTGTTGATATAACTTTTTTCAGTACTTATTTTCATGTAATTTATTTTAAATTCTTAATTAAGTTCAGCAGATATATATAAGTTCTGTTTCTTTGAAAGCTATTAGTTCCTGGCCATCAATAAAAAGAAGTTCATTTATATATATCACATTGTGATTTGGCATCCCTGCATATTTTGTCAATGTAAGTGATAAAAAAAGAGGGTGACAACTCGTACCCTTGTCTTACTACAGATGTTACAACAAATTTGTGTAAAAAAAAAGTACCCCCCGTCACGCCAAGTGGCGTATAGGGAAATATGTGTTAGTGACCCTATATTTACAGACCTTCAGCACATGATTTTTGGGTAATGTGGTCGGTATTACGCCCGTGCTGCTTTTACTTTCCCAGAAAAAATCCGGTACCCATTTAAGGCTGGGTGAACCCGGAGCCGTCGGTTGGGATCGAACCCTACCCCTTGTCCGTAGTAGTCCAGTTCACTAACCACTGAGCTATCGCGGCTCCTACTAATTTTTAGGGAATTAGTAAAACCCAGGTGTCCTCGCCAGGATTACGAACCCCGGCTGTTGCCGTGGTAAGCCAACCGCCTATCGATTGCGCTAACCGGACAACAAATTTGTGTATTTGTCATTATTTATTATTTTAACCTTTTCAGAAACAACGCATCAACTTTCAACAACATAAAATGGCTAACATTTAGGAATTTGAGTTCCTATGTTTATACAAGTTGTAATCATTATATTTGCTGTTATATTGTTTGTGATTTTTTAATGTCATCAGTATTATAATGTGCTAGAGTGAGTACATTTTATTTTATAAAACGTTTGTTTTTAGTGCTGTTAATATTTAATGTATTTTAAAAATAAAATATTTATTTGCATTAAATATGCTGGAGTCATATGTAACTATATTAATGCATACATTTAGTTGCAGTAAAACAGTCATTTTGTTTATATAATGTAAGTGTACACAAGTTTTATTTTTTCAGTGTTTCACTGATGTAAATCATATTTAAAAAAAATAATATGAAAATATATTTTTAAAAATCTAATCACAGGGAGTATTATTTTTAATATATATATAGTATTATAATAATATAATATAATAATATAATATTACTATATAAAACAAATATCAGCAGGGCTGAAACTTAGAATGGCAGAATGTTACATCTTCTTAATATTCCTGTATGGTGCAGAAACTTGGACATTAGACAAGAAAACAGAACAGAAAATTGAAGCCTTTGAAATGTGGATTTATAGAAGAATAGGTAGAATTGGATGGAAAGAAAAGAAAACAAACGATGAAGTTTTAAAACAACTGAAAATAAAAAGAAAACTACTAATACAATTAAGACAAGACAAATGAAATTTTTGGGGCATGTTAAAAGACACAACAGCCTATTAAAAGTAATATTGGAAGGAAAAATACAAGGTAAAAGAGGCAGAGGCAGACCAAGACTAACATGGACGAGTAACATCAAAAGATGGTCAAGTCAATCTATGACAGCCTACACCATCAAAGCAAGAAACAGAGTAGAATGGCGATCCATGGTAGCCAACCTTCGTTGCAGAGAGGGCACTCGATGATGATATATAATCACTAATATATTATCGTCAACATCATTGATTATTGTGGTCATTAACTCTTACTGTACAAAAGCTTTTATCAATGCAACAGATTTCAGAGACAAATGTTTTCATGGTTTTAAGAATCAATCTACATATTTATATTTATCTAACATGTAACATATTATTTTTGAATTTTTAGACAATTGAACAAGCTATTAGATTTCACCAATACCAAGAGTTGTAAAGGTACAAAACTTGTAAAAAAGAATATGGTTTTATGACGGTTCACACTAATGAAATGAGAGTGATGCACTATGCGGCAATCATACATAGCTGAAATCGGCATGGCGCACAGTGCAGCGAACCGGAAAGATTTAATATAGAATTATTTGCAACAGTAATGAAGGGGTTAGTTTGTTCACTAATTATATGGTCATGGGATCAACATTTGGCTGTAGTAAGATTTTTTTTCAGACTCATGTGCCTTCAAATTCACCCACTCACTAAAACTATGACTGACAGCTTTCTCAAATGGACCACATGAACTAACACTTGCAGATTATAACTGACAACTTTCTCAAATGGTCCACATGAACTAACATTTGCAGATTATGACTGACAACTTTCTCAAATGGTCCACATTAACTAACACTTGCAGAACATGACTGATAGCTCTCTCAAATGGACCACATGAACTAACACTAGCAGAATATGACTGACAGCTTTCTCAAATGGACCACATGAGCTAACACTTGCAGATTATGACTGACAGCTTTCTCAAATGGTCTACAAGAACTAACACTTGCAGAACATGACTGATAGCTCTCTCAATTGGACCACATGAACTAACACTGGGGAGGAGAGAGAGAAGCTATTCATCATTGAATGTTCAAGATTTGTGAACTGTCTTATGATTGCAGTATTGCAAATGACTTTCCTTTAAAAATGTTTAAGTGGCAGTCAATTATTGGGTCATATGTTGCTAAAGTTTCAAGATCTCCTTGTACAAACCTTTATTTCTTGAGTTCTCAGACTAAACATGGGCCCTAAATGCACGATTAAAAAAATATAAAAATGTTTCTACATTGATTAGTGTTTTAAAATGTTTCTATTGTCCTTCACTTTTCCACTGTGCAGTCTGTCAGAAATGTTTTTGTGTTCGTTCAAAGCATGCTCAGCTCATTGACACACTCGAATGTCTGTAGGATACTGAACGCTCGTATTAGATTAAGTGACTTAAGTGTCGATTTTTAAAATATTTTTTTTAAACGAAGTGTTACCAAATAATGTAAACTTTTCAAACCGATCTTACTCCAAGGGCCTGCCTGTAACAGTAGAAGAGGCAAACATGCCTGGTCGTACAATTTCAGATATGACCCAGTTAGACACGGGTATTTTCTTTTTAGTTTCCCTCGTTAAGGCATCGAGTATCATCATCATCGGGTGCCGTCTCCGCAACAGAGGTTGACTACCATGGATCGCCATTCCACTCTGATTCTTGCTTTGATGGTGCAGCTTGTCATAGGTTGACTTGTCCATCTTTTGATGTTACTCGTCCATGTTAGTCTTGGTCTGCCTCTGCCTCTTTTCCCTTGTATTTTCCCTTCCAATATTACTTTTAGTAGGATGTTGTGTCTTTTAACATGCCCCAAAAATTTCATTTATCATTTTCTAATTGTGTTTGGTAGTTCTTTTTTTATTTGTATTTTTCATCGAGTATACCGTTGTTTTTTTAATTTGTGTTCACTTTGAGGATCTGGAAGGAAAGGGTGAGGTCTACCTTTTTTCGCCATTTGAAATTTATTTTTAAACGGAAACCTGGTAAATTGTGACTTTTCTTGTAGTTCTGTAATTATATCAGTTATTTTAATAGGTGACTACACACAACAACAATGATCCTACAACAGAGCCACAACTTAACTTACAGAAGCTCTGCAAATGCGTTAAAAAAAAAAAAAAACGTTTCCCTTCTGACAACAAGGAGCGTGATAAAAACACCAAGCTAGCTCTTTATCCAGCGAAGACTATTCTAGTTTGTCGCCATCCAAGTCACTAACTGATGTCAAGCAGCAAGACGCCTGTTAACGACAAGGGCTGAGTCAGGTGCTGTGTTTATCTTTATTGATGTTTGTTCCTTGTGTCACTGAGATGACCTTGCTCATGAACGTGCTCAATGTTAATGTGAGGTGGGGGGTCTTAGTGTTTTGGCTTTGGCAATCACATCGTCTTCTATAACTGCAGCGATGTTGTAGGAAGGCTAGAGGGTCCACTCCGGCTTCATTGTATACCATGACCTCAATGACGTAGGACAGAAAAACGTGTCACATCTCAAAACAAAGTAGTAAAGCCCAAGTGCTACAGGACTGTTTTGAATTGTTTGAAGTGACTGCATTTTAGTACGACTACAGGGGGCGGGGGGGGGGGGGGGTAATCATTATAAGAAGATGTTTGAAGTGGGATATCTATTACACATTTACATTCTTCAGTTCAGTAAATATGATTTTTATTGTCGCGGGAATTGGCTTAATTATAAAACTCACGTTCAATATCGAACGAGATACGGGCATCAAATGCTTCTAAATCTATAAATTAGCATTCTTGTGTGACATCAACAGCTGTAACGATCAGCAATGTTTATTACATTATCAATAACGTACACTGAGCTGTTTTTATTTTTTTAAACTTCTAGTCATTAATACGAATCGATTGTGTTTAAAAATATTATTTTTTTCTACCTCACTGCGGGAAATTTCGCTCTGTTTTCAGTTTCTGGAAGTAACCGTCGTATTGTCTTTTTTTTTTTTAGGCTTTCTAATTGCTCTAAGAATATGGATAATGAAGTCACGTTACAAACAGTTGATTACTCGGTTATTGCTCTGGTATTGTTGATCTCACTAGGCATTGGTGTCTTGTTTGCTGTGAAAGATTTCAGAAATGTCAGTAGATTGGAATACTTGTTTGGTGGGAGACGCATGCTCATGGTGCCCGTGGCTCTATCTGCCTTTGCCACGAATTTTGTAAGTATTACGAATATATATATATATACACATATATATGTATATGTGTGTGTGTGTGTGTGTGTGTGTGTGCGTGTGCGTGTGCGTGTGCGTGTGCGTGTGCGCGTGCGCGTGCGCGTGCGCGTGCGCGCGGGCGGGCGGGCGGGCGTGCGTGCGTGCGTGCGTGCGTGCGTGCGTGTGTGTGTGTGTGTGTGATTACGTTATTCTTTGCATTTGGTAAATCAGTTTATGTTGATTTTAATGTTTGCTGCTTTGTTATTAAATAAACTAAATTTAATTATTTATCACTATTATATTATTATTAATTCTTTGCGTTTCGTGTTCGTCTAGCTTTTGTGCCTAATCTACAGACGGGGATATGGTAAATATTTAGTGTTCACACACACACAGTATATATATATATATATATATATATATATATATATATATATATACACATACATACGCTATAGGAGACTCTTTATACAGAGCTTCACAGCAGGAGAAAATATGATCATCAGAAGTGGTCCCCGTCGAGTAGGTGTTTCGACCCTTTAGCTTCTTGACACTTTAGGGGAGGTGGGCCCGCCTGGGACATGGTTTTAAGGCTTACAATATATTCGGCATATAATAACTGTACTTATATATTTTTCTTCTTCTACCTTTTTTTTAGCTCCCAGTGGAGCATAGGTCTTCAACAAACACTTTCCAAGTCGTTCTGTTTCTTGCCATTCTTTTAAGATCATTCCATGTCTTCCCCATCATCTTCATCTCTGCTTCTATCTGTCTTCTCCAAGAATTCCTTGGTCTTCCTCTTTGTCTTTTCCCCTGGGGATTCCAAAAAAGGGCATGTTGTTTAATACTCTCAGTTGGCTTCCGCAGTGTGTGTCCTACCCAGCGCCGTCGTCTTTGCTGTATCTCTTTATCCACTGGTATTTGACTGTTCTCAATGTTTCACAGCCATATAATAACACCGACTTAACATTTGAGTTGAAAATTTGTATTTTTGTATTTAGCCTAATTTCTCTGTATTTCCATATGTTTCCCAGTGCAACGAAAGCTCCTCTTGCTTTTGATATCCTTATTTTGGTATCATTTTCTGTTCCTCCCTCTTTATCTATATTACTGCCCAGATATATGTAAGATTGTACGTCTAGTAGAGGCATTTCTCCTAATTTTATTTGGTTATTGCCAACTGCATTAATTCTCATAATGTTGATATTATCTCTGTTAATCTTCAGTCCTAGCTGTTGTGATCTCTCATCAAGTATGTTCATTTTGTCCTGCATCTGTTGATGGCTGGCTGTGTGATAGGAGAGCTATGTCATTAGCAAAGTCTAAATCATCAAGTTGTTTGGTCAGTGACCACTGGATTCCATTTATGTTGTTTTGAGTTATTTTCATAATCCAATCTATGACTACTAGAAAGAGAAATGGAGATAGAAGGCATCCCTGCCGTACTCCTGTTTTTATTTCAAATGCTTCAGTAAGCTGTCCTTCATGCACCACACTACATTTCGTTCCTTCATACATTGTTTTTATCAGGTTAATAAACCTTATGGAGATTCCGTAATGACTCAGCAACTTCCAAAGCATTCTTCTGTTTAAACTATCAAATGCCTTTACGTAATGTATGAATCCAATATAAAGTGGGGATATATATATATATATATATATATATATATATATATATATATATTGTTGGCATTTCAATAAAGAAAATTCCTTAATGGTGAAAAAAAAGGATAAAGTACACCTCTTGCAGCCTAATAAACATTTGTTTGTGGTTTTTTTTTTTAAATCTCTTTAAGACGGACAAACTTTCATTTGTAAAGGTTTAAAAAAAAATCCCCCTTTTTGACTAAACATTGATTGTATTTGGCCAGCATTGTCATGACATATACTATCAATTTACTTTGACCGACTGACATTTAGGTTCTTTCAGCCTAAATCAATGAGTACTGTTGATGTTTTAAAATTATAATACTACGCACATTAAGTAAAAACTACCAATGCCTTACTTATTGCAAGACACTGCCAGTAGGTGACGTGGTTCCTGTTGTTTTCTCTCTATCTCGTCAAAGGAAATTTTAGCTTACGAAAACAAGCCCATTTAAATTTGCAATATTGATTGGTTTTTAAGTAAATTTCTTGTTAACTGAATTTCAGTCTGCTATCTCGTATCTTGGAATGACATCAGATATATATGTGTATGGAATAATGCCGGCCATGCATTTTCTAGGAGTAGTACTCGGCAATATCTGCTCAACTTTTGCATTTGTCCCGCTCTTCTACCCACTGAGATTGACAAGTTTATACGAGTACCTAGAGATGAGATACAAGTCGAGCTTTGTACGATTCTTTTATCTAACGCTCGGGATATTGCAGACGTTGAATTTCATGGCTTTAGCGCTCCTTGCGCCTGGACTAGCTCTTGAGGTAGGTGTGTCAACTAACTACTGTGACATAAAAAGAAAGCTTAAAGTCCAAATATCAGAGACAAACTTAAAATTGTGACAGAAATGATTTTTTATGTGAGACATGTCAGGTAGATCGACTGTAGTATGGATGTAATAGACTTGATTTGGTTGTATGAGAGTACCCTCGAAGTAGGATAAAGTGACATAATCATTATTTCTCCTTTGAGCTATTCCATTTATAGTATTCTTTTCAGAAGTATGTCTTAAGTATGTTTATAAAAAAAATTTATATTTACGTAAAAATCTATACCAGTTAAGCAAAGAGATGGCAAGAACTCGAACATTTTGTGACAACTTACAAGAGTTTAAGGAGGAAGAAATAGAGGGAATTTCATAAAAAAAGATAAGTGAAGATTTAAGAGAATGTCATGAAAGAAAGTTTAAAGCAGAAGTGATAAACTGTAAATAATATCAATTAACTACTCTTCTACAGGTGGTTGGGCCCTGGCACCACAAACAGCTGATAAATTACAACTATATCTCATGTCCATGAATCAGGAGTGACAAACAATATAAGAATCAATTTAAAAAAAAACAGTATGGAAAAATAGAGAGAGAGAGAGAGAGAGAGAGAGAGAGAGAGAGAGAGAGAGAGAGAGTAGCAATGCGTAAACATTTCAATATAAAACACATCTATTAAATATCTATCATAAATTAAGTATCTAGGAACATTCTCGGAAGACATCAAAACGGATAGAGAAATCAACATGAAGTACAGTAAGACCAATTCAATATTAGGGCAGCTAGTCTTCTACCTTTTTAGCTCCATGTAGAGCATAGGTCTTCAGCAAACACTTTCCAAGTCGTTATGTTTTTTGCCATTCTTTTAAGATAATTCCATGTCTTCCCCATCATCTTCATCTCTGCTTCTATCTGTCTTCTCCAAGAATTCTTTGGTCTTCCTCTTTGTCTTTTCCCCTGGGGATTCCAAAAAAGGGCCTGTTGTGCGATACTCTCAGTTGGCTTCCGCAGTATGTGTCCTATCCAGCGCCATCGTCTTTGCTGTATCTCTTTATCCACTGGTATTTGACTGGTACATTTCTTCCATAATTCTATGTTAGTGATTTTGTCCTGCCATTTCCATCCTTTTATTCTGCGTAAGCATCCAATAATGAAAGTCTGTATCTTTGTGATTGTCAATTTTGGCAGGTAACAAGGTAGGTGATAGTAGGGCAGCTAGTACTTCTTCAAAATATGCATGAGAGTGAAAATCAGACCAAAGCTATATATTTTACAAATCATATATTTCCCTTTTCTATGTAATCAGTGCCAAATATAGTCACTCACAGCAAGCCTGAGAAGAAAGTTAGTCACCACAGAAACGAGATTTCTATGGAAAATCTGTAAGAGTGACCAGAAGAGACAAAAATTAGAAACGAGGTGATAAGTAAAAGGTGGGCCATAGAACCAATATTCAGCTGCATATAAAGACAACAAATAAAATGGTTTCCCCATCTGAAAAGAATGTCTACTTATGTGATACCATACACGACATACACAGTATGAGGAGAAGGACGCAGGTCCATGAGACAGCCCCAGGGTACGTTGCAGTGACTACATGAGAGACTACAGCCTGATCAAGAATCAATGAATGAGACTGTTAAAGTATAGCAAGAACAAGAATATTGTGTCTCCTCCAACACCCACAGATTATTAAAAAAAATGGAATAAAAGAGAAGACATACACAGTAGATGAATTAGAGAAAGATAGATTGAACAAGAGAATAGGTAATATAACTTTATCTTGTTTTAGGCAGGGACCGGTTTGCCGCTATGGATGTCTGTTGGTGCTGTAGGATTCATAGGAGCGGTGTACACAGCGATTGGGGGCATCAAAAGTGTGATATGGACAGACACATTTCAGACCGTTGTTATGCTTGGAGGCATTCTCACAATTATATTGAAAGGTAATCTTATCTATCGCAATTTAAATAAAAAATAATAAAAATCGTTGAAACAAATAATTGTGGTATTATATTAGTATGATGATATAATATACATTTGAACCGCATTGTAAAAAGTTGTTGTTGTTGTTGTTAGCATCATTATCACTAAATATCGGACGAATACATGGGTGCTCCGCTCTTGTTCTCGTGAATCTTCAGAAAATGGGAGAAGAATCCTGACTCACGTGTACGAACTCCGTAGCACGGCCTGCGATCCACGGTCTGGGTAGCTTTTCGCTGACAAAAATAAAAAGAGTACTTTTGTGCAGAGTTGTCCTTCCTGTTTTCATGAAACTATTGGTATCAGTCAACAAATTAGAGCTAACCAAGACCCTATACAACCTCAACTTCGCAGTACAGTAACCAAGTGATCACTTTGAGAATAAAGAGTGAAGAGACTAGTTAATGTTTATCTCAGATCATTAATTATTCTGGGTCCCAAAAATACTCAGTAAATGAGTCCTGGCGTAAATAGCGAAACAACGCAGAATGAGAACTTCCCGTAGCAATCAACAACGAAGCTAAAAGAACAGTAAAAGAGGAAAAAAAGTGGTAGAAGAAAAAAGAAAGCAGATGTTCTGATATGGAGAAGCAATCGTTTTAATTCACTTCAATTTCCTATTTACAATCATCATCTTGAACTTTATGTCTTCTGCTTGTACTAAAGTATCGTTGATAAAGTCACCTACAACAACCAGTAGAATTAAAAGTAAAATTGTTTTCCTCCAGGTAACTCCGTTGTCGGAGGAGGTAACTCAGTTTGGAGAATATCTAGAGCTGGAGGACGAGCTAACTTCGACAAGTTTAGCCTTGACCCCAGAGATCGACACACCTGGTGGGGTACTGTTCTTGGAGGGGGTGTCTTATGGTACATGTTTTCTCTTTGAATGTTCTCATTACATAAACTAAACCAGTAGACAATAATTTACAATATGTTATATGCAAATATGAATGCTTCTTCGACAAGTTCACAAAAACATTTTTTTTATCCTACATTTTTTTTCCTATAATCACAATCAGTAGAATCGTGCGTAACAATTAGCACTGAAGACAAGCACTATTATATTTCGTTATTTAATTGTTAACACTGCAGCAAGTTAAGCCATTCTCCTTATAAACGTGAGCTGTATTAAATGTCATCTCCTTCGATTTTGAGAACATTTACACACATAGTGGCGTATACTGGTTTTGGGGTCTGGGCTACCGCTGACATAAATAAAAAAACATACATTATATCCAGTGGGCTAACATAAAGTAATATTTTCTAATGGCATCACTACATTTTAAATTACTTACTTATTTATGTTAATTATATCCGTCTTGTTTGGGACGAAAATGTCTTGATAACTTTGTCATTGAAAGTACTGTTGGGTTGGTTTCTAATTCTGAGGGAATGATTTCTCAAAGGAAATTAATACCAAACCAGATAAGCGCTCTTATGTCTGGGTTAAGCGACAATAAGATTTGATTCTCTTGAGAGCAGAAAAAGTTCTTTCTACAGATGCTGATGCGCATAACGTAGTTATAAATAGCTAAGGAAGTTCCGGTAATGCGACATAGTTTCAGTTTCACTTTGTGACGATTCTGATTGGCTAGAGCCAAAAATAACCCATGAAACCTCTTTAGTGTAGAGGGGTTTCTTTGCCGTATAATTTTGACGGGAATTTTTGAATGTCAAGGTCGTTAATACAAGGTTCGGATAGAGGAAAATTACACCGCTGGCTATTAGAGGTTTCAATGTAGTTTCTATTTCATTCACAAACGTTGTTGTGGACAGAGGAAAACCTTGCTTTAATAAATGCAAATCAAAACAAATAAATTATATTGGCCAACGAAATGTGTAATAGAATATTCGAAAATTTGTAATATAATTATTTTAAACATATAATAAATTATCATTTCCTTTTGTATTTCGTTAATATATTCAGGCTACCATCGGTAGCTGCGGTATCTTAGAGAATACGCCACTGACACACATACACATAAACACATCAACAGTGTGTAGTAAATTCATGGCCGTACCAAGAAACATATATTAATCTAGGACAGGGAGGTTATTTAAAAATCCACGTAAGAGGGACGTATTAGTTTTGATGGATATTCTACGTAGAAGAACTAAAACTACATCATATCAGTTCTGTTGTTGACTGTTTTCCATGCCATGACACCAAGCTATCCAGTATTTTCTCTCTTTGTCGTCCGCGATCTCTCTTTCCTTTTATTTTTCCAGTTGCAACCAAGTATTCCAACTTTCCTCTTCTCATGATGTGCCCCAAAAAATGATCTTTGAGATAAGATTTTTTGTAAGGTCCCGGGGTATTTAAGTCACATTGTCAACAGGAAAGTTCAACCGAAGCCAACAAACAAGTAGCTCAGAACGAGCAATTTCACTTCTTCTTTCTTTTCTCTTTTCACTGATACCTAAAAGGTGTCGTGGTTTATATCATTTGCAGTTCTTGAGCTGCTCGAATTGTCTGAATTAGTGATTTTCCTTTGTTGTTACATGTCTCTGTCACTGCATTTATCCATCTTCTTCTGGGTCTTCCTCTTGGTCTTTTTCCATGCATTCTCGAGAAGAACGCCCTTGATGGTGCTTGGTGAGGATTCATTCTGACCAGGTGGCCAAACCATTTAAGTTGTTGTTGTTCTATATATTCTTGGCAGGGTTTTGTTCCTACCATTTTTCTTATGGTTTCATTTGGTATTCTATCTCTTCTTGTGTTGTTTGTTACTTTTCTCAAGCATTGCATCTCACATGTATTTAACTATCTTATTGTGATTTAGAAAGGGTCCATGTTTGACTTTCATAGCACAAACTTGGTATGAAAATGCTATTTATCATTTGTTGTTTAGCTGGCATAGAAATGTTTGGATGTCTTAGCAATGGTGAAAGCTGGTATGTGACAGAATTTGCATTTTGTATTCTCATGTCAATTTCTCTGTCTAGTTTTCCATCTTCTGTGAACATTGTGCCCAAATACTTGAATTCCTCTACTTGTTTTATTTCTTTATCTTTGATCTTAATGTTTAATGGGTGTCTTAATTTACTTATTCTCATAGCCTCTGTTTTTGTTGTGTTAATTTTCATACTGTAGTTTGTGCAACTTTTATCTAGAGATGTTATATGCTGTTGTAGCAGGTTTTCCTACTCATATATTAGGCATTGGTCATCTGCAAATAGTAGCTCGTTGATGTTGGAACTTTCTACCTCTATATTATTATTTGATTTTTCCTTATTGTTGGTTGTTTCCTGATTTATTTTGTCCATATGTATATGATGAAGAGGAATGGTGAGAGGACACATCCTTATCTTACACCTGTTGTAACCTGAAACCATTCTGACAGACCTTCTGATGTTCTAACGGCACTTTGACTGTTTTTATATAGTGCCATTATATTATCTAGTGGTTGTCCTCCTACCCCGTAGGTATCTAAAGTTAGCCAAAGTTTGTTCCTGTCCACACGATCAAACGCATTTTCCTGATCTAGAAGCATTATATTTAGGTTTCTGTCATATTCTATTGTAGCAATTTCATTAACTGAATTAAATATTTAAGTTGATCCAATGATATAGCGTGTTTTTTTTTCTTTTTAGATATGACAAAAGGTGTCATGTAAATAAATATGAAAGGGATATAAGACAGTTTAATGACAAGGCATACATGAAGGTGGTGACATAGCTCTGTATCGACATATCACAGATAACGGCGTGAAACTTAAAATTAGACCAGAATGTCAAAGTTTGAAAAGTTGGTTGTGTCTCAACGACTCACCGAACCACGAGATATGAAACAAAGATGTATTTAATAATTTGTAGCTAGTGAAATGTCAATTTAATAGTTTCACGGCAACACAGTTATATAATTTATATAAGTTTACAATAAATTAAGGTATTTAATAACACTGATGAGAGCCCAGTAGCGTTGCGGTTAGTGCACCTGCCCGCCAGCCTGAAGTTTCGGGTTTAAAAAGAAATTTGGGTCAATATTTTATCCCAAACTAAAAGGCTCCCAAGGTCCACCCAACCGCTATAAATAAGTATCAGAGATATTCTATGGGAAAGGAAAGGAAAGGAAAGAAAGAAAAGAAGTGGACAACCCACCCCACCAATCTTAGTACTATAACATCACTAATACTTCGCATTCCTTTAAACAGCCATTGCCTGTTAGGACTGAATTTATCTTTACTTATAATCTCAATCTTACCACTGTTATGCATTCACTCATTCCTCTTCTTCTTTCTTCTTCTTTCTTTCCTCATTTGCCTCTCATCATTGTGAATATATAATTTGCGGTCTTTTACTCTTCTGTTGGTTCTGCTGCTGTTATGTTTCCTAGGGCATACAATTCACTTATTGGTGTTTAAATATGGAGGTGCTTTCAAATCTGTTTTATATCCTTAAAGTCTTTACTTTATTTGTTATTACAGGATGGGCTTCTTTTGTAATCAGTCAACTTTGTTGAGGATTTCATCCATGAAGACGGCTAAGAATGCTAGAAACGCTTTTCTCTTAAGTGGAGCAGTATTCTTCTTTCAGGCTTGTCTGATTGTTGCAGTGGGATGGGTCATGTATTCATACTTTGCAAGCATTCGTTGTGACCCCATTCAGGTAAGATTAAAACGTAGATTAAATTCCTTTTGGGAACTTTGCATTGTACCAGGACTGATAACAAACATATATTATCTTCAACAGCCTTTACACCTAATCTAACATGAAACTGGACTCAGCTTTCATAAATGTGCAGTTCATAGTTTCTTGTTATAACCGTAAATCGACACTTAGGTATAATGATACAAGACAAATAAATATTACAAAAACATATAAATTATAACGAGACTCAGAAAACTCATAATAAACAACAGAAAAGAATGTTCAACCCGTATCTTTGCAACACAGTAAATTATCAGTAGAAGTGTGTTTGTTAAAATCGGTTCACTTGACTTTATTCTAGTGACGTTACCAACAAAATGTGAACTACCATTTTGTCTAACGTTTCTCAAACCTTCTGTGTGTGAATCATCTTCACTTTCCATGTAGCAACTGTTTATGATGTTCTCTTCATTTTTTCTGTGTACTCCATTTCTTTTCTCGTCCATTAAGTCGTATTTTGTTTTTCATTAATTTCCTGTGACTAGCTTCTGTATATTCAATCACTGTTTTAGTACTAGAGTTCAATTATATATATCCATATTTCTATTGTCCTTTCTCCCCGAAGATGACACAAAGGCAGAAATTCTACTCTCCAGTCCGAAGATCTTTACTTTTAAGGGTTAGACTTTGCATTGGATCGTCTTTGTATATCGCCATATGTCCATTTATGGGCGAGCCTCTCAATCTTGGTAAAGGAGCTGATGCTCACTGTTGTCTCTCGCATTGGTGTCCTTCTTTGCCATTTCTCTAGCTTGTCCTGTTATTTCTCTCTCTGTCTCATATATCAATGTCAGCTTGGTGATGTTGTGGATAATGCACTCGCTTGTCGACCTGAAGGTACGGGATTCAATTGCCAGTTGAGGCTTTATTTTTGTTTGGACCTAAAACTCTCGTAACCCAATCATTCTTTTTCATAAAGTGCCAGAGATATTCTGTGAGAGGGAAGGGAACCCAGGACAGGCCATGAAGTTAATGCTTAGTGCAATGACGTCATTACCTAATGACAATTGCAAGATCACTACCTTTATCTTCCCATATGAGGGCTACCCTTGAGATTCTTTTGTTAGCTCTCCTCATCACATGGCCGACATGCCTGCCTTGTTTTCTTGATGATAGATATTTCTGTATTCATGATCATTTCTGCCATACACTAGTCTCCAATTAGTTCTACGGTATTTCATATTTTATCAAGGTTTCTGAAAGTAACTGTTTTTTCAAGTCAAAGTTACTGCCATTCTGATTATAATTTCCTTCGTTGTGTCTCCTTTTTCTATGCAATTTCCGAGATATACGAAGTAATTAGCTTTATCCACTGCTTTCCCTTCCTTGTATAATCTTTCTTCTGGATGAATTTGATTTTTCATTAATTTAGTTTTTTCTTGGTTGAGCTCAAGTCGTTTTCTGGTAGCCATTCATGACAGGGGGAGCCGCGATAGCTCAGTGGTTAGTGAACTGGATTACAAAGGACAAGAGGTGGGGTTCAATCCTGATTGATGGCTACCGGATTCACACAGCCCTAAATAGGTACCGGATTTTTTTTTCTGGGAAAATAAAGCGGCACGGGCGTAATACCGACCCCATTACCCCAAAAACCATGTGCCGATGGTCTGTAAAATTACGGTCTCTAATATCATATTCCCTATACGTCACTTCAGGTGACGGGGCTCTTTCCTTTTTAAAAAAAACATTTTTTGTATTGGTGACAGGGTATTTGAGTTTTCTTGGATCATTTTCTCGTTGCTATTAATACGAATTATCATCATGGCGATCATCATATGCTATACCGACTCGCGTATGTTATCATGTCCTTTAACAATTCTCTGATATTAGTGCACTGTATCAATTCTATTGATTGTTTACCATGCAACAATACAAGCTATTTAGTACCTTATCCTTTCGTCCACGATCTCTCTTTCCCTGTATTTTGCCTGTTGTAACCAAGTATCCCAACTTTCCTCTTCTTATGATGTGCCCGAGAAATGTCGATTGCTTCTTTCTGTTGTCTTTTAGAAGCTCCCCTTTTGTGTTGGTCTCTTTGGAAATCTCCTGGTCGGTCTTTTTAGCTGTCCAGGGAGCTCTCAACATTCTTCTGAGAAATGCAATCTCTGTGACTTCTAAACGTCTTTTCATTTGTTGTCCACAGTTCATGATTCACCTTCAGATGTCATCTATATTGCACATATGAACTCTTTCTCTAACTTCTATTGACATAGACTTTCTGCACAATATGTTTTACATTTTCTTAAATGCTGCTTTGGTCTGTGCTGTTCTGCCCTTTATTTATATGAGAGCTTCTTCTGTCTCATTTTATTATTGTCCCAAAGTACGTCTTAAATAGGAGGGTCATCTTAATAATATCTAAGTATTTTTTCAATGTCTTTATGCATCCTGATGCTGTGAGGTCAATGGTAATTTAAACAAAAGACAGGCACGTATCAATTGTATGAGTATTTTAGCCGAAGACGGAGTGCGTTAGCCCCGGCGCAGGTTTAGGGACAAAGTCAGGACACACAGACACATAGAAGTACCCCGACCATGCAACTAACTCATCGTGTGTCATGATGTTGTTCTTATCCCTTTATCATGAAACAGAACAGTGAGTCAAGTTATCATGATTATAAATTTGAATGCTGAATAATAATAATTATTATTGCAAAATTGTAAAATTTATTTTAAAGAGTAACAAGAGACGTAAAAATAGAATTTATGTTCATCTAAAAAAGTTATACTTTATTTTCTGGCATCCACAGGCTGGCTATATCTCCAACAAGAATCAGCTAGTTGTATACTTTGTGATGCACGCCCTCAAAGAGTTGCCAGGCATTGGAGGCATATTTATGGCAATGATTTTCAGTGGATCTCTGAGTACAATCTCATCCGGTAAGTCGTTTCTTTCAAAATAAAATAGAATTGATCTCTGATTGAGTGCAATCTTACCTAGTGAATCGTTTCTTTCAAAATAAAATAGAATTGATCTCTGATTGAGTGCGATCTTACCTAGTGAATCGTTTCTTTCAAAATAAAATAGAATTGATCTCTGATTGAGTGCAATCTTATCTAGTGAATCGTTTCTTTCAAAATAAAATAGAATTGATCTCTGATTGAGTGCAATCTTATCTAGTGAATCGTTTCTTTAAAAATAAAATGGAATGGATCTTTGTGTAAACATAAATAGAATGGGCGGGTCTCTGAGTAGCAATTAAATAGAATGTGAGTAAAAATAAAATAGAACTGATCTCAGAGTACAATTTCGTCTGGTAGGTTGTTCCTCTTAAAAAAAAATTATAATGGGTCTATGACTACTGATTCATCTTGTAAAGTGTTTTTAGCGACAAAGTATAGAATACAAGTTTCAATACAGAAACTGATACACTGTACGCCACATTTTGGTATTGAGTGGGCCTTTTTTGTACCGTCTTAAGTTGTCAACGACACCTATAAGTCTTCTCTTGAGAGGATCTCTCTATTTAGACTGTTATGCTGTAACGTGTCTTGAAATATAGTTTTTATTAAGTCGTTTAACATAGTATGTGTATATAGTATAGATATATATATATAGTGTGTAGTATGAAGCTGCCATACTTTGCATCCTTTCGCCAACACCTTCAGTAAAATTATAAATTCTGAGTACTTGGTTGCCTTTCTTCTTTGATCCGTACTTACTTTGCCGATCTGTGACGTCTCCATACAGGCAATTTCGTTCCGGTTTTATGGTAAGCATGTTACCCAGTGCGCAGAGAATGTACGGTTACGTGAAAGACATTAGACATATTAGCATTAACCCATATTATCACCGAAAGCGTGTATACATACATTATGGTAATCATATTATTTTTCGTTGAACGCGGCCGAAACAGAATATTTAAAACCCAATGTGAAGAGATAGCAGGGTGGTCAAACCTTTTAAGTCCTACTGGCTATCGACGTTCGGACAGCCTGTGTTTGATTCCCGCTGGTAGCAATGTTAATTATACTCGTGGTTGAGAAAAAACATACCCCGGCGGTCAACCGAGCCGCCGGCAGAAAATGGGTACCAGGGTAAACCCTGGGAAGGTGAGGAATAGCGCCTCGGTCGTGAGTTACGAAGCTTGAGACGATACTAGGCAGGAGTCTCCGAACAATTCTGGATATGCGGTACACGTTGGTTAAAATCGGCGTGGTAAGCGCCGATTCAAGTCTCGTATCTTACCTTCACATTTTATGTAGCGATGCTAATGAAAAAGTAATAGCAACAATGGAAAATAAAATACAGTTTTATCTGGAAGAGAATGCCCCACAATTTAGTATCGAGTGAGTTTCTCAGAACAGTCTTATCTGGTGTGTGTAGCCTACAATTTAGTATTGAGCGAGTCTATCAGTATAGTCTTATCTGGTGTATGTACCCCACAATTTAGTATTGAGCGAGTCTTTCAGTATAGTCTTATCTGGTGTGTGTAGCCTACAATTTAGTATTGAGCGAGTCTATCATTATAGTCTTATCTGGTGTGTAACCCACAATTTAGTATTCAGCGAGTCTATCAGTATAGTCTTATCTGGTGTGTGTAGCCTACAATTTAGTGTTGAGTGGTTTTCTCAGTATAGTCTTATCTGGTGTGTTACACCACAATTTAGTATTGAGAGAGTCTATCAGTATAGTCATATCTGGTGTGTGTAGCCTACAATTTAGTATTGAGCGAGTCTATCAGTACAGTCTTATCTGGCGTGTGTAGCCTACAATTTAGTATTGAACGAGTCCATCAGTACAGTCGTATCTGGTGTGTGTAGCCTACAATTTAGTATTGAGCGAGTCTATCAGTAAAGTCTTATCTGGTGTGTGTAGCCTACAATTTAGTATTGAGCGAGTCTATCAGTACAGTCTTAACTGGTGTGTGTAGCCTACAATTTAGTATTGAGCGAGTCTATCAGTATAGACTTTATCTGGTGTGTGTAACCCACAGTTTAGTATTGAGCGAGTATATCAGTATAGTCTTATCTGGTGTATATACCCCACAATTTAGTATTGAGCGAGTCTATCAGTATAGTCTTATCTGGTGTGTGTAGCCTACAATTATCTATCATGTTGATTTAGTTCATTGATGTTATTCTGTGTGACTGTTGAACATATTCACTGGTATTTACTTCTTTAAAACATATAGACACACATACATGAATACACACCCGCACACATGCACACCATCGTGTGTGTATGTATGGCATCGAAAGCACAAGTATGTATTAGTGAGTATATGTGTTTGTCAAATATGTGTGTGTGTTGCACATGTGTGTGAATGTGAATGTACGATTATGTGAATTATGCTATACTGCATTAACTGATATATATTACCGTAATTAATATCACAATATCTCACCTGGGTTTCTATTCTCTAACTCAGATTTATCTAGAGACTAAATACTTGTTATTACACTCTCCAGGAATGAGCGCCTTGGCCGCTATTACAACAGAAGATATTTTGAAGAAGTCCCTGCAGAATGTCCAAGAAAGCTCGGCTACTTTCATCACAAAAGTCGTGGTCTTTCTTTACGGTTTACTTATAATAGGCCTTGCCTACGGAGCGTCTATGTTTGAAGGCCAGATATTTAAAATCAGTATGACCAGTACAGGAGCATTTGGTGGCCCCACACTTGGGTATTCCTGCTAGGGGCTCTTATTCCACTGGGGAATAAATATGGAGCAATATGTGGAGGCATCGTTGGTATTCTCTTTAATTTGTGGATTGCTATAGGGCACCTAATGTACGGAAGGAAATTGCAGCCTTTACCGTCATTACCAAGTGATATGTGTTATTTGAACAAGTCAATTAATTTATTTAATAATAACACTTTATTAGACGCGTCTTTGGAAAGTCATCATTTAATTACCCCAATATTCAACGAATCACAGATTCCGAATACCTTCAAATCTGGCGAAGTCCTAAACAAGTTCAACTTCTTTCTTTACGACATCTCCTACGAGTGGTACACTTTAATTGGCAGCTTCATTAGCTTTAGTCTGGGCGTGATTGTCAGCTACTGCTCTCGGAGATATTGTGTTTCAACCACGAATGAGAAATTATTGTTTCCTTTCGTTCGGAATCTGTGGTTTAAGAAGTCTGTTTACCAGAACAGACAAATGGGTGAAACGGAGGATGGGGAAATGATGTTGCAGGTTGGCGAAATAAAGACAGAGAAGCACATTTGATGAAGAGGCAAGAGTTAAGAAATGTTCATAATAAAGTGATGGCTTAGCGTCATCTACTATTAACGTCAAGAATGGCAAATCCAATCGGAGTTGAGCCTCTCAAAGAGAGGTCTAGAGCTAAAGAGCTGCACATCTTACAATCAATTGAAATATCCAACTCATACTAGATGAGCATGAACAAAAAAAAAAGAGAATTAAACAAAACCCTCTAGCTCAGAATATAAAATATGTGAACATCTCAAAGATGAAGAACCGACTGATACAAAAATTAAACATTTCAAATGTAAACTTAATGTCCGTAAGTAAATATAGTTTAGTTTAGTCGACAGATTATCTTCATTGCGCAAATGAAAATTCTATAGTACTCACATTCAGCACGTGCCCTGTCTGAAGCACATCCCCAATACATTAGCTGATGAAGCACTGCTGATGACTTAGCTCAAATGTACGAACTCAGTAGTACTAGCGAATACCTTGATCGCAACAGCTTACAACATGGCAGGTGTCCGTTTTGGTATAATAAAAAAATAGTTTTAGTGCACACAAAGATAATCAACTGGAACATCTCGATGGCAGAATAGAGTTTACATAGTTACCTTAAAATACATGACAGAAGTTGTACGTTCACGTCACTAATAAATCTGTACAGCAAAGCAGCATCCAGAATAAGTAAAAAAAAAAGTAAAAGTAAAGTACCCCCGTCACGCCAAGTGGCGTATAGGGAAATATGGTGTTAATGACCCTATATTTTACAGACCTTCAGCACATGATTTTTGGGGTAATGTGGTCGGTATTACGCCCGTGCTGCTTTACTTTCCCAGATATAATCTGGTACCCATTTAAGGCTGGGTGAACGCGGAAGCTGTCCTTTGGGATCGAACCCTACCCCTTGTCCTTTGTAGTCCAGTTCACTAACCACTGAGCTATCGCGGCTCCATATCCAGAATAAGTGACTAATATTATTACCAAAGTACTGACTTATTATGATTGCTTTCTACCAATCGTCTGTCAAGACGCCTAAGACCATATGATTATTATAATTACAATAAAGTGTTATGTTACTCAAATATATTTTTTAATAAACAGATTATGTTGTATTTGTCTGAGGGCAGCCCATACTGTTCAAGCTTCAATCTCTTTCCTGGTGCCACAGAAAGTTCTCATCGGGGTACACATGCTCAGCATCCCTCCAGAGAAATGTTTAGAAAATTGGCTAAATATTGTGAAGATGGTAACAAAATTGCACTTTAAAAAAAATATATAAATATCGCTTCGTCAGCAGCGCCCATAATACTGAAGGGAGGTCAAAAAGTAATGCACACCAATTTTTTTCTCGGAAACTATTCCGGCAAAATGTGTGAAATTTTCACAGATTGTAGCTGAACATCCCATTTACACTACCTATTTTTCAACATAATCTCCGTCCAAGCGTATTGCCTTACGCCAACGCGAAACTAGGTCATGAATGCCTCGTTTGTACCAAGTTTTGTCCTGCTCGCGTAGCCATTTTTTAACTGCACGGATCACATCCTCATCATTGTCAAAGTGTGTCCCACGCAGGAATTTTTTGAGTGGACCAAACAGATGGAAATCTGAGGGAGCCAGATCAGGGCTGTAAGGAGGATGGGGCAGTACAGTCCAACCAAATTTGTTGATTGCTTCCCGTGTTACCAGACTTGTGTGAGGGCGTGCATTGTCATGTTGAAGCAACAAATCTGCAGATGGCTAATTAGGCCGGACTCTGTGGAACCGATTTTTGAGTTTTGTCAGTGTATTGATGTAAGCTGTCGAGTTGATTGTCTCACCTCTTGTCATTACATCAACAAGAATCACACCATCAATGTCCCACAAGACAGTGATCATCACCTTTCCGGCTGATGGAGATGTTTTGAATTTTTTTCTTTTTGGTGACTGCGGATGATGCCATTCCATTGACTGCATTTTTGTTTCAGGCTCATAATAATGTGCCCACGTTTCGTCACCGGTAACAATTTTTGACAAAAACATTTCTCCTTCAACACCGAAACGCTCCAACAATTCAGAACAGAATGTTTTCCTTTGAACTCTGTGATCATTTGTTAGGCACCGAGGAACCCATCGAGCGCAAATCTTTGAATATCCGAGAGTTTTAAAAATTGCGATTGCACTTCCCTTGCTGACTGTAAGCTGCAATGCCAATTGCTGCTAGTGATACGCCTATCCTTACGAATAATGGCATCAGCCCGGTTTAACATGTCTGTGCTGGTAGCCGAGGCAACACGTCCAGAACGCGGTAAATCATGCAGCTCCACTCGTACACTTTCTGCAGCTTTAATTCTCTGAACCCAGCGACTAACTGTGCTCCTATCGACTGCAGAACATTTGTACACTGCACACAGTCGTTTATGAATGTTTGCCACAGTTTCTTTTTCCGCAACCAGAAATTCTATGACAATTCGCTGTTTGTAACGGACATTGTTGACAAGCTTCATTTTAACGGTTCATAGATTGCGTAATATTTTTCAGAATGCTGTGCAATTTGGTGCACATAATTGGAACATGTCATATTCCAAGTGTGCAAAATTTCATATTCCTATCTTTATTATTAGCCGAGAAAAAAATTGGTGTGCATTACTTTTTGACCTCCCTACGTATATAAATATTTTTATTTTATTTTCAAAAGTCAAGAGTTCTTTCACGCTCTGAACATAAATGAAAGATCTCCTTTTCCTCGCCCAATATCCAATAGTACAAGAAGGATCATATCATCATTGTATCTCGTAGAATAGCAAAATATATATCTTCTAAATATCACTCTATGGTGCAGAAACATGGACATCTGACAAGAAACAGAACAGAAAATTGAAGCCTTTGAAATGTGGATTTAAAGAGGAATAGGAAGAATTAGATGAAAAGAAAAGAAAACAAATGATAAACTTTTAAAACAACTAAAAGTGAAAAGATAACTACTGAACATAATTGAAACAAGACAAATGAGATTTTTGGGGCATGTTAAAAGACACAGCAGCCAGCTAAGAGTAATCTTGAAGGGAAAATACAAGGTAAAAGAGGCAGAGGTAGACTAAGACTAACAGACGGGTAACATCACAAGATGGACAAGTCAGCCTATGACAACCTGCACTATCACACCAAAAGACAGAGCGGAATGGCGCTCCATGGCAACCAACCTTCGATGCGGAGACGGCACTCAGTGATGATGAATGGGTCATTGGCTGTCATGAAACTGACGAAACCATGAAACTGACGAAACCATGAAACTGACGAAACCATGAAACTGACGAAACCATGAAGGTGACGACAGGTGACTTAAAATTAAAACGAAAATAATTATTGTATCAGCTGCATCATACGGAGATAATCCCCTCATTATAGCCACTTGTTCTCCAATTATAATCGCACGCTTCTCTATCGGCTCAACAGTTGCTTTTAATTTTTGTTTTATATTCTTTCGTTTTATGTCTTCCACGACCTCCTTGTCAAGCCTGGTTAGTTCTATTTTTGCGTTTTCTGGCGTCTTATTCCGATTTATTGACCTTAATTAAATTATTTTTTTTTAAATGTTCCATCGCTAAACTCTTGTTCATAAAATTGTCCTGTGTCTTCTAGTTTGTTATATTAACTGTTAATGTTAACTTCCTTAAAATAAAATCTTTTCTGAAAGGGGAATAATTAATTTAATCTGTAGAAAAAGAATTCCTATTTGCTGCCTTTTACAACATGCCCTTTTCTGGAAGCTTCAAGGAAAACAACAAAAGAAGAAGACCAAAATATTCTTGGAGAAGACAGATGGATGCAGAGATGAAGATGATGTAACATAAGAATTAAAGCATTTTGAAACTGTTGTCAAAATAGTTTACACAAAGTTTAGGTTTGAAAACCTTCTCACTGAATAAAATAATCCAATAATATTATCTAAAAACGGTAATTAAAAAAATTGTATTAAAGTACTAATATTAACAAACAAAACATCAACTAGGGAACAGGCAAATAATTGCAATGCTGCGGTAAAGCTGGTAGCAAGGAGCCAATGGTGGGGTGTGCTAAACACTCCAAGGTATGGTGACAGCTTTACAAATAAAGAACACAACACAATACTGACGTTTCGGCCTGTGGCCTTCTTCAGAATACAGGGACAACGACAACAAGCGGTGAAGCACAATTACTACATGTTAGATGATAAAGTGGAGGGCGAGGAAAGTAGGATGCAAAAATAAGAAAAGAGAGAAATGAATTTTACATGATGAGAGGTATGATGGGCGTCAAAATATATAAAATAGAAAAAGAGAGAGAAAAATGTACTTAGCTGAGCTCAGAGCAGGGAGCAGGAAAACTGTAATCCGTGCTGAAACCAGTCGGAATGACTAAATGACTAAAAGCGCAGAGAACGTGTATAGAAAGCAACACGTGACAAAGACAGGTCAGTAAAGAGGGCAAAAAGGATCAAATATCGGGAAAACCAAAAAGGGAGGGGGGGAAAGGGGGCATAGACGAGGATACTCCTGGGACACAACAAGCAATACATATAAATCACTCAACAATGGAAGTGAGAGATCACGCGAGAGGTTAAGAGAAAGAAATAGAATGACACGACAAAGTAGTAAACTAGGCAGTGGGTGAGAGAGATGGACTCTACAGAATGGATGGCCTCGAACTGAACGAGTTGAGAGGTAGGTCAACGAAAGGAAGGATTGGATACTGGAGGAAGAGATACGGTGAGGAAGAATAATAAAGCCGGTATAATGAGAAGGGCGATAGAGGGGTGGTCCGGAGGAAGTTAGTCTATCGGGAGGTAGGGAAGTATTGGAGGAGGAGGTATGGAGAGGAGGGATAAGAAGCAGGTATGTGAAAACTGGATAGGGGGAGAGGCGGTAGGTCAGAAGTGAATGGAAAAAGAGAAAGTCTGGAAGAAGTGGAGCAATAGGGGATGGTGTGCAAGAGGTATGAACCATAGGAGGTAAAGAAGTAGGGAAATGATAGAACAAAGGGGGGAATGAAAGTGGGCATCAGGATAAGGGGGATACTGGAATAGTAGGTATAGATGAGTAGTGACTACAAGTTAATAGAGAGGAGAGGGGTGAGCTAGGAGTAGATCAGCAGAGGGGTGGTAGGAAGGACGAGGGACAATAGAGGTGGGCAGAGAGATCGTACGTACAGTCCAGGTGGAGAGGTGATATAGTGATAAAGAGGTAAAGGACATGAAGATAGTCAGAAGAGAAAAAGGTGTAGGGAGAGGGGGGGTTTAGGAGGAAGAAGGCAAGATGGGGGTTACTCAAAGAGGATATGAAAAGCAGGGATGGACGAGTAGAGGACCCAAGAAGAGATATAGGAAGAGAGGTCCATAGGTGGGAGGGTGGAGTCGGAGGCCGGAGGGTCCTCAGAGGGACAGGGATACATTGATGCCACGAGGGGTGAGGCAGCTCCAACGAGCGATCAGACGGTGCTCCAGAGTGAGCCGACTGTGGTGATCAGAGGAGCATGATATTAGGCCAGTTACCAAGACATCAGTCTTACCTCGATGGCCCCTCGAGTTAAAGTGGGCTGCTACAGGAGTGTCCGCTTCTTGGGTGATGTCATTCAAGTGTTCACGGCACCTATCGCCGATTCTGCGACCAGACTGACCGATGTAGGTCAACTTGCATCGCTTACAGATGATGGCATAAATGATGTTCCGCGATGTGCAAGTGAATCCCTCTCTGATCTCGAAAGGACCATTAGGGAAGAGGACAGTGTCGGTCTGGAGAACGTGGTCACAAGTTTTACATACTCTCCGGTTGCAGCGGATAGTGCCTCGATGGCTGAAGTGGTCAGCAGGAAGACGGCCCCTGACAAGAAAGTCTCGGAGGTTCCGGTCACGTCTAAAGGCCACTAGTGGTGGGTCAGGGAAGAGCAGACGAGTAGTAGGGTCAGATCGAAGAATAGGGAGGTAGCGGTGGATGGTCCTAATAGCGGCGTAGTGGTGAGGGTGATGGGTGAGAGCGAGCACTACTCTATCAGAGGGGGGATGAGTAGAGGGGGTAAGAGCAGACTGACGTGAAGTGTGGAGAACTCGACGCAGGGCAGGGAGGAGAGCTGATTCAGGATAGAGACGTCGGCGGAAGAAATCAAGCATAAGGTGGGCATTGTGAAGGAAATCTTCGTCGTCTTGGCAAAGGCGACGAAGTCTGAGAAGCTGGGAATAGGGAAGAGAGTTCTTGCAGGATGTAGGATGAGAGGAGTCGTAGCGGAGGAAACTATGGGAGTCAGTGGCCTTGTAGAAGACCGAGGTGAGAAGATGAGAGGTGCCCAAGGAGACTAGGATGTCCAGGAAAGATACGGAAGAGGTGGAGATGTGGAAGGTGATGTGGATAGAGGGGTGGAAATGTCCGACATATTCGATGAAACGGGAGATCTCATCTTCTGGAAGGTCAGACAGACCAATGCAGTCATCAATGTACCTACGATACATGAGGGGAAGAGGGCCCTGGTAGGTATGGATGATTTGGTGCTCAAGGTAACCCATGAAGAGACAAGCATAGCTAGGGCCCATTTTAGTGCCCATCGCCACACCGCTGATCTGGGTGAAGAAATTGCCATTGAACTCGAAAGAGTTGAGGTTCAAGACTAATTCTGCTAGACGGAGGAGGACGCCAGTGGCGATGGAGGGTTGGATCCTACGGTCCAGGAAAAACTGAAGAGCTTGAAGGCCGTCGGAGTGGGGAATAGAAGTATACAGGGAGCAGACATCCATAACGAAGAGGCGGTAGTGACGATCAGGAAGGAGGGTGATAGAGGAAAAGATGTTAAGGGCGTCGTTAGTGTCTTTGACATACGAAGGGAGGCCCATAACTATGGGTTGAAAGACACTGTCGAGGAAGTCAGAAATGAGAACAGTAGGACATGAGATGGAAGAGACAATAGGACGCCCAGGAGAGTCAGGTTTATGTATTTTAGGCAGCATATAGAAAGAGGGTCTGCCCAAGCAGTGGTCAGGAAGGATCATGCGGGAGGAGCTAGAGGGAAGTAATCCATCCTGAATGAAACGGAGGATCGTACGACGCACCACGGCGTTATTAGAGACAGTAGTGTCGTCGGGGTGGGGAGGTAGAAAGTCGAGTCGGATAATTGTTTATCCCCTTCCCGGATATAAAGGTCTTTCCTCCATACCACCACAGAGCCGCCCTTGTCAGCCGGCTTGATGACAATATCATCACGTCGGCGAAGATCCTGGAGGGCTTGGTACTCTTCACTACTAAGATTAGAGCGTCGAAGTCTATGGGGACGAAGTGCCTTAATATCCCGGTAGGTACTGTTAATGAACTGGTCCAAAGCCTGTGATTCGCCCGAGCGGGGAGTCCAGTCAGATTTACGGGAGGAAAAGCGGGCAAATTCGTCTGTAGGAGGAGGTTGAGAGGAAGAGTTCGGATGATTAAAGTAATAGAGTTTGAGTCGTAGTCGTCTGTGATACTCCTGAATGTCCCGTAAGAGAGAGAATGAGTCACTCAAAGGGCGAAGGGGGACAAACTTAAGACCCTTGCTGAGAAGAGAGCGCTCATGGTCGGAAAGGGGCAAATCAGGGGGAATACAAGTGACAAGGGAGCTAGAGTCAGAGGCATTGGGGAGAGGAGGAGGTGAGGGAGGAGGAGGAGGAGGACGGAGGTTCAAGAGTTTACGTTTGTGCTGAGAGGATAAAAAGTCATACACAGATCGGTTGTGGTGGTGGATGGTATGGCGGATGAAGCGAAGAGTCCCAGGAAAGTTAGAGGTGAGTAGATGGAGTTGGGATAGGAGGTGTTGTAGGCGGTTGTTGAGGTGGGATATAAGACGAGAGTGGCTAGAAGCGACAAGACGAACACGTTTCAGGCCATGCTGGAGTTCAAGGTTCTGCAGTTGGCGGCGAAGATAGTTAGAGAGGTAGGGTTGACCGACTTGAGGTGAGAAGTGAGATCGGAACCCACACGGGCAAGGTTCTGCAGTTGGCGAGTTAGAGAGGTAGGGTTGACCGACTTGAGGTGAGAAGTGAGATCGGAACCCACACGGGCAAGGTTAGAGAGGTAGGGTTGACCGACTTGAGGTGAGAAGTGAGATCGGAACCCACACGGGCAAGGTTAGAGAGGTAGGGTTGACCGACTTGAGGTGAGAAGTGAGATCGGAACCCACACGGGCAAGGTTAGAGAAACACTGTAAATGTATGATTAACATTGTTAATATATATTCTAAACTAAACAGTTTAACGTATGATAATGTTTTTTTAAAAATAATTATAATGAGAAGCAAGAGGAGCATTCATTGCACTGGGAAACACGGACATACACAGATTTGAGGTTAAATACAAACATACAAATTCTCATCTCCAATGTTAAGTCAAGCCTATTATACACCATGAAAGATGGAGAGCAACAAAAATGACAATCGTGAAGATACAGACCTTAATTAATGGATACTTTCGCAGAATAAAAGGATGAAAAAATCATTAACATACAATTATGGGAAAGTATCAGTCAAATACCAATGGATAAAGAGATACAGCGAAGATGATGGTGCTGGATAGGACACACACTACGGAGGCATACTGAGAGTATTACATAACATGCCCTTGAAGATGATGGGGAAGACTTCGGGTGATCTTAAAAGAATGGCAAGAAAGCTTTTAGTGGAAGCTTGGAAAGTTTATATTGAAGACCTTTGCTCTACAAGAAGCTTAAAGGTAGAAGAAGATGCTTATAGTTTTATGAAATACGTGGCCATATCCTTCCCTGTTAATACTGGAATTGTAGGTCAGGCAGCACAACGTGGATTCCACGACCGCCATGACAGCTACACTGGACTTTTCTCTGTCCAGCGCGAGATGTCCAACTTCTGCAGTAGTCGTTCCCAGGTTGTCTATGATATCTCCCACTCACATTCTTGTAGGTCTTCTCTCTCTCTCTCTCTCTCTCTCTCTCTCTCTCTCTCTCTCTGCTTTACCTGAAGCTTTGTCCTCTATAGTTATCCTATTATCAACAAGCTAACAGGCTAAAGTCAGGGATTACAATACTCAATTAGTGCAGAGTACGTTTCACGGATGAGGATCATAGAGGAAAGGGCATTGAGTTATTTGCGGGTCATCATCATTGCACTCCGAACATTGACAGCTGCAATGGTCGTAGACATGTTTTTCTGAGGCCTAGTGCAGGAAACGATATTTTGATGACAAACATAATTGTTTCCTTGTCAAATTGCTTTAAGACAACCATATACACAAATTACCATTAAAAGCACAGGCATTAGGTTGATTAAGTCATCGTAGTAGAATAGTAATCGTGTAGGTATGATTCATCGGGAATGTGTGGAACGGACTGCCATCGAGAGTACATACTGCTAACTTCAAGGATGCAGTGTATATATATATATATATCAACTCCCACTTGTGGGTTGCTATAAGTTGTCATAGACTCAAAAGTATGTTTCTAAATTGAGGAACAGAATCTCACGAAAGTAATTAGTTGAGTCTCCGACCAACCAGAGAGAAATCGCAGATAATGACGTCAATAACGAAGAATTAAGCTGTACCTCTTCCAGACATTATTCTACAGTCCCTGCAGCTGATAGTTACCAATGGAATAATCTGGGTTGATTCCAGGCGTACAGAGGCGAGATTATAAGCTAATTTGTTTATGAATTATCATCATTGAGTGCCGTCTGCGCAACGAAGGTTGGCTACCATGGAGCGCCATTCTGCTCTGTGTCTTGCTTTGTTTATGAATAAAATTGTTCAAAGTTGGAACAAGATCAGTTCAGTAAGAGCGGTACAAACTGAAACAAAGGTAAATGATGACTTCTTTGATCTATGAAGAAACGAAGAGCTGAAAAATAGAAGACATAAACGAAATAAATATTGAGATATCACGCATCCTTTTATGAGAATGCGACTTTAGACAAAATGTATAATCGCTTAGAAGAATGAAGATGGGAATTAAGTCTTGTACAAGTACTCTTAGAAAGAAATGGTTAAAAGCGTGGATGTACGGTTTCTTTAAATATCAACGTTTTCTGAAAATGCATTGCTGATGACCACGTGGGTGCTCTCAGAGATCTGGTTGTTATTGAATGTGTTTTCTTTAGCGTTTGATTTCAAAAGAACCTACCTCGTGTTTTCAGCTACATTAAAGGTCTACACAATTGATGTGATATTGACCGGTTTAAACCAGCACTTGTGCTTCCCGTCAGCTACGGAAGGTCAAAATAGATAGACTGAAGATGAAAGCCACAGCAGTCATGGTACAACAACAGCTATAGTCCGTTCAGAAATTCATAATCACACCTGAATTAGTATTGTGTGATAACCGCTTGTTATTTTGGTTTCAAAATTTGCATGCAATCTTAGAATATTGATGACGTTATAGAAATATTTTTTGCTCTGAGAAATTTGATCTAGTCTGAAAGTTTTCTTCTTTATGCTTTATTAAATTCACCCTGTTCGAATTTGACACCATTTTAGGATATATACATTAATTTGGTGCGGTCGTTGACGTAAAATTGTTTGGCTATTGCATAAACACTAACTTCAGGAAAATCCCGTGCACAAAACTGAATTGTTATTGAACGACATGACGCACCACGGCCTTGGCATTAATTACCGAAGGGAAGGCGTATCTTTATTAATTTTGTGAAGACTCAGTAGACAATTTGTTGACTTTAAATACCAACATTTATATCTAAATTACAATGAGTTTGAAATGCAAATTTATAACTATGGAAAAAGTTACTTTTTTTACTATATCAGCAATTGTAACCAATTGAATTCATGTTTGCAAATACACATAACGAACAACACCCACAATTAAGCACTATGTAGATACGCCTCTGACAAGAATTGCCGTAAACTGGAATATTTAACACGATTACTGTAAACTCTAAAATTTGAATCAACTTGTGTGATATCGTCATAAAAGATCAAAGGAGTTCGCTGATGTGCAAAATCTGTTGTGTTTGTGGAATAAAAAATACCAAAATCTTTGCGTCATCAATATTCTAAGATTGCATGCCTATTTTGAAACCAAAATAACAAGCGGTTATCACGCAAAACTAATTCAGGTGTGATTATGAATTTCTGAACGGACTATAGCTATATAGTAGTAAGGCCAGCGGGAAGGGTGGGAAATTCCTGAAAATCCCCTCAGTCCAGCTATGCGTTCTACAGACAGCTGACGTCATTCTACCCACACTTGCCTATCCCTGCTAAGAAAGCTGAACACGTCACAAAATTAAGGTAATTCCTTTCTTCTGTAAAACCACATTTATACAGACTCCAGTGATTTTCACAAAATTAAGGTAATTCCTTTCTGCCTGCTGGTCTTACTATTATAGATGGTTGTGGACACAACTACACACGAAGCAAATAAAAGCCAAGCTCAGAAAAGCTCATTACAAAACCTGCCAGCTGTGCGAATCTAATACTTTCTACAATCGTTTTAAATCCAACGGGTTATATTAGATTGCATGTAAGGGAATTAGGTGGCTTAGAGGCAAAACGTCTACCTCTGGGCAGGAAGATCTCGTGTTCAACAACACATGCGGTTCAAGAAAAAAAAATGGAGATTGATCCAATGTCTGACCCTCTCGAGAAAAAGGATCCGTGGTTCCGTATTCATTAGCGCACGTTAAAATAAAATATCCTTGGCAGTTACAAGTTGAAAAGAGTAGGCCTGAATAGCCGCTTTCCAGGCAACAAATGTTTAAGCAAACCTACACATGCCGTAGACGGATGTGTCGGACCGAAAGGCGCAGATATCACGGCTTTGTCGTAAATCAGCGACACACGGCACCCGCGCCCACTTATTGGGGCGAATGCTAAGAAGAAGTAAGTAAACAACTTGGCGTGACGGAGATCGTGACTTTTTTGTTTTGTTTAAGGTAGACCTGCTTCAAATTGTTCAATTATTGAAAAGGAAAAAGGTAATAGCTGAACATTTTCAATCTCCGTCGAACGATCAACACAACTGGCTGTCTGGCAGTACCACCAAGGAGCGCTTAATTTGTTGGCCACGTTTACTTTAAAGCACAAATAGAGTTATGTGGTCATCTAAAGTCTACAGCGAAAACGTAAAGACTCCCGTCGCGCCAAGTGGCGTATAGGGAACATGATGCTAGTGAACTCAATTTTTATAGACCTTTGGTGCATGATTTTTGGTGTAATATGGTCGTTTTTACACCATTATCGCTATAATTTTCCACACACAAAAAATCAGTAGCCATTTAAGACTAGGTGAACCAAGAAACCGTCGGTCAGGATCGAACCCAACCTATTATCCTTTGTAGTCCAGTTCACTAAATACTGAGCTATCGAGGCTCTCTAAGAGAAGAGAAATAACATATTCCACTGACGTTTTGTTTCATTGCGTGTAAGTGGCTGAGCAACGGGTCGTTTATAAACTCTTATACCGTGTATTTTATACCGAACCTTTAATGTAAGTTTGTATAAACAATTCACTTTCTCAGTAGTTCTTCTTTTATCATTATCATTTAATCAGTTTTCTAGGCATAAACAGTATATCCTTTCTCAAGTACATTTACTACAAGCTATTAATTATTTTGAATGCGGCGGGGTAATTAATAGTTTCGTCACTGATTATGTGGCCCATGTTCAGATCTCAATTATGCCGGGTCTTCAGTTTTTTCTTCTGACCACTGGGGTTTTAATGTTCATTCAAACTATGAAAATGTGAACTAGATATTCTTCTCTGCTGGTCTTCAACCAGTAAATTAGTTCTCCATCTCTCACTCAATCTCTGTCTTTCTCACTCTTTTTCTTTTCTTTTTGAGGCTTCCTTAAAAGTAGGCGAAAAATACCTTTCCAATCTGCGAAAATACCTTTCCAATCTTCTGTGTTGTCTTCCCATCTCTTCAATTTGGTATCTTATTTTTTCCCCCTAGAATTTCCCTGTAATATTTTTCTAGCCAGATAAGATGAACAGAAAACGTGACAATACACCATGTCAGTATATTAAGAACATTCTGTGTTGTCCTGTTGTTTGCTAAATTATGCTAAAGCCCACCTAACTGAACTGTTGGTCTAAATTTGAGATGCACAATATTTTTATTGTGGAAATTACAAATATAAAAAATAATGATAAATAAACGACTATACTTCAATGAAGTCCAATTAGATGTATAGATTCACTAAAGCAAGATATACACAAATTAATAGAAATATTCTCAACGCTCTGCTACCAATGCCAGTCCTGGACCCTAGATGTCTGATAAAATAACCTCTACTGAGATGAACTGTGTTAGACGAATAACAGGAAACAGTCTGAGAGACAAGATCGGAAATGAACTGAGAAAAAAGCTAGGAATAGCCCCCGACATAGAATATATAAAGAAACAACAGATAAAATATTTTGGCCACATGACAAGGCAGAGTGATCAAAACACATAACAATGAGCCATCAATAAACGTTGCGAGAATACCAGACCAAAGGGTCGACCACGAAAAAGATGGATCGATGGAATATTTGAAACACTAGGAAACATAACAGCAGCAGAGGCGAACAGAAAAGCAAAAGACCGCAAATTATATCTCCCCTCGACGCTGAATGGCAAATGAGGAAGGAAAGAGGAAGAAGACGAAGAAATGGTAATTCAAGTATATAGTTTGGCTCAATTCAAGAATCTCATTTTAGTGTAGAAGAGTAGAAACATTCTAGAAATCTTGCTATTATGTTCATCTGTTCTGAGAAACTATAATAAAACAATATTAGAATAACAACAGCACAAACACAAATTACACAGGTACTTTAACAGCAATCCAAACATTCACATGCAACAATAGAAAATATAATCATCTTCATGTGCCATACCGGTTGCCGTAGGCGATCATGTCCTTCCACAATCATCTATCTACAGTGCATCGTATGAGTTCTGTTGTTGACTGTTTTCCATGCTATGAAACCAAGCAGTATTTTCTCTCTTTGTCGTCAGCGATCTCTCTTTCCTTTTATTTTGCCAATTGTAACCAAGTATTCCAACTTTCCTCTTCTCATGATGTGCCCGAAAAATGTTGATTGTTTCTTTCTGATGTTTTTTAGGAGCTCCCTATTTGTGTTAGCCTCTGTGAGAACTTCCTCATCGGTCTTTTTAGCTGTCCAGGGAACTTTCAACATTCTTCTGAGAAATCCCATCTCTGTGGCCTCTAATCGTCTAAAAGAAAATATAGGAAACAATAAACTAACAGTACCTGTGCACAAACCTTGCGGGTTGGATAAAACAATAATGGAAGGCATGGTTCCTGGGCGACGCATCAGGGGCAGACAAAGA